>OZ010593.1:10354264-10459264 GCA_963932145.1 Acanthosepion lycidas | reverse complement strand
ATCATATTTGTCTCCCCTTTAAACTACTCCACTATAAAAGAAATGGTCGAACGGCCATTAATAAAATTGTATTGAATAAGCGTCTGTATAATTTTTTAGACAGAATATTTAATTTATTTGAGTTAGTTACGTGCCATGCGGGATACGTGCTTGGGCGATCATGTATCTTTCAATACATGACTGACGAGGCAGATTTTCTTTTTCGCATTATGTTGCCAATTCATTCTGCGGTAGAGAAGGCTAGATAACTCAGCCTGTCCTGCGATTTACCCATAGCTGGAGGAAGAAGAGGATTCATACCTTTCCCAAGGGTATTAGCACGTTAGCGAATGTAATGGATTCGACTGGAATTCGAACTTGGTTCTCCGATTCCTCAATCCGAGCCGCTATCTATTACTCCACTGTGCATTCCAGAAGATGGTTCGCAATTTAAGAGTCGACTGATGATTTCGCAAAAATTTAGTCAAGTGTTTCATGATAATATACAACAAAGTTGTAGTCTTTTAACAATTCCTATCCTACGATAAATCTGCACTTATTTGTACTATACAGTTAGTTATTAGATTTAAATGCTGAGATATTCCACGAACATTTAGCTTTTCATTATATTAACATATTAGCAAGATAATCGTCCTGTTTTCCCTCCAGAGTCCAATCTTATGATGATGAAGAGGGTTATACCGACGACATAGATATTTGAGATAAGAATGATAGTCAATAAAAATCCTCAACCTCTAAATGCATTCCAAGAAATAAGATTTAAGATAAATAAATGTCCCAGTCTATTTAATTTATTCCCTGGCGTATTTACAAACGCAGATATGATGAGACGGGCATTGACCGTTTAAACATTTCATACCGGATGCTAAAAGAGTCTATCAATAGAAGATAACAATCCTGTTTCCCTCCCCAGGCCATACTGATGATGAGAGGGGCTATACTGATGACATAGATGTTCATATTTTGGATAAGAATGATCTAGAACAGAAAATCAGCACCCTCTGTTAAGTAGAAATCAAGTTAAACATTGGCAAAACAGAAACAATAATCTGGAATTGAAATGAAAGCAGAGATGTCACCTATCCTGTATCTATCATAAAAAAATTCAGGATGTCCGATTAGTAAATGCAAAACACTCCAAAGACATGACGTTTGATTCAGTTATGACAAATTTACTACAAGAGATATAGAAATTGAACATAAGCTTTGTTAGTTTGGCAAAATCCTGCAAAACAAAAAACATTAATCTTAAATATTGACCTAAAAACTCGCGTCATGTTATTAAATCTTAAGTGAGATCGATACGTTCCTATGGATGTTACAAACAGCGCCAGCTTTACCCAGAAATATATAAGCTGTCAGCTGTATGCAGCCGCTTTCTAAGATCAATTCTTAAAAATGACTTTGAGCAAAGTCTGTAGATCTTGACGATGATCATCTTTCTTCGAACATTATTTATTGTCTTGAAACTCAGAGCTGCTATCCCTTACTCCATCGTGCCCCCTAGAGTCAGTTATTTCCCATGCGTGATACATGCTTAGGCGATCATGTATCTTTCGATACATGACTGACGAGGCAGATATTTTCTTCCCGTAGTACGTTGTTATTTATTTCTGCGGTAGACCAGTTGCCATACAAGGCTATAGAACCCGGCCTGTCATTATATTTACCTATAGCCGGTGGGGGGAGGGGAAGAATAAGAGGATTTATGCCTTTCCCAAAGCTATTAGCACGTAATTGAATTTCTGTCAGTTATGTGCAATGCGTGAAACACGCTTAGGCGATCATGTATCTTTCGATACATGACTGACGAGGCAGATTTTTTTCCTGCAGTAAGCTGCCATTTCTTTCTGCGGTAGACCAGTGACCATCCAAAAATCCGGGCTGTCCTGCTATTTACCCATAACTAGGTGGGTGGAGAAGAGGACTCACATCTTTGTCAAGGGTATTAACACGTAAATGGATTCGAATGGAATTCGAACTCCGATTTGCTCCACCGTGCCTCCCAAAGCAAAGAGCTTAGCCTAAATCAGACATAAAACCAAGGCCATTTATAACAGTAGACACTAACGGTTTCCCTACATCCGCGTCCCGGGTATGGCGATAAACTACATCCGCGTCCCGGGTATGACGATAAACTACATCCGCGTCCCGGGTATGGCGATAAACTACATCCGCGTCCCGGGTATGACGATAAACTACATCCGCGTCCCGGGTATGACGATAAACTACATCTAACAGTAAGGCCTCAGATAAAGGTTTTTGAAACAATAATGTTGCCAGCTATCCGTTTTTGAAACAATAATGTTGCCAGCTATCAGTTTTTGAAACCATAATGTTGCCAGCTATACGTTTTTGAAACCATAATGCTGCAAGCTATACGTTTTTGAAACAATGTTGCCATCTAAACCATTTTTGTAAAAAATAATGTTGCCAGCTATATGTTTTAAAATCATAATGTTGCCAGCTATACGTTTTTGAAACAACGTTGCCAGCTATACGTTTTTTATAAAAAAAAAAACAAAAAAAACAATGTTGCCAGCTGTACGTTTTTGAAGCAATAATGTTGCCAGCTGTGCGTTTTTGAAGCAATAAGGTTGCCAGCTGTACGTTTTTGAAACAATGGTGTTGCCAACTATGCATTTTTGACTTTTAAAGTCACTCAAAATCATTTCCGGCATAAAATGACCACTAAGGTTGAGATGCCGTTAAACAAAACAATCAATCAATCAATCAAACTAACGGTTTCCTATTTTGCAGAATGCTGCTCAAGATTTATCTGACATCGAAGGAGGGGGGCTTGTTTTTTTGTCTTGAACTCTGATTTCAATTGACTGAGCATAGCTTTTCTTTGATGTTTTAGTAATTACTCTTATTGAAAGTTTTCAAATGATATTGTCCCTTTTATTTGAGTGGGATCTTTGTCAATGATTCTGTAACGCCGGTCTACAGTTACGGAAAAGTATGGTTCCCGTGAAGACCTACAGGCTTCATTTGCTCAAAGGAATTTTTAATCATTGATCTAAGGAAATGCTTGTGTACATATGACAGTTTATATACAGTGCTGTTCGATAAAAGTGACTTACCTGATTTTTTTTACTAAATGTTCTCTTCACCGATGAAACGAAAGTTGAGCTAAATTCAAAGGATAAGCGATATAAATCCGAAGAAGAAGCTTTGAAAGCTCTTTGAATTTAGCAGTAAGTACTGTCAATGATCCGTTCTGTATAATGTTCTGGGGATACTTTTCTTTTCATGGAAATGGTTTCTTAAAACATATTGAAAAGATCCTCAGGAGCGAGTAGTATACGAGCATTTTAGAGTCTTGTCTGCACCCTTCTGCTGAAAGGGTGCAAATCGACCCCACCAAGCTCATTTTTATGCAAGATAATGCTCCCTGTCACAAATCAAAATTGATGAATGAATACTTTGATGAGAAGCAGGTGAGTGTTATGACATGACCGCCCCAATCTCCTGACCTCAACCCCATAGAAAACTTATGGAGCATTATAAAGTACATACTCTCAAGAAAGCAGTTGAGCAACAAAGAGGATTTGATTGTGAATTTCATATCCGAATGGAATTTAATGAATGTTGATGAGATTTGCCAGATCCTAATGAAGTCAATGCCAAAAACGGTTGAAAAGGTTATTCAAAATAAAGGAGGACCCATAGATTATTAAATATTTCGAACTATATGACCTATTATAAATAAAATCTACCTCTATTATTCTTTATTTAAAGCTGTTCGGTTATGTTTCTATTGATTACTAGTTGCAGGAAATATGTGAGTCATTTTTTTGGATAGTTTTTCCCTAAATCTCATTTATATCCAAAAATATAATTATCAATAGAATACCTTAGGGTGAGTAAACTTTTTTACTATGTAGTCTGGAAGGGGTCTTTATATTAGTAAGATGAAAAATTAGTTTGACCCCCAAAACAATAGGCGAAAAGTTTTTTAAGTAAAAAAAATCAGGTGAGTCACTTTTATCGAACACCACTGTATATCCAAACTGGTGTTGCGTCTTAAATGGCGTCCATAATAACGCCTCGATCTAACGAGTTTATTTAATTACATGACTCGATTTTGTAGGTAACTTGTTTTAATAAACAATGTAAGGTTATAATTGTCTTGGTCTTATGCCTTGTAAATGCTGTTTTATCTTTCGTTGCTTAGCAACACATTTAAATTTTAATGATGAGTTCCAGTCTCCTTATTCGCTTTAATTTAAAGAATGCCTTATCTTGCTTGTATTTTGTGTACAGAGTAACAAAATTAATTTTAAAGTTTCTCTTACCTTTGAGAAATTGAAATATTTTGTCAGTGTTCGCTGTTAAGGGCAGAGACACGGAAAAGTATGGTCCGCGTTAATACCTACAGGCTTCATTTGCTCGAAGCAATTTTTACTCATTCATCTAAAGAAGTGTTTGTTTACAGATGGCAGACGATGTCACCTAGACTGAATCTATCATAAAAAAATTTAGTATGTGAAATTAGTAAATGCAAAACACTTCAAATACCTCGACGTGTGATTCAGTTATAACAAATTTATTCCAAGAGATATAGACATTGAACATAGGCATCGCTAGTTGTAATTTGGCAAAATCCTGCAAAACAAAAATCATTAACTTAAAATCTAACATTAACATAACAATTCGATTCATGTTATTAAATTTTAAGTCAGATCGAAGAATTCATATTGATGTTACAAACAGCGCCAGCTTTACTCAGAAATATATAAGCTATCAGCTGTATGTAGCCGCTTTTTAAGATCAATTCTTAAAAATGACTTTGAGTGAGTAAAGTCTCTAGATCTTGACGACGATCATCCTTCTTCGAACATTGTAGACTGGCGCTATACAATCAGAAACAGAGAACTTTACCAGCGGCAACGACTAAAACTATCACAAGTAACTTAAAGAGAAAACGATGGGATAATCCACACATTGGCGTTAAACACGGCATAAAATAAAAATTTAAGAAAGTATTCATCACCCCTCCAATCAATAATGAAAAGAGTTTTTTTCAGATACAGGGCATAAGAAAGCTATCCCGCAAGTAAAAATTTATTTCAAGAAAAAAAAAAAAAAATCCCCCGACTCGATAAATGAACAGTAAATGTTTCCTTATAAGGAAACGGCTGATATTACTATTACCTTTGTTAATTCAAATGGATTTTTCTTCTTCTTTTATGTTTATTGTTACTTGTCCGTTTTATGAATCTGCTTCTTTTAATTATAATAACAGGACCTATAGACATGTTCGATTATCCTTTGATCGATCACGAATTGGCTTTGATTTCGATTTTTATTAAATTGTGCATAAATATACTGGCGGATTTTTTTCTATATACAACGTGTGAAAGCAAGTGTGATTACCTGCCCCCTTCAGCCTCCAACTAAGGGTTAAGACGGCTCTGCCACCCCTGCTGCCACCAGCAGCTTTTGTCACCGGAACGGGTATTGTTTAAGTCAGAGTTTCAACGTCGAGCTAAAAGCGTTTAATTTCAATCGTTAACCAATACACAACGCGCTCGAACCGACCGTTATCAATGACGTAGAATGGATACATAATTTCAACTTATTAAAACTTGGACATTAACATTTGAATCAGGATTTTGAATTAAGAACATTGCCGTGGTATATATTATACATTTATCTTAACTAGAGATAGACTGGTCATCGATTTCTATTAACATTCATTGACTTTGGCCTTCATTATTGTATTGCTTGTGAAACACATTTTTCAGAACATAAATTGCTAAAAAAAACAGGCCAGGATGAGCCAGGTACTTTCTTTGGAAATACAAAGAACCAAATATTTTTCAAATTTTTTTGGTCAAAAATCGTATATATGAACCCCTCTTTAATTGGATTAAAAGAAGCTCCATTAAAATTGCAAACTTGCATCATTCAGAAATCGGACATTATATTTCGGAAAACAATAAATTTATAATCAACTTTGGGATGAGAAAACATCACTAGCTTCTTTTAGGAAGTACTGAAAGTTACAAGCTAGTTTTAAGTTCATTAAGCTTTTAGAGATAGAGCAGAATAGAGATCAGTTGCCAACCTCTGAACATCTTCATTTATTGGAGGTGCATATATAAACTGTTGGACTATCTGCATCTTGCTGCATCTTGATGTTGACATATGCTTGGATTAGATGCATATCTATAATCTGGTCTTCAGGGGTAGAATTCTTCATTTCCTTCTTTATGTTAACTTTGATGCAGTCTATATGCTGTGATGCAGTGACGTGGACGATCACAGTTGACACATTTTTCTGTCCTTTGTAAATCCCTATTTCTTGATCGAATAGTGTCCTACGGAGATGAATTCTTTGGGACAATCTTAAGCGATCTACTCAATGGCTTTATCATGATATAGTCACAAACACTTTCCAAAATCGAAATTGCGCCAACAGAAGATTAAGATGTCTGTCAATTTGTCCACCATTGGCATTATCCATTACAACTTTCTAGAATATAACCAGAGTACCCCTGTCAAGGATTACGGCCAGCAACTAGATAAAATGCATATTCAGTTGAATAAAATGCACCTGGCATTGGTTAATGGAAAAGATCAACGCTTCAAATTTACAATTCACATTCACATGTTGCCAGAGGATGACACTGCACCAAAATAAGATACCAGATTAATCATCGATAATTTTTATATCTTGATATGATTCTTTATGATGGATTACTCCACAATGATAATATTTTGCTAATGTCATTCAGCGTATGGTCAAGAATAATTTTAGATTGCATATTATTCTACTTGCAAAAAGAAAATCTGACAGAATTACTTTCATTTCACCTGTTGTCGACACATTGTTTAAAGATCATTTAAATAAGTCGAGTTTAATTATATATATATATATATATATATATATATATATATATATATATATATGGCCTGACATATGATGATCGAGTGTCAAATACCGACCATTTTGAGAAATGCAAGATTGATACCATCGAGACCTTTCATAGTGCAATCACAACTGCGTTGGGCTGGCCATGTAGCAAGGATGAGTTATGATTGTATACCAAAAATTATTTTCTACAGTGAACTCCGTAGTGGCTATAGAAATGTTGGTAGACCTTGGCTCGGATATAAAGAGCAACCTTTCTTGCGTCAACATTCTATTCAAGAACTTTGAAGAAGTAGCTATTGTGATGAGCGGGGCGAAGCTTCGAAGTATAATCGATTTTTCTCTGATGACCCCGGCTACTGTGTCATAAAAAAATTATATTTACGTCGGATATTCTATACCCAGGTTGGCTCAGGGATGTGGTTTGGTAATAAACATGGATTCAGAGAAAATTTGGTTAACAGAAAGAAATCATCAAAATAAAGGTACCAACGATTTATCCAAATAAATGATGAAGATAAGACGATCGTAACAATAACAAAACAATTTAATTTGTAACTTGAGGGAAATAGGTTTAAGAGTGGAGATAGTGTTGAGGAGTGACAGAATAAAATGAAATGTTTTTAAATTCAATGTTCTAGTGAATTAATGTTCACATAAAGAAGAAAGTTATAGAGAGCGATATCTCAGACAGTTATTTTAATGAACAAATGAATTAATGTTCCCATAAGGAAGAAAGCTATAGAGAGCGACATCTCAGACAGTTATGTTAATATCCAAGTGAATTTATGTTCACATAAGGAAGGAAGCTATAGAGAGCGATATCTCAGACATTTCAATGTAGAAGGTAATATTCTACAAAAGAAGATTATATTTGCTTTACTTCGCTTTATATCCGTTAGTGGCAATCCATCTTCTTCGTTTTGCCGAGAGTCTTCTTCTGACTGTTTTTTCTCTTTCGCAGAGCGTTTTTAAGACTCTTTTTTTGTTGCCATGGATATTTTCGTCACACTATAAAGAGATCAGAGTATCTTTCCAGCTGCCATACAGGAATAACGTACCATCATTCGACTGCTTGAAACACGAAAGCGAAATAAAACAGCAGTGTTCCTGCTGTACTTGTATGCAATACTTTCTTCTGTACTGTTTGTAGTCTTGTGTGTAATTCTTGAGCCGCCCTCAAAAGTCATTCACGTCATAGACATGCAGATAATTAGTAGGTGGTCGTTGTATTCTCATACGTCAAACTCGACGGGAGAGTAATCATATATATATATATATATATATATATATATATATATATATATATATATATATATATATATATATATATATATATATATATACGTACCTAGCTTATGTCAGAGGGTATCCCCCAGACGAGGTTCTGCCCAAAACTGAGTTCGTTTTTACGTGGTCTATAGGGAAATTTTGCCTGAGCGAATGGGCTGAGATACCACACTTTAACCTCGGCCTTGTGCCATATGTTGCTGCGTGCGGCAGCTGGTAAATAATTAAATAATTATATATAGAGAGAGAGATATAAGTGTCCAATTGTATTTAAATGAGACCTAATTGAGCTATGGTCAGAGAGATGGCTTCTTGTTAGCCATGATATGGTATATTCTATAGTTATTTATTAATTTGAAGTGATTAAGAACACAGTTCCACAAGGGATATGTGATTGCTTAAAAATATTGGTTCTCTGTAATTTGAATCTTGCAGGTGAGTTATTACTGCTGACAATCAGCTTATGAGTTTAAATTTGTTATAGTCGATAATTAATTTATTTTTTTTTGTTTTTGCTCATTGGAGTTCTATATTTCTTTATAATATTTCAAAGGAAGGAGTCATCCTGCTTAAAGTTACCATGCATTTCATTTTTATATATAAAATAGAGAATTTCTACATAATTTACGTCTTCAAAAGAAGAATTAAGAAAAAACAAATAAAATAAAAACTTAATCGCAGTACCTTTCAATTTTTTAATGAAACTTGTGTGTACATATATATATATATATATATATATGAGTGTGTGTATGTGTGTCTGTGTGTGTGCGTCCAAATATATAGAAAAATAGGAAAGAACCGTTAGGTTAATAATCCGATTTATTTTTATTATTTTTTTTTTATTTAAAAAAAAAACAGTGCTCAATACACAAGTAGAGCCTATACTATAATTATTTTTCTTAAAAATATGATTCCATCGCTACATAAGAGTTCTCATGTTTCAAAAGCAGAAGCTAAAACTTAAATTTAATTATAGTAATTCAATTCAATTAAAGTAACCAGCTATGTTTCATCCTCAAGCGAATTTGGGAATCAAAAATGTTCCAAAAATTTACAAAATGGCTTGAAGATGAAATATAGCTGAATACTTTAATCCAATTTAATTTATATTATTTACATTATTCGGACTATTGTCCTCAAAGACACCTGCCACAGTGGATAAAGGCGTTGGTTAGATCCAGTGTCAGGACTCAAAGAGTGTGAGTTCAATACCTGGTTAAGGCAGTGGAGAACTTTCAGAGGGAAATTAAGAGGAGATAAATGATAACTAACATGCATTAAACATGGCACGTGGAACTAGAATAGTCTACCCCATTGAACGAAATTAAGGGTTAAGTTCGACATTCCAACCACCTGAAGAAGGCCGGAGCGGACAACGGCCAAAACGTTGTAATAAATATGGCGACAAAGATGAGGACAATATTTCGAATAATGTAAATAATATACATAATACCTCATCTCAAAAATATAGACAGATACTGAATTTAATTTATATAATTAAATTGAAGTTTTAAGCTTCTGTTTTTTGAAACATGAGAACACTTATGTAGTGATGGAATCCTATTTTTTTAAATAATTAAATTTTATATATATATATATATATATATATATATATATATATATATATATATATATATATATATATATATATATATATATATATATATATATAAAAGGTTAATGTTCAGAGTTCAATCAGACCAGGAAACAGTAAGGTTAAAAATGCACAATACACGTCGGAAAATTAAAATAAAAGTAAAAATAACATGTAGATATTTTAGATAAAGAAATCAGGAGGTCAATTGAATCCTTAGTTTCAACCTTACGCTATCCTCAAGCGATTTAATCAAAATCTCTTTTTCCTTTTAATTAAAATCGCCTGAGGAAATTTTAAGTTTGAAACCAAGCTGTATAAAGCTAACGTTTAATAATTATAGGATATCAACTGAAATATAAACTAAAAAATAAAAAAATGTGGATAGACAGAGAACATAAAAGGTGAGGTAAAAAATTAAAAGTGAAGAGGAACGCCGTGTAAGCCGTTACGTATTAATAGACGTAATAGATATATATATATATTAAACGTCTATTAATATATATATATATATATATATATATATATATATATATATATATATATATATATATATATATATATATATATATATATGAAAACATTTTATAAAACATATATGGAACTATTTCTTATTTAATAATTAAAATATTTAATCCTTGAAAATGGCTAAATTGTATAGCCGAAAGCGCTTTCGAACATTTTTTATATAATTTATCATCTGAAAAAAAATATTATTCTTGCATGAGAAATTGCATAAAAAACTAATTAAAAGCACCTTCTCTGTCGCATTCAATGAAATGTGCATATGTATATATATATATATATATATATATATATATATATATATATATATATATATATATATATACAATGTTCACATTTTCTCGCTCTCCCCTGTTGTTTTTCTATCTTACAATTTTCTCTTTTTTTTCCTTTCTTTCATTATTTCTCTGTTTTTATTTTTATATATGCCTCCTTCCCTTTTCATCTGTACCTTTTTATTCTCTCTGTCTCTCTCTCTATTTATCTATCTGTGTGTGTGTGTGTGTCTCTGTATATAACCTTCTGTCTTTTCTCAAAATACGAAAAAATAAATCGTATAAAAAGTGGTAGTTCATTAGGGACATCTTTTCATTGAGTTTGGCCTAAAATACAACGCTGTGTTTTGGTAGTCAGAATCTAACAGTCGCGCTTCGCATGAGTTCAAGCATGCTAAATCTCTACGACATTCTATTTGAGAGATAAACATTCTTTAGAATGACATTGAAACTTTCGACGTTCATTTCCTCACTTTCACTGTTTATTTTCAATATGCACTGCTTACATTAGAGTTTGTCTTTTGTCTCTTAAAACAAATCGATTTCTTTTGAAGAACAAATATTATTCTTAAGGTCGATCACTCGTTTCTTTAAACTTTATCCGATTTACTGCAGCGAATGTGCCTTCAACAGGCAACATTGTGATAAGAATGTTTTTATATTCTTTCGAAATAAGTGATAATAGAAATGCAATTGAAGCTTTAATGTGTCTTTTTGAGATATTCTTTAAGTATTTTTTTCTTTTAATTTAACAGGTTTTATTCCATTCTCTCGTTTTCTTAATTTTATTCCATTTTTTTTTCTTCCGTTTTATTTCCCTTCTTTCCTTCTTTATTTTCTTTTCATACTATTCTTCTTCGTTCTTTCTTTCTTTCTTTCTTTCTTTCTTTCTTTCTTTCTTTCTTTCTTTCTTGTTTCTTTCATTATTACTTATCTTCCTTTCTTCCGTCTTTCTTCATTTATTTTCTTTCGATTTTTTTCTCTTACTATATTTTCATTTCTCTTTCTTTTTTTTATTTTCATTCTTTTTCTACCTTCTTTTTTCAATTTTCTTTTTTTCGATTTTTCCTTTCTCATTCCCTTGTTTCTTCCTCCACACCCCCGTTCCTAAATATATTTGATTTTTTTCTTTCTTTTCCTTTTACATTCCTTCCTTCATTCCTTCTTTCCTTCTTCTTTTTTTTTCCTTTTTTTTCTTTTTTTTTTTCTTTTTGGACTATTTTCTTTTTTTTTTCATTTTCTATTTTTATATAACGTAGCTATGGACACTAATTAATACGTTCCAATTCACATAAATACGTTGGCATTATTGTAAGTGGGGTTAATATACTGTCGAAGTAGTCCACCACTAGCAGTGGTTTACCTACTTCACGCCGCTGGTGAGTATTGTATTTTGTTGATATTATCAAGTTTACGGTTTCATTTCTAACCCCTGTTTTGCTTGTTCCTCATTAAGTAACCCTTTCTAGGTTACAGCACTATTCGTCCATCTTTGCTTTTCTCATACCTTTCTTCCGCCTTTTCTTTGATCCTTCCTCCTTTCCTTTTTTATTTCTACTTACAGTTTTTCACAGTTTTCTTTTCTTCTCGTTTTCTTTCTTTCTTCTACGTTTTCTTTCTGTCTTCCTTTCCCTTGGGGAGAGAGAAAAAGGAACGAAGATTATTCCTAGGCGAAAAAGATAACATCATCTCATATTATCTCACTCTATCTACATTTCTCTTTCTTTCTTCTTATTTTCAACCTCTCCCTTTATCGCTTTCTTTCGATTTTCTTTCTTTCTTTTTTTCATCTTTTTTCTTTTTTTCATCTTTTATTTTCATTTTTCCTCCTATTTTTCACTTTCTAATCATTTATCTTTTTCTTTCTTTCTTCTTCTTCTTCTTCTTTCCTTCTTTCTTTCTCCTTTTATTTCACCTCATAGCCTCTAGTTTTCTTTTTTTTTCTCTTTTCTTCTTCTATAACTTCCTTTCTTCCTCGTTTTCTTTCGTCTTCCTTTCTTCTACAGAGTGGGTGAGAGAAGAGCAGAGATTATCCACAGGCGAAAAAAAAGTTCAAATCACTATTTTAATGTAACACTTGAATTGTTTAACATTAGTGTGAAATATACATAACGTCTCAGGAAACAAAGAGAAAAAGCATTATTTTTTTTAACATTTAACTCACAAACCAAGAGTCTGAGCTAAATCAATATTTAAACGAGAATGTTTTAGAAAAAAAAGCCATCTAAAAAGATAACACAGATTTCCGCTCAAACTTGGTAACAAAGTGAGAGAAGACAAAACGCTTCTAAGGAAAACTTACAATATTCGCAAATAATTTTGAACGAGTAAAAATTTTGCATATATATATATATATATATATATATATATATATATATATATATATGTGTGTGTGTGTGTGTGTGTGTGTGTGTGCGTGTGAAAATATTGTAGAAAATAGGAAAGAAACTGGTTTGGTAAATAATCCAAAGTTCCTTAGTATTTTTGTTATTATTTTTAAAAAATAGTGCTCGATACGAAAGTAGAGCATAAATATAACTATTTATTTAAAAATATGATTCCAAATCGCTACATAAGAGGTCTCATGTTTCAAAACAAGAGCCGAAAACTTCAAAATAATATTTGAATTAACTTGAGTTAAAATAGGCTCTGTTCCATCTTCAAGCGAAATTTTTTTGGGGAATGACTTATTTCTGAAATTTACGAGTTTTAATAGTATGGTCAAGTGTTTATCGATTAGAGCTAAGAACTTCCTCACCAAAAATAGGCTTAGTAATATATTCAATAAGAACACACTAAAATTGAGTTACAGCTGCACTGAAAATCTAGAAGGTATAATAAGAAGACACAATAATAAAATCCTGAACAAACCCCCTTACCTGAATAGTTTTAATAACTCTACACTTAAATCAGATAATGATAGGGAAATATTATGCGATTGTAGAAACCCGGTAGACTGCCCATTAGAAAATAAGTGCTGCATCAAATCTGTGGTATACCAATGTACTATATCATCAACGGAGAACCCTAACAATAATATGATATACATTGGGTCCACGAAAAATACCTTTAAAACCAGATGGAGGCAGCATAAATGCTCCTTCAACAACATAAACTTAAGACATCAGACCTCTCTATCTAAATATTTTTGGGACCTGAAAGAAAAAAATAGGACACCTAAAGTAAAATGGAAAATCATTAACAGGACTAGAACTTGCAAAACTTGGGATGACCCATGCCCTTTGTGCCTCCATGAGAAACTACACATTATTAAGCTTCTAAACAATAAAAACCTATTAAACAACCGGCAAGAATTAACGGTTCTCTGCCGACACAACCGAACTTACGCTCTGAATAACTAGCTAAAAACACGCGTACAATAAAATAAATTTTAAAATCCATAGCCCATATACATAGTTTTAATACCCTACAAAAACTGATAACCCGTTATGAAATCGTCAAATAATAAACGTTACGGCTTTTTTATATACACAAATCCCTTTCATAAAGAGATATAATAAAAGAATAAAATAAAAATAAATAAATAAATCTCCGTAGACGCTCAAGCCAGACTATGCGAAAACTTCCTCCGTCGTAAATTTAGCCACCCCCACCTTACCATGACCGGGCATCTATGAAAATATCTCTATACTGATACAAATTATTAACACCCCCTCCCCTGCCGATTCTAAACAATCCGCCCTTGATGTTACCATGGAAATTTTTGATTTCAATTCTGACCATACTATTAAAACTCGTAAATTTCAGAAATAAGTCATTCCCCAAAAAAATTTCGCTTGAAGATGGAACAGAGCCTACTTTAACTCAAGTTAATTCAAATATTATTTTGAAGTTTTCGGCTTTTGTTTTGAAACATGAGACCTCTTATGTAGCGAGTTGGATATATATTTTTAAATAAATAATTATATATATATATATATATATATATATATATATATATGAATCGAAAAATATGCCTCAAATATATATATATAGCAATATATATATATATATCAGATATATATATATATAGCAAAATAATATATATAATATATATAATAATATATACATCAAATATCTATTAGGTTGGTGCAAAAATAATGTCGTAATAATGTCGTTTTTTGACGTTAAAAATACGTCAGAAAACAACATTATTACGTTATTATTACGTCCATATTTTTGCACCAACCTAATATATATATATCAAAATAATATATGCATCATATATATATATATATATATATATATATATATATATATATGGAAAATAGTTCATATATATCTGTATCTCACTTTTTAAATCGTTAACTCCTCTCTTAAAACCTGTTAAATTTTAATCCCCACCTTCACCTTTAGGCCTTCCTGTTCTTCTTTAGTCTGTTACCCCTCTCTCTAGAGCTTTCTTACATTTCCTTCTCACACTTGTTTCCCTCTTCAACATACACTCTCACTAAAATTTTGCTTTTTAAACCCTGAGTTATATTTTCCGATTTCTTTTTGAATTCGTAAGTCTGATGAATTGGATCGTGATTACGATCCCCATGTAATAAATTATAACCATGGAATATTAGTGTTTCATCCTTTATATATATATATATATATATATATATATATATATATATATATATATTGCATGTAACTTTCATCAAACAATAGTCAGCGCAAAACCGGATTTATTTATGTTTTTTAAATCACTTTTGCATAAAATATTTGACATTTGTACACCCGCCATAAGATGCTATTTACAAAACTTAGATTAGTTTGGTACGAGGCCAATAAGTCTAGAGTTATGGTACACCCGGTCAGAATCGAACTCGCTATTTAGCAATAACGATCTGCGATAGCAGCTTGATAACAATTACATCAGGACAAAGTGCCCCACAAACATTTACAGCATCTTTTGGGGATATCTTTAATCGATCAAAAAATAATTTCAGCCATCGTACATTGAAAAGACCGTTCCAAATCACACGATTATTCCTTATCGTTATTTATTTTTGAAGCGGCTCAAAGATAATCTTTAAATTGGCATGTCTGTATGATTTAACACTTGAACGCGTGGTCGATTCTGGGTCAGCCTGGTCAGCATTGACCAGAAATTCTGGTCCTTGACACACGCTGCATATAACGGATTATGTTTTGGTCCTCGAGATCGTAGTACGACGAATTGATTGCAGAGTCAATCCCACGCGGGTCAGCGGTCGTTGATCGCTGTCCACTTCGGTCCACACCTTGCACTTCCCACGTTGTATTTCTTGATCCCAGAGCTGTTAGCGATAGATTGACATCAATATTGCTGCCTTAACTCAAACCACATGATAAAACAGAGAAATGTGTTCTTGCAAATGTAATAAAAGCGAAAACTTTTCGATTTCGTTTATGTAATTCTTAGTATAACAAAGATTAACCCTTCCCACTAAAATCTCTTCTGCGACACATTTGCCTATCGATGCAAGTTTCTTGGAACTGATCTCAAAGATGGGAATTCTTTCAACAGTTCACGTGGTTCCCAGCAGCTCCTTTCTCGCTGTCTCGTCTTCTGTCTGCAACTCTAACTTCAACTGCTTGGGTCGCTCACGCGCTTCGCTTATATTGCCTTTGATTCAATATCGGAAACAGGTCTAACAGTTTTTGCGGATTTGGGAGTCCCCCAGGTATCTATATTGATTTAAACAAAGGTTCTTTTGTTGTATGGTTTATAATATTAATTATCTCTCGAAATTTGGGAGATCCCCTATTCCTACTGGTATCGATTACAGATATTAGCCGCCCTATAACTAATTCCTTCTCTTATTGATGCCTCGCAGCGTTACTTGCAAACTGATGGAGTTAATTTCTCTCTTGGTATCTCATTTAAGTCAGCTACCCCACCTGTTTCTTTGATAACTCCCACTTTCAAATTGCGTGGGCAGAAAGGAAGTTTCAATTTTTAGTCATTACTTATTACTGTCTTTATATTTCCATTAATAGCACCAATGATCTCCACCGGTCCATTCACTAACTGAATTCCTTCAACGCAGGATAAAATCTTAAAGTCGGCGAGGCCATTTCCACCTGCTGACAGACAGATATAGGCTAGTCTCTTGATTCGGCCTTTGTTCGCAAAATTATTAAATATTATTTTCAATTGAAACCCTTCTTACTTCATTGCAACTATGAGGAATTGTCTCGTCACTTTCACTTTAAGGCAAGCGAACATGCTGTCTCGTGCTTTTAAACCTCTCTCTCTCTCTCTCTCTCTCTCTCGCTCTCTCTCTGTTCCTAAACATATTCTAAATTAAACTTTGCTTTTCTTTTTTATCAGTGTCATATGAGGAATTAGACACTATATGGCATTGCCTGCCAAAGTTTTTCTGTGATAAGTTCTCTGGACACATAGATCAAACCATCTTCCAAATCGTATTGGATCCACCTCGTTCAGTAGGCTTATTGATGCAACCCACTTAGAAAGAGGAATAATGGATACACCTGGTATTGTCGCTATCATGAAATAAGCAGATGTCGGTATTTCTACATTCTGAATGTCAAGTAATTTTGGAAATAGAGTCAAGATCATATCTGTTATCGAAATGAAAACGCTCGAAGCATTTCCCGAGAGATTCTTTTCAGTCTGAGTTGTAGATCTCAAGCTTTCCCTGGCGGAGTTATGCAGGTTTGTGATCTATTTTATTTTAATAAGCACAAATATCAAGATTTAAATGCTTCTTCGAACATATGATTTGTATAAACGCGTGTCTACATTCATCATTGGCTTTATGCTCTCCACTATATTTATTCGTTTATAATTCTCTTATAAGTTTTCCATATCATTTATCTAAAGATCAACGTTTTGAATACGGATTTGTGCTCATTGGTCCGGAAAAGAAGAGACTCAAATTACTTTCCCCAACTATGTAAATCTCAGAATAGAAGGATGGCAGCCAACAATAGACTGCAATAAACTGTGGCGAAAATGGCCACCTAATTAACGTACAGCGTTCTGCAAACTTTGAATCGATATTTTCACTTCCATAATACAGCAAGAAAAGTAATTTGTCCGAAAGGATCCATTCTCATTCATTTTCTGTCGAAGAAGTCTGAATGAAAAATGATTAAGCGTGGAGCAACTACGGCTCATATGAAAAGCTCCACATGTTAAGACAACCACACTAAGAAAACAAGCTCCTGTAATTGAACAAGGCAATCTATTTGATTAATACATATAGATATCATTATTTACATTATTCGGACTATTTTCCTCATCTTTTTCGCGATATTTATCACAACGTTTCGACCGTTGTACGCTCCAGCCTTCTTCAGGTGGTTGGAATGTCGAACTGAACCCTTTATTTCACTCACTAGGGTAGACTGTTCTAGTTCCACTTGCCATGTTTTAATGTATGTCAGTTATCAGTTATCTCCTGTTAATTTCCCTCTGAAAGTTCTCCACTGCCTTAACCGGTTATTGAACTCCTGTCATTGGATCTAACTAAAGCCTTTATCCACTGTACCATGTGTCCTTTAGCAATATATAAAATGTATATATTTATATATTTGTAACTGAGTATGTATGTGTCTATATCGGTGGAGTGATTAATAGCGGCTTGGATTAAGGAATCGGAGAGCCGAGTTCGAATTCCAGTCGAATACATTAATGTACTACGTGCTAATACCCTTGGGAAATGTGTGAATCATCCAGCTATTGGTAAATAGCAGGACAGCCTGGATTCTATAGCCTTGGATCGCAACTAGTCTAAGAGAAACAATTAAAAGCCTGCGGAGGGTCTTTTCGGGCCCCTGTGACACGTAGTGCACCAGGTCTCTGTATTCGACCCTTTAAAAGTGTGTATAGTCCTGCACGAAATCTTCACCACTATAATCAAATCTCATGTGCTGTTGTCGGGCTGCTGGTTTCCTGGGAACTGATCTGCTTGACCCTCATACGTCGAATTCGACGGGGAGAGTCGTGTGTATATATATATATATATATATATATATATATATATGGATAGAGAAATACAGATATTTGTATATATATATATATATATATATATATATATATATATATATATATATATATATATATATATGATAATGAATCATCCAAACAAAAAGTAAATTGGTAAATTATTATAATGATATAAAATTGCGAAATCCCTTTGCTAATTAAATTTTAAGGATGCATTAACCTACTATAACTTGATGAATATCGTGATCTTTGTTTTTTTAGAATTATAAACTTCATTAGGTCTTCCTTAAATATGCAAGTACTTTCGACGGTTCATCCGGTCATCATCAGGCATGAAAACTATTTTCTTTTTGGTAAAATTCAGGTTTGCATCCGAGAAAATATAATGCAAATCGAAATATGTTTTTTGAAGGGTGTTCTTGATAACATACAAACTTGCGGAGCGCGCAGTCACAACGCTAAGGTTGAATCTTTGAACATTTAAGTTTATGGGTTTATTTATTGATATGGCAAATGTTTTTTTTTTCTTTTTTTTTCTTGTAGTTTATAAGTCAACGTGACATGAACTAATTAGTTCAATAAATAGAGTAATGTCTCAGTTGTTATGCCGAAAATTTGCACGTCGGATCAGTTCTTTTAAATCAAATATGTGATGGAGTTTAATTAATATTACAATGAATCATTGATGCAAAAAGTAATTCATATATATATATATATATATATATATATATATACAGAGAGAGAGAGATAAATACAGATATTTGTATATATATATATATATATATATATATATATATATATATACAGAGAGAGATAAATCCAGATATTTGTATATATATATATATATATATATATATATATATATATATATATATAACATAAAACATTAGGCAGCATATAATTTATATACAAAGAAATAATCACACATAGAATCAATCAGCAATATTAATGCTATTATTGGCGACATTCATCCGTAGTAGTGTATAATGTATGCATTAAAATACTGTTAATCCATAGAGTGACGTGATCCTCATTTATAAAACTGTTTGTTGTTTCCAGTTTATATGTTTTTAAAATGCAGTTACTTTCGAATAATCCTTTATTCATTGTCAGGCATATGTTTTCCTTATAAAATCAAAAACTTGAAGACGAAATAATTGTTTGTCGACCGAAAGATGTTTTTTTGAATATGTGCTATTATTGACGGTTGTGTACAATCTCGGAACATGCAAAGACGCAACGCTAAGTTTTTCAAAATTTTAAGTGAGAATTTTATTTGAACTTTTCTTGTGAAGTGGTAAATCCACTTATTCTATTTTTACAAGTGTATTCAGTTAATATGTCATGAACTAAGCATATAGTTCAATTAATATAGTGTAATGTCTTAGTAGTAGTTTTTTTATAGGAATTTTCTTTTGTACTGCCGATCGATAGTTTTTATAAACATAAAACATTAGGCAGCATATAATTTATATACAAAGAAATAATCACACATAGAATCAATCAGCAATATTAATGCTATTATTGGCGACATTTTAAAAACATATAAACTGCAAACAAAATATAATAATGACCAAACAAAGCAGAAAGAAACAGAGACTTAAAAAATAACTAATAATTTTTCATTCTAAAACAAAACAGAAAAATATGCCGCGCAAAGCAGGCCTGGCAGAGACTGTGCAAGTATTCGGCTTTCAAAGGGAGAAACTGTTTCTTCCTCCAACAATCGAGATGGATCCTCTGACAATATAAAATTGCATAGTTTGTACACCTATTTCTGCCCATCATTGTCACTTAAATAACTAATTTGTCCCTGATAATTGCCAATGATCCAACTATGTGCGCTATGAACAGGTTAGCTGGCGCGTGTTTTAATGTCGGCTATTTTTTTTCCGGTTTTCTTCTTTTCTTTTTCATAAAAATATTTCGTTGAATTTCCTATAGTCATTTCGAGGACTCTGTTTTATTAGGTAATAAAATTTTTGAAATCTCACTGTTTCGAAAGAATATAAAATGAATTTAAAATAAATTAAATAAAAACAAATCTACCGTTATGATCTCGCATCCATGTCCTGCAGACAAGAAAAGACGCATTTAGAAACATTGTCGGCAAGGCGGGAAAAGGAAACGAATTTATAATTATAGAAGTTGATTTAATTTCTCAGCTTAATTTTCATTTCAGATTTGATTGGGATGACTCGAGGGGAAGAATCACCCGAAAAGACATGTAATCATTTTGAGGTTTAGAATTCACGAAACCAATTAGCAAGTCGATTAACTTAATAGTAATAGCATTCAGTCGTATTTCTTCTTCCAGTTTTTTTTTCCTGATATTCCTCAAGAGCCTCTTTACTTTTTTTTATTTCTCTTTAATATTGTCTCCAACAAATTCAATTAGAAAAAAAAGAACGAAAGAAAATACTCCTAACTGATGTATACGGTTTGGACAACAAATGGACGGTATAACAGGGAATAATCCATCTTGTCACAAATACGTACACTACCTCCTCGGAATCACATCAACCTTATTTCTTACGTATGCCAATTGCAAAGAGGAAACCGACCTTTCTTGAGCATTCTCCTGCGTGGATACCTTTCTGAAAACTAAAATTATAACAATGTCAAAATTATCACCTAAACCCTTGTGAAAATTAACTAAAACAAAAAGAATAATTCCGTTATTATTTACTTTTTATGTACACTATTTACATTATTCTGACTATTGACCTCATCTTTGTCGCCATATTTATTACAACTTTTTGGCCGTTGTACGCTCCGGCCTTCTTCAGGTGGTTGGAATGTCGAACTGAACCCTTTATTTCGCTCACTCGGTAGATTGTTCTAGTTCTACGTGCCATGTTTTAATGGATGTCAGTTGTCAGTTATCTCCCGTTAATTCGCCTCTCCAATTTCTGTACTGCCTTAATCGGGTATTGAACTCACACTCTTTGAGTCCTGTCACTGGATCTAACTAACGCCTTTATCCACTGTACCATGTGTCCTTCACATATATGTAATTTTTTTTCATATTTTTCTAATGAAACATGAACCAGTGCACATGGTCGTACTTCGCATATCGATTCCACAAAATCGTTACCTGCAGACTACCTACAGATCCTCGATTTAATTTAAGTCACAAGATTTACCAAGTCGATAGTACTTTGATTTGCTCACTGGTAAGGTTTGCCAGTGTTTTAATGCGGCGTGACAATTTTCGTACGCTTACTTGGAGCAATGCCCATCGCAGACAATGGCCGTAGGACAACTAATCGACATTTGAGACAATAGTGTTTGGGTGCGATGAAAATCTGATGTAATCACGGTGGACACAAAATTTTTCAAAGCTAAATAAATTTTATCATAAACTCCGAAAATAGATTCATATTACTGCACACCACTGCAAACGACCTAATCTGAAGAAAAACAGAAATCGATTACACCCTATCACTCTATTCTTTCTAAAACCGACCGTATGGTGAAAGAAAGGAAACTAAAGCAGTTTTTTTCAATAATCCAGAATTCTTACATTCTAATTTTACTTCCATACCACTCTCTTCATTCAGTAACTTTAAATGGAACGTTAATATATATATATATATATATATATATATATATATATATATATATATATATATATATATATATATCGCAAAAGATATCGGTGCAAAATGTGGAATCTAGAAAATTTCTTGCTAGTCTTTATACACAAAGAAAAGAGTACTAAACAGTTACGTGATATCTGTCCTCCTGTATGGCGGTGAATGTTGGACAATCACCTCAAAGATGAGGAAGAGACTTGAAGCAACGGAAATGTAGTTCTACTGAAAGAGGCTGATTATACCATGGGTCGAAGATGAGAGTTACAAACCAGGTTTTGGAGAGAATGGAAACAAAAAGGAAACATACTTAACATGAAGAAGGGGGCAGTTGAAATTTCTGGGTCACGAAATGAGGAAGGAGGGCTTGGAAAATATACACCTGGGAAAAATTTATAGAAAGAGGGACATAGAAAAACATAGCGTAACATACATGATGGGCTTGAGCAAATGGATGGCAGAAAATGGTATGGGAAGAATAACAAAAAGACAAAGAGCTACAAGAGATAGGAAGGGGCATGATCGCCTATATCCTGAAGGGACACGGCACATAAAACAAGAAGTCTAGTTTGGTTGGCCAGTAGTACGTTTGTTGCAGCCATTTTTAGCACAGACGCATCGTCGGAGGCCCGTCGATTACTATCGCTACTTCCTTTCTTTAGTTCCATCAAATAATCTTTAAAGCTAAAACATGTCATACTGCCTCCACAGAATCACAGCAACCTCATTCTTTCAGTGTTCCGATTATAAGGAAGAAATTTCACTCAGAGAGTTTTTTTTTTTTTTTTTTTCTCAAGAACTGTTTTTCTTTCTAGAACAGACTACCGCGTGGATGTTTGTTCCGGCTCTAGAATCACAACATTTTCATGTCAATGGTCAATCGTTATCTATCTTCTATATCCACATAATCATCATCCTATACATCGCAAATTTACTTTCATATCAATGTCCATTTAGTAACTGTTGTGGATTCCGGGATAAAATCCGGTCTCAAATGAATGACAAACGCAGGAATGAAATATAGCAAATAAATGTATTGACGTAATAATACAATTGGTAATACGGTTAGTAGATCCAGAAATGCGGTTAAAAGCAATAATAATATATATCCAGTCTTGGAAATTCAGTATCGAAGTATGACTTCCTTCTGATTCTATGTGCTCACAACTGTGACTCCTACAAAGCGGTTACCTCACACTCTCACTGTATCACTCTCTGGGTATTCACCGGCAGCAGTACAAGTACACACTGGGCGAGTCCACTTGTATGAAAAAGGGGTGGACCTCATAACAGTAACATAGACACGTACCCGAATGGTTAGAATGTTTGCATTCTAACCACGAAGTCAGGGTTCCAATCTGACTATTGGCGGTTTTTCAAGAAATCACTTTTCTGAATTGTTACCGGCCTTTCGAGGCGATCCCAGCTTTGCACGATATAAGAAAACATTAGTTAAAACTATATTGCAGCACGTTTTAATATGTCTTAAAATCAACCAAACAAATATTTTTTTTTAATTTTAAGACTATCTTTGAAATCCTCTTTTTGGATAAATTGGCGACTTTTAGATTTTCGATTCCAATTTTAGAAAAGAGGAAAATTTTGACTACAGCCCACATGCATGACGTAATTAATTTTTAATTTTCTCCTCGCAGTTTTCCGGTAACAGGTCTTATCTGAATGTTTATCTCATTGAAACTACACTTATGTATCCTTTAAACGCGTGAGCCTGATAGACACTTGTGAAATGTTTGTTAAAATTTGTTGCGTAACAATGTTTCCCCTACTGAAGAAGCTTGGTTGGTTGTTGAACTCTTAAAAACCTTTATTTTGCAATCAACACCATCACTTGATAAGACACCAGTAGTGTTGAAACAAAATTGCAAGTTTGTAGTGATATTATAACATGCCTATGTTATAATTTTGAATATACATATACGTGTGTGTGTTCGTGTGAGGCCTCGACACCTCTCAAAGGATGTCTTTCTTGTGTGGGTGAGAAATGTGGGTAGGTCCTGATTTGTGGGGTTATATATTAATAATATATATATATATATATATATATATATATATATATATATATATATATATAATGACCAACCAGAATACAAGTATATGGTAATTCAAAATAACGTGACAATATAGCCTAAGTAAAATCTATTAGGTTGGTGCAAAAATAATTTCGTTTTCTAACATACGTTACTATGTGAGAAAACGAAATTATTTTTGCACCAACCTAATATTAGTGTAATAGTTTATGAAACAATGTTTTCCCTATTAAGTGGAGTTTGGTTGGCTTCTGAACTGGATAAATTTGAGTAAATATTATTTGCTCTACTCGGTATTGAGCACTCATTTACCAAAACCATTTTTGATTTTCGGAATTTTATTCCATCTGTATCAACCCTGTTATTGGGTATACACACACACACACACACACACACACACATATATATATATATATATATATATATATATATATATATATATATATATATATATATATATATATATTGAATTAAGGCATATGTAAAATTGTTCACTTAGCGTCCTTTACATATAAATGTGGAGTGAGAGAATGCGAGTGAGAGCGAAATTTCTAAAGAAATGTTTAATTTTTAATTTATTAATCAAATATATATTTTAATGAATACTGATTAATGTCAGAATTTGAATTTTTAATAAGATTTCTTCTACGTTCAGGCAGGTCAGCGAAATATAATACTGTTAAAATGAACGAAGCAATCAGAACCTAAAAAGGTTATATTCACGAAAAAGGAAAGTTGTTAATATTTAAGCATGTATTGTCTAAATCAAGGGATACAAACTATTACAAATATATATATATATATATATATATATATATAAACGCTTCAGTTCAAAAGTTTGAGGCTACAGCTGGTAATTCCTTTTAAATTGAACCAAAACGTAGATGTTTATTACTTTAAAAAAGAAAAAAATTATTATACATAGTTAAGAAGAGGGAGACATATTTTTTAGATATTTTAATATGACAAAAAGAAAAAAAAACACTTTATGATTAAATTCTGCTCTCGTCAAAATAGCCTCGTTTTACCTTGATTACTGCGGCACAAAGGCATTCGTTGTAAACGTTTCTCAAAGTACAAGATTGATAATTGATTCCATGTTCTCTCAGGATGATGGCTTTTCATGCATTTTCTCTCTTCACTTTATGTGAAATAACAGACCTTGGATAAGAAAGTGCAGTCTTTTCCCGTGGGAATCTTTCACGATTTTGAATTGATAGCAGTTGCTATGCTCAAGCGAAAGAGATATGTTTATTCCGCCATTTAGTCTATAGTTATTAGATTGATCGGAAAATAATATCCGATTATAGAATCCACTTTTAATCTTGAATTAATGTAAACAGTAATTTAATCATTCACAATAAAGATACGGGAGATTTATTCTATTTATAGCATCGACTTACAAATTATGTTATTTCGATAAAACTCTAAAGGTTTGGAAGCCAAGAAACCTTTTAATCCATCTTCTATGCAACGAAATGTCTTTTGGTTTAAAGAATTTTAAGGATGCTTGAAATAGTTATTTAGTTGGCAAGACCTCAAGCTAATATGGTGGTTGTGTTAAAATCTCTAATCCCAAGTTGTTGAGTCATTGCAGTGTCATCCTGGCAAACCAGGCCAAGCATTGTCAATTATCTGAATTTGGCCTTGTCGATTAAACAATGCCGTTGGCATTTTGCTCAAATGAATGTGTATTACATCCAGGTGATGACAGTAAACTTTGGTTGTGATGCTTTGGCGAGATTCCAGAAAACTATAATGGATAACGCCACTGGTGGACCAGCAAACACTTACCATAATCTTCTGTACGTACAGTTTTAGTTTTGGAAAGAAAGTGTTTAGATCCTTCGTTATGTTCAGGTTTTCGAGATGCTGGTTTAAGATTGTCATAAATGCACTATTTCTCATTAATATTCATGACAAATAGCTGAATCATTCGAATTTCGCAGATGCAGCCTCGAAGACACTTCAAAACGTCGAACGCTTACTGCCACTGTGGAACGTATTTATAGAGTTTCTTCACCTTAACAATTTTTATGAGATGGTCCGATATTTTTACAAGACATACACTCCATTTTCTGAGACATTCCTCTGACACTTTGACACGTGTTATGTTCGACTAAAGTTTTAAGATTGTCAATTGCAGATGGACATCTTCTGCCACCGTTATATTCCCCATATTCCCAAGTGCGAAACTTTAAATCTCACTGAAGTACTCTGGTTCCTACACCCCGTGCTAACGAAAAAGGAAATTCAAGTAAACGCATCCCATTACTTTTTCATGTTCAAGATAACGGGTATATAATATTTTCAGTTGATTTCTGAAAGAGATTGATATAAAATTAATAAAGAGGAGACTTTGATCATTAGGAATGGGTAATATATTTTGTGCAACTATTATAATAAGTTAGATGTCCATTCTAAAAATAAGACATTTATTTCCGAACAGTCTTATAAAAAGGAAAGAAATATGTTAACCTCTTGTGCGAATGTGAATACAAACGACGAGGCAAGAATTTGAATTTTTTTTGGCTCGGTAACTATTATGCAAATTTTATTCCAAATGATCGCTCTCATGTTGAAACAGCTGACATATCAGCATGAATTCTTTAAAGAATCTTGAAATTTGGCAAAGCTTGGTTTACCAATTCTAACATTGAGCATAGGATAAAATAAAATACGTTTTCAGCATGTTTCGCCTTTTTACGGGAAAAGCACTTTGTTTTAAAAATTATTGCAAAAATAAAAATATGTTGAATTTTAATGAAATTTTTAGGATTTATTTACAATGAATGAAATTATGTTTGAATTTATTTTATTTTTTTACATCTGTTACACCCACACCATTAATTTTATAGTAATAGAGAATAGACTAGAAATACCGATCCGAATAGTAATAGAGAACAGACTAGAAATACCAATCCGTATAGTAATAGAGAAAAGAATAGAAATAACGATCCGTATAGTAATAGAGGATAGAATAGAAATAGCGATACGAATAGTAATAGAGAATAGAATAGAAATAGCGGTCCGAATAGTAGTGGAGGATAGAATAGAAATAGTGGTCCGAATAGTAATAGAGAATAGAATAGAAATAGCGATCCGAATAGTAATAGAGAATAGAATTGAAATAGCGATCCGAATAGTAATAGAGGATAGAATAGAAATAGCGATCCGTATAGTAATAGAGAATAGAATAGAACTAACGATCCGTATAGTAATAGAGGATTTAATAGAAATAGCGACCCGTATAGAAATAGAGGGTAGAGTAAAAATAGCGATCGGAATAGTAATAGAGAATATAATAGATATAGCGGTCCGAATCGTAATAGAGGATAGAATAGAAATTGTGATCCGAATAGTAATGAAGGATAGAATAGAAATAGCGGTTCGAATAGTAATAGAGGATAGACTAGAAATAGCGACCCGAATAGTAATGGAGGATAGAATAGAAATAGCGGTCCTAATTGTAATAGAGGATGGAATAGAAATACTGATCCGAATAGTAATAGAGAATATAATAGGAATAGCGGTCCGTATAGTAGTGGAGGGTAGAATAGAAATAGCGATCCGAATAGTAATAGAGAATAGAATTGAAATAGCGATCCGAATAGTAATAGAGGATAGAATAGAAATAGCGATCCGAATTTTAATAGAGGATAGACTAGAAATAACGATCGTTGGTTGTCAGCTATTTCCTATATATATATATATATGCGTTTCCTCTATGGTCACGTGGCCTAATTAATTCAATAAGGAGTTCGCCTGTGTTTGTTCTCTGACGATCTATACTCAAACTCAAGTGTCGGCAGCGACATTTTATTCCTATATAACATTACTTTTTCCAGTATTGATTAGAGTTTCCTTCCTCAACTTTTGTTCAAAGTAGTGTGGTATGTCAATATAATAATTTTATCATAATTGTGGCTTCAAATAACATGTGCTATTCATGGCCTGATGAATCTACGTGTGTCTATACAAAATTTATTGTAAATCATCGATCATGACAAATGTTTGGGTCTTGATTTCTTTTTTGGCTTTTTCATAATTTCGTATTAGAATTCTATATTGGAATAAAGTCCAACGTCATTTGCTTTCTAAATATTTACGCAGACACATTGACTTCTCCACCCAAAAAAGAAAATATGACTGCTATTTCAAATGTTACTAATGTCGACACTCGACAAAACTCGAATGTGCGCCACATGACTCCACTTCAGTATTTGACGAATTTTCTAAGCCAACCTTAATTAGGTTGGCTCAAAACTATTTGAACCCACTTCACTATTGTTCTCCACTTCCCGTCTCATACGGTTGTTTTTGCTTCTTGGTTCGCGTTATTCCTTTTTTATTCCTTATGCTAATTTAACTTCGTTATACAAATTCAACACTCGATGGTACGTCTGAGTTAGCTTTTATATCCGCATGAGGTGTCTATGCATCCAGCTATGCTTCTAGTGTCATCAGTCAGATAACTTAAGTCTGTAAACACCGACTCCAACAATCTTGCGACCGCTTTACACCTTTCTTTCAATGACAACTCCAACAAATGACATTGAATCATTGCATCGTCTTATGATAATTCAATGTGTATTTAATTAGGCATTAATCAATATATCCATTATTTACGGTATATGAAAAAGAGAAAACTACAGAAATTAAAATATAACCATGGAAAAAAATATTTTAAAGATTTTTTTATATGAATGGATCACGTTGTAACAAAGCCGTTATTAGCGCGAAAAGCGAAATCGGTCTAATGAGTTCAAATCCTCATCTGAGTCCATCACATTAATTTTTTAAAAAAATGCCTTTACGAAAATCCTAGCGGAGCTAAATGACAAACTGGCCTCTGAAGTCTTAGTTGGTAAGCAGTCATGTAGAAAGACAACTCTGAATTGAAAACCGATTGAGCTGAAGAGTGTCAACTTCGCCCCGTAAAAAATCCCAAAAAACTATGCTTTACAGAAACTATAGAAGCAACGTCAAGCGTTGTGAGTCCGTGGTCTTCTTCTACAACTAAAGGAGGCGGAGGAAAATATGAATAAAACTTAGAAAGTGTGGTGCGAAATTTCGCTATCGAAATGACACTGTGAGAGCCAATTTTGCTTACCTGATCACTATCGGCTGTTGATACCTTCAAAGTAACCTCCTAGTTAACTACGTACCCCATGCAAACGATAGCGTCTTTGATGAAGACATTCTTAGAACACTGGGCGGGAGAGGTCTAAGTTTGATTAATTAAGTTGATTACTCATTTTTGCTATAAACTTCCGAGCCAGAAACTCGAAAAATGTCTAAAGCATCATCTTATTCCGACATCATTTGTTAAAAGCCAGTTTCCCTGTTCGTACGAAGTCTACAATCAAAGTATAACAACTTTCGCTCTCTGTCCAGGTTTGAGATGTTCTTTTTTTTTTCAGTTGCATAAGTGAAACGATTCTGAAAGAATTACAAGTCCTAACGGAATTCATTATTGCTGGACACAATCTTAACATATGATATGCAGATGACACAGGGTTGATAGGAGAAACGGACAGAAAACTATAAAAATTGAGAAAGAAAGCGACTAGAACGGATTAAACATCAATGGCAAGAAGACATAATGCATGGTTGTATACAAATGGGACAACCCAAAATGCAAATTGCACATCAGAAATACAAGATTCGAACAAGTACAAAATTGAAAATGTGGCACTGAAATTTAAATTCACACTGGAATATCAAAAGATGCTTTCTAAAAGCTGAGCCCAGTAATAAGAAACAGATGACCAACAACACGTTTTAGAGCAAAATTACCAATAATACATTTTTCTAAAACAATTATCGACAATAAATTTTATCGAACCATGAACAACAATACATTTTGTAGAAAAATGACCAACAAGATATTTTATAATTAAATTACCAACAATATATTATGATAAAATGACCAAATGTCATACATGAATGAAAAGTCTTTTTTGAACTTGAGTATCTAGGCAATGGAAATGTAGAACGCCATTTACTATAAATAGAGATATCATGACACTAACTGGGTGATTACAATTATGTGATGTACTATCGAATTAACCCGGACGTTAAAGTCGAGTGTGACATGTTTCAAGATGAATTGGTTCTTTTCTTAGTAGCTCTACAGAATCGTCTATTAATTAATAAGTAATCAATAATCTTTCCATTGACTCTTTACTTCTTTGTTGTTAATGTATTTTAATTACGTTTGATAATTAAATACTTTATTATTTTACATTGAAGTCTTTCTCTTATTACTTCTATTATGAACGTGTGACGGATTACAAAAGCAACAATACATTTTTTTAGCAAAATGAGTGTCAATGCATCAGTAAAAATATTAAAAAATATATTTTATAGTAAAATTACCACCAGTACACTAAAATAAATTACCAATACTAAATTTTATCATCGATAAACTATATATCTAAAAAAATACGGTTGCTCTGAAAGTATAAAATTATGAACAAAATATCTATAGTTGAAGGAATAAAATGGTATTAAAAATATTTAGATTTCAGCATTAATTAATCCACTAAACAAAATAACTCACTAAACAAAATCAATGAACCAAATAAATATAAGCAATTTCCACCCAGAGAAATACCTGGTCACTATAACTTTAATGTATTTAAGTCAAGGGTCAATAGTTATCAACTATTTTCATTGATATAATCTTCACTTCGAAGCACCTCATTTGTTTGTTTTGTTTTTTTTTATTCCTGTGACTCCCATTATGAATCCTAACCATTTTACCTGTAACCCTCTAGCGCGAGTTAATCTCGAGCCTTGAATTAGGTGACATTTGGAAAGTAATCTTTAATCATTCCTTTAATTTTTGGCTTTTGTTTTCCTTTTCTATTTGCTAATGTTTTTATACTTCCCTGCCATTTTGCATAGGGTTCGTTTTCTTTTCCATTCCTTTAAAACTCTCCAAAAACGCTATTACTGTACAACAGTAACAGATTAACGATGTATTAAAAAAAAACTGTAAAGAAAAAAGCTTTCATAAAAAATATCCTCACGTTCGTTTGGTTATCCCCATTAGAGAAATTCTAAAATTGAGTCCAAATTTTCCTTACTGTTTTTTTTTTGTTCGCTCATTTCCTTGTTAATTAGACACCAAAAAATGGAAATGAATAAAGCAGAGGTTTAGTCGTTCTCATCAGTCATTTTTAAGTGAACAAAGCCGATGTCAGTTTTCTAAATTTTCCCTTGTGACTGTACAAAAAGTGAACATAAGATTTGCGTTTCTTTCCATGGAAATTGACGGCTCTTGTCTGAATATTTAATAAGTTCAGTTTATCAAGTTTTTTTTTGTTTTTTTTTATATTTCCCTTCATCTAACTAATTAGGAAATCGTTGTTTTTACAAATAAATAAAATAAATTATCTTCTTCTTCAAAACAATGGTGATTATAGCTGTTCACAATCTCTTGTTCTTTGATGATCTTTTTTTTTAAGCGTATCACCCCAAGCAAGGCGGGAAGCCACTAGCACGCAAGGGTTACAGAGAATTGGAACGAGACCAAATAGGATTGATATAAGGAAGGATGAAGAGAAGGATAGGAGATAGATCAAGGCATCTGGAGACGTCGATTGACATTACATTTGAATAGCTATCAGGGAAACAGGAAAAGGGGAGAGAGTTCCACAAGCGAGAGGTGCGAGACATGAAGCTATTGGTGTAGAAGAGATGGCTACATTTAACAGTTTCGACAGTGAAAGGGTGAGAGCGAGATGTCAGCCTAGTTGAACGCTTAAATTCATGAAGTCTGGGAACCAGCGAAAGCCGCTCATTGGAGCAGTTACCGTGAAGGTATTTGTAAAAAAGACAGAGGGATCTTAGTAAATTTTGTATTTTTGTTATCTCCGCTAAAACTTGTTCCACCATCCATATAGTCAAATTTCCTTGGCTTGTTTCCCACTATCCCTCGAGCTTTGTTGTGGGTATCATATTTTCCAAGCCCTACTTCCTCATTGTCTCTTCCTGATAAGTATATGTGCCCTTTTTGTTTCCATTTTCTCTAAATCTTCGTCTTTTATTTATATATTCGGTGCATGTTATTCACATCATCATTCTATAGTACCATATATCTGTTGCCTCACGTTTCTTCATTATCTCTGAGGAGATTGTCCAGCATTCACTGTCGTATAGGAGGATATCTTTCGCTATCTCAATCTCCCTTAGGATATCAATTACACTTTCCGTCTTCTATTTTCTAACATATATTTACATGCATTTCTGTTGAAGCAGTTATTTTAAATAGATTTCTACTGGTTTGTATTTGAATGGGATATATTATTGACATACATTTCTATTGGGATTATTTTTACAATCGTTTTTACTGGAAAATGTTTATATACGTTTTGCTGGAGAATTTTCACATAAATTTTTCATGGTGAATTTTTACATATATTTCTAGAGGTGAAGTTTTGATATACATTTGTCTTGGTGAAATTTTGACATATATTTGGCTTGGTGAATTTTTGACATACTTGCCTTATTTCATTTTTAACATACATTTGTCTTGGTGAATCTTTGACATATATTTGTCTCAGTGAAATTTTGACATATATTTGTCGTGGTGAAAGTTTGAGATACATTTTTGGGGGTGAATATATGACATACAATTGTCTTTTTGAAATTTGACATACATTTGTCAAGGTGGATCTTTGACATACATTTGTCTTAGTGAAAGTTTGCTATACATTTGTCTTGGTGAATGTTTGACATACCTGTCTTGGTAGATTTTGGATATACATTTGTCTTCGTGAATCTTTGATATACATTTGTCTTAGTGAAAGTTTGACATGTACTTGTTTTGGTTAATTTTTGACATACATTTGTTTTGGTGAATATTTGACATACATTTATCTTGGTGGATCTTTGACATACATTTTGTCTTAGTGAATGGTTGACATACATTTGTCTTGGTGAATTTTTTTACATGCATTTAAACTGTGTAGATTATTGACTCCTAGAGTATTTTTCACAGTGATTTATACATGTGCTTTTTACATATATTTATTGTGAATTCTTTCTGTATTATCATTAATATTATTATTATTCGTAGTAGTAGTATTTTGACCGTTATATTTATCATATACCAGCTTGAGTAGACATCTCTTTTTTAACGGTGTAAATTTTCGTCTACCCTCTGTGTTTTCGATTGTATAAATAAAGTTCTTGTGCCTTGCCGGGGAATGAAAACATACGCTTTCTTATAGATCGCTCACCCACGAAAAGCCTTCACAGTCAAGCAATGTTTAATTACCTTAGTTAAAAATAGAGAAAACACGTGATCTTGTAAAAATAAATAAATTGAATATAGGAATAGATAAAGAAATTAAAATAAGTATAAACTATACAAAAAGAATAAATAATCGCATAAAAATAATCACAGAAACTGTAAATTGTGTCTGGAGGGGAAAATTAACAAACAACTTTAGGAATCAAAACTACTTATTGAACTAGAGGAATGAAACAATGACGAAATGCAGACATTTAAATAAGCATCTACTTTTCTGCCTAAATACCAATATAAAAAGTAAAGTAAGAAATACAACATAAAACACAAACCCATCACAAACACAAACCAACATATCTAACATCCAATCCATGCCAAACACAAGCACGATTCATACAGAAAGAAATAACCACAATACCAACAAATAATAACCAACAAAATAATACCCAACCACACAAAACACAAAATCCCTAACATACAAATCACCACAACTATACTCCTTACAAAAAGCAAAAAACGCTCAAACGCTCTTTACAACACCTACAACATCAACAAATGCAATGTTGACCAAATTGGATCGACCTGATACCTAGCTATAACTATAACTTGTGTCATTAGGGAGGTATAATAAAGATATAACATAGCATTATTCTTATGACCTTCTCAGCGTATGAAGGTTAGGCACCTAAGTTTTAAGTTCCTGGCAACTGCACATATGATTTAATTATAATCGTGAAGGCTTCGTGCAGAATCAATCACACTTTTTGAAGAGCCGAATACACAGGGTGCTAAGAGGGTACTGAGAATTTGGGCCAGAAGAAATGTCCAGCTTAAAAGAATCTCAGAAAATAAGATTTGAGAAAACGTAAAAGCTCAATAACCAAGAAAATTGTATTAACCAATCAGAGAGTATTTCAGGAAACTAGTGTGGCAAATATAACCAAAGAGAAAAGACACTCAGAAGATCAGGGATATTGGAAAATGCATCAAAACAACCATTTTTCCATGAATATAACAAATACAGAACTCCCAGTTTGTCGAAGAATATGAGAAATAAATTCCAGCTGTAATTTTTAGGAAATTGACAAATTGGATCGATCTGATACCTAGCTATAACTTGTGCCCTACAGTGAAACAGCTGGCAAAATCTTAAGGTCCTCGACAAAATCCAGAGACGGATATGCAATGTGATTGGACCTGATCTGGCATCTCGTTTACAGTCGCTCACTCACAGACGTGCCGTCGCCTCTCTTTGTATTTTCTACAAATACTTTCACGGTAACTTCTCCGGCGAGCTGTTTCCCAAACTGCATGAATTTAAACGTGCTACTAGGTTAGCATCTCAGTCCCACCCTGTAGCCGTCTCTTCTATTCCAATAGCTTCAAGACTCGCACTTCCCGTCTGTGGAACTCCTTTCCTCTTACTTGCTGCATGAATTTAAACGTGCTACTAGGTTAGCATCTCAATTCCACCCTTTCACTGTCGAAACGGTTAAATGTAGCCGTCTCTTCTATTCCAAAAGCTTCAAGACTCGCACTTCCCGTCTGTGGAACTCCCTTCCTCTTACTTACTTCCCTGACAGCTATAATCTCCAACTATTCAAATGCAATGTCAATCAACATCTCCAGATGCCTTGATCTATTCCCAGTCCGTCTCTTCATCCTTTCCTCTATCACGGCTCTTTATTATTGCTCCCAACTCTCTGTAAACCCTGTGCGTGCTAGTGGCACTCACACCTTGCTTGGGGTTAAAAGTAAAAATTAAAAAAAAAGAAACACAAATTAGAAGACAACATTAGGCAGGTATAATAAAGATATAGCATAGCACTATAGTTAGATCACGTCAAGGTTGATGAGGTTTAATGTAGAGATTTTTTAATCTTTTCGCCCCAAGCAAGGGGATAATACCACTAAAAAGCAAATAGTATGACACCGAACAAGAAAGAATTTCAATACCAAAGAATGTCTATTATTATTTTTTTTTAATCGAAACCAACTATAACTTTGATTTGTTCTTATCAAGTTTACGAATTCGTCATCAGATCAGCCAGAAGTTTGGTTCACTGTGTCGTGAATGAAAGTGGATGAGGATGAGACAGAAAATTGGGAGGATTGAGAAAAAGACAAAAAAGAAACAGACATCCAGAAGACAGAAGATGGCGACTGATATTGCATTAACATTTTTTAATATTGTAGTTATCAGGGAAGCAAGAAATCGGAAAGGAGTTCTACAGGCGGGAGGAAAACAACCGTTAAAAGTGGTGGGTGTATCAAACTAGTTCAACATTAAAACGGTGACGCCCTGTTGCCAATCTTGTAGTAACCTTACATGTAGTGGGAGGACAAGGAAAAAAGCTCATTCGAGCAGTTGCCATGAAAATATTTGTAGACCGGACAGAGGAGACCTACGTCACGTCGCTGTGAAAGTGACTAGGGACGAGATGCCTGGTCAGGACCGATTTTATTGCAGACCCTTATCTGGATTTTATTAAGATGCAGAGTAGCAGCAAGTATTGCAACGATATTCAATACACAAACGGATGGTAGATTTACAAATATGCAAGAATGATTATGATGTAATGAATATGCATACACTTGGGTTCCCCTCACAGTAATATGATTGGCTGGTGTCAGCCATAAATACAGACTGATGTGGAGGTACATGGTCTACGCCTATTGATGACGCCTATTGGCTACGCCTATTATCTTCGCTTATTGCCTACCACTACGACGAGGACCAGTCCATTATGGTTACCTGCTAGATTGCCCTACCCGGTTACAGTAGTCAACACAGTGAAGCACCCTTCTCCGCAGCAGGCGTAACAATTGAGCGTATGCATAGGATTAATTTTGAATGAATAGGCCAAAACTAAAAAGATTTCAGTTGATTAGAAATTCTTTCACATAGACATTGATAATCTCTTTGCCAAAAGATAATTAAAAGGCAAATATTGGAATGACTCCAGCCTTTAATCAAACTAGAAAATTCCTTTTCAGCTCTTATAAAAGTATATCTGAAAAGGAAAAATAACAAGCAAACATGATATTTCGTATGTAATAAAGAGAAATCTGCTTGTAGTGTTAAAGTCAAAATAGAAGAATGAGTTAAAAGTCAACGGTTGAAAGGCCGAAGTGAAGAAAGCTATATAAAGTCTAAAATAAAATTAATAACAATATATTCGTATAAATGGGATACAGTGTTAATCAAACATCAAATATTACTTTCTTTACGTTGTTTGTGTAATTATCTATAACTTAAATAATATCTTCATAATTAAACCTATTTACACCAAAATATGTTATATGGCTGACCTGTTGACGATATCGTAAACTTGATAAGAAAAAAAAACGAAATATTACGGTTGGTTTCGATAAAAAAATATAATAGACATTATTTGCTTTTGCGTTTCTTTCTAGTTCGGTTTTATTTTGCTCTTTTATAGAAAAAAATGTAACAAAACTGTTCAGCGCTAATTTTATCATATATTTTCTGTCATTAAAATTTGCCTCTAAACATTATCTCTCAATATTAAATGACATTATTTTTGCTTGGAACAGCTTTCATCGATCTATGCGTTGTAGGATAATGCACAGCGATTTGCTTTGTATATTCAGTTGCTCTAAAAGTAATATAGTATTTAAAACATGCAAACGCGGGAAGAAGTAAAATGAAGTCTAAAGAGAACGGGGACTCAGGCCGGGAAAGTGGAATTGATATGGCGTCTGGTCCATTCTGTTCGCTCATTATTTGCTCTAACGCCCTTGGAAAAGGTATGAATCCATTTCTTCTGCGGTCGATAGATGTGAAATGGCAGGGTAGACTGGGCATGGTAGCATTGGCTTTCAACCAATCTAGAACGGCAAATCTGGATTTAAATCCAGTTAGGAGTAGGGTTAGAATTTCCAACTGTGTAAATACCTACTAGCTACGAAAACAAGAGCAGCCTGCTGAGGGTGAAGACGTGGCTCTATGCCCAACATGTGACCTTTACAACAGGATATGACTCGTTTACCAACACAGTATCATATATCCCACTGTAGCCTGTAGGGACATAATAGTTTGCAATGAAACAAATATGATACGCTGCCAGCATAAGAATTCTTGACAGTGGAATCGGCATGTAGGGTTCAAGTCATTTTTGAACTCACAAAAGAGTGAATCCATTTCTTCTTCCCATATGGTAGTGGTAATCATTAGCCGTCTCTTTATAAGGAAACAGCCGTCATTCATTGGCTGAGCATATTTTAATACACTGGGTTGTAATTTATAAAATATTTCTCTTAAAACTATCTTTCAGGAAAAAGATTTAATAAATAAGTAACACTAACCATTCGATCAATAAATACTGAATGTTTTCTGTATGGTAAAGGATAATTTCACCATTATCTTAGCACAACACGGAAATATGTTTTACAAAAGTATGACTTTTATATGACTTATTTAGCCCCAGCTAGGCTTTAAATCTTAGAATAAACTGAACTTTCCTGCCTAGAACGCAAACAAAACTTACTTCTTCAAGATGTCATAGTATTTCACATATAATAAAAAGGAATATACGAGAAGCTATGCTAACCTATACAAAGCAAAAAGATAGCATTAAATTATTGACAGAAACGTTAATGATAATATTAACCGTTTCTCAAGAAAGAATCAATAGATATTCATTAACGGAGCAACCAGTACAGATTTCGGTTGGAATTTGTAAAAATATTTCTATTAAAACACTTTCTTATAAATTTCTGTAGCTGTTATCAGTATTTCCAGTACTGATTGAGGTTTCCTTCCTAACCTTTTGTTTGAAGTAGTGTGAAATGTCAACATCTTCAGTATATCATTTTTTCTCCTCGAGTTACATATCCATTTTAGATTTAGCTGCTTCTGAAAATTCTTAAATCAAGTGGCTTCTGTCATTTGATACAGTTCTTTGTGATTCTGTGGCACCAGTCACCATGTCGAAGAAGGACGATCTTGGCGAAGACCATCCTCCAGAAATTGGTTTTTAATCAGAAATTGTGGCAATTCTTTAATTAAGTTCGTTTAAGTAAATCTTAGCATTCAGTCTGATTGTTACACATTGGAATTCAGAAAAGGAAGAATTGTCAGCGATCAGTTATTAATCCAATCATTAATGAAATAATAGTTACTATATGTATAATTTAGTGATATTTTGAATGATTTTATTACAGAAATACATTGTAAATGATTTTGCTGTAGAATCTGCATTGCAAATAAAGAAAGATTTTCAATAGTCAGGAATTGAGTCTATCACTATAGAATTGAAAAAGTAAGGGGTTTGGACTTTACTGAATAGGGCTCTGATATGCATATTCTTCGAAATTGGCGTAGATATGGTTTAAATATCAGCATATGTGAGGATCTGTAGAGTCGGTTGTCACCCATTCCAGATGAAGGATTACACTGAATTAAAAGATAACACAGAGAAATCATCAAGAAAGCTATCTTTCCCAGTAAATCATGACAATTCACAAAGAATAAAGAAACGGAATCTGTATAGAGCTATGAAGAGATAAGGCATAAGAATATAGATCTATGTGTAATAGGTTATAATTACTTGATAATTTCACGTAGAAAAATATTTCTATCTGTTGTATTAGGTTGGTGCAAAAATAATGACGTAATAATGTCGTTTTTGACGTTAAAAAAATACGTCAAAAAACGACATTATTACGTCATTATTTTTGCACCAACCTAATAATAAAGTTATGAACTCTGAAGTTAAAAAAAAAATTATTGAGAGGAAGGAATATGAACCAAGAAGAATATATTGAGTGTCATAATCGCCTGCAACACGCTCTTAACTTATTTGATACTTGTCTAGCTTTAACATCAAAGGTGTTAGGATTCATAAACAATTTATAATTGTCACCATCTTTTCTTTTCACGCAGTTCTTTTCACCGAATCGGTAAATTTTGCGGAAAAGCTTTTAATGTTGAATGAGTCATCCTAATTACTAACTATACTAGTAAATAATGAATAAATTCGGAGTACACCAATATACCTTAGGACTACAAGGAAAAAGGTTATTTTCGTCTATGACGAATCACGGCCACATACAGTAAAAATACCAGCACAACATAGATTTCATTTGCTCGGTCCTACTCCAGCCGCCACATTCAACTGTCTTTTCGCAAACAGATTACGGCCTTATTTGATCGCTAAAAAAGCGTTTAATAGGTAAATAAATCCGGATTCAAGACTTCATCTCAAAATATTCACATCAAAATTTGCGGTATTTTATTAAAAAAGCTATCGAAGTCCTGCTCGGAAAATGAAAGTAAGTCATCTGCCAATAAAGGTGAATATTTATTCGAATTAAAGTAATTTTACCGTAAAATGAAACTGAGGAACACAAACAGAAACCACTTAAGATTCAAACTCTTATTACAGTTGCCTTCTGTTCTTTCATAAATATTTTCACATATCTTAAACTGGTAGGGTAATCCGCCATTGAGATTTATACGGCAGTACAAAATAAAAGACGCGACAGACAAGCTTCTTCGAGGACTCGCTTTGTTACAAACAGTAGCAAATAGAAAGATGTTATGATAAGAGCTGTTCCGCTGGTATAACTATTTCCGGCTATACCAACGGGACAGCTCTCATCATAACAGGGATCTAAATGCTACTGCTCGTAACAAATGTACGACAATACTCGAAGCAGCAAAGTCCTTGTTTGTGGAACTCCCTCTCGGTCACATACTTTCCAACCAATTTTAATCTGCAAAAATGCAAATGCAATGTAAATCGTTATCTATTGTCCTCCTGATTCCTCTTTTCTCTTTATCGCTCATTATTAATGCTTCTGTTCCTAATACTTCCAGATCTTCCGACCCCTTACATTTCAGTGGCTTTACTGCTTCGCTTAAGGGTGATACTTATTAATTTGCAAACATTTAAATGCAATGTCAATCGCTTTCTACTGTCCTCCGGATTTCTCTTTTCTCTTTCAGCTTATTATTAATGTTCCTCTTCGTAATTCTTCTACTTCTTTTAACCCCTTACATAAAAGTATTAGTGTAAAATAAAACAGAGGAACAAAATCAGAAATGACTTAGGATTCAAACTGTTATTTGAATTGCCTTCTGTTCTTTCATAGATATCTGCATATATCTGTTCTTAAAACTCGTAGGATAATCCGCCATTGAGATTTATACCTCAGTACAAAATTAAAGACACGACAGAAAAGCTTCTTAGAGGACTCTCTTACCTTTGTTACAAGCACTAGCAAATAGAGAGCTGTTATGATAACAGCTGTCCCGCTGGTATACCAACGGGACAGCTCTCGTCATAACAGGAGCCTATTCGTTACTGCTCGTAAGAAATGTACGCGAGTCTTAGAAGCAGCTAAATCTTTAAGTTTTACTGTCTCGCTTAGGGGTGATACCGATTAATTTGCAAAAATTTAAATGCAATGTTAATGGCTGTCTTATGTCCTCCTGATTCCTCTTTTCTCTTTATCGCTCATTATTAATGTTTCGCTTCCTAATTCTTCCACATCTTGTAACCCCTTTCATTTCAGTGGCTTTACTGCCTCGCTTAGGAGGGATACCGATTAATTTTGCAAATATTTTAACGCAATGTCAATTGCTATCTTCTGTGCTCCCCATTGTTCTTTTCTCTTTCGGCTTCTTATTAATGTTTCTCTTCCTAATTCTTCCACATCCTATAACCCTTTGCCTGCTCGTTGCTGTATTGCTTTTTTTTTTGGGGGGGGGGTGATACCGATTAAAAGAAAAATAATGAACTAAGATTTAGTAAAACACTTTTTATATGGTTTGCTGTTCGACCAACTTGGCTGTTACGTTCATAACGTTTCAACTGTTATAGCCCCTGAACCTCTTCTGGTTTATGCTTTACTATAACAGCCAAGATAAAGCTAACATTTTCTTTTGTATAATAAGATGTGAAGATAATACGATCCTGTGTTTCTAAATCTAAAAATAGGGATTAAATTACATCTCTTAGTATAATAGACAGCCATCCCTATGTAAATACTTTTTGAGTAGTTGTATCATATTATCCATTAAAATATTAATGTCGTAAATATATTTCACTTAGATATTTATTTTTTGACAATATTAAAGGAAAGAAATGAGGTGGATGTTTAGCCATTGAGTGTTTCTTCTCCCAATTTCTGTTTAAAAACTTATTTTCGTGGCAAAGGGGCTAAGTAGCCACGGACAGTAATTTTAAGGCTTTCATTAATCTATTATAGTTTTCTGTTTGATATGACCTCATTACATTTCCATATACTAATAAACTATGAAAATAAAAAATATATGGTCTTTCATTAAGTATGAAGAGAGAAAACCTTATAAAAAAAGCAAGGAAATTGAATATTAATATCTTTTTAGCTAACCTGAAACTGAAGACTTTGACTTACCCTGATTTAAAAATAAAAAATAAAAATAAAAATAAAAAATAAACAAATATTTGCCGATATCACATAGCTTTTGCAAACAACTGTTAACATCTACCTAATTTGTGTTTTATTATCTTGTGTTAACTCTCTATATTTGCAATATGGTGTTTCGAATATGAATTTATTTTAGTAAAGATTTCTGAAAACGTGTACTTCTGTATAATACGACCTCCCCACTTTCTTGCGTTTAATTCCCGTCCAAAATTTCTCGTAATTACTTACACTATTTATATTGTTCGGATTGTAGTCTTCATCTTTGTTGCCATATTCACGACGTTTCGGCCGTTGTACGCTCCGGCCTTCTTCAGGTGATTGAAATTTCGAACCGATCCCTTTATTTCATCCACCGGAATGGGTTGTTCTTTTGCTTCGTTCCATGACTCTTCGGGACGTCTTAGTATCAGTTATCTCCCGTTAACTAAACTCTCTAATTTTTTTTTTTTTTAACCTCAGCTGTAGTATTGAATTAATGGATTACTTCGACCAACGCTTTTAACAACTGGGCAATGTGTTCTTCAGACCTGGGCGTACAACGGCTGGAATGTCGTGAATATGGCAGCGAAGTTGGCGAACAAATGTAAATAGTGTAGCTAATAAACAATGCCTCATCTCAGAAATATGGAAAGAAAATTTATTGTATTATAATAAGGACAATACGCTCACAATGACGTTTAGCATGCTGGTCCACAGCAAATCATATGAAAATGATAATTCCTAATCTCTAAAATTTCTAAAAGATATTATAATTCTGTTGGAATCAATGCAAAATAAGTCACAGCGCAACTTTTCTGAGCCTTCAACCAAACGCTAGTAAAATTCACTTCCTGATATCATTAGAAACTCATTATTGTTCATGAAACAGGCCATTATCACTTCATTCTCCAAATTGTGTAACATGTAATACAATTTCGCATATATCTCTTAATCTATGAAAAATGGAGAGAAAAAACAACGTTTAAGATAAAGGTTACATTTCTTTGCTTACCTAACACCTTTAAACTTTTTCGTGCAATTCCTTTAAAGTGTTCGCTCAGCTGTTTGCATCCAGTAACACCTTCATATTGTTTGTAATCTGATGATACATATTGGTTCAATTCTGATATATATATATATATATATATATATATATATATATATATATATATATATATATATATATATGTGTGTGTGTGTGTGTGTGTGTGTGTATATATATATCTTCGTCAAACTTTTATCATTGCTAAAGTATTGTCTTCCAAATATGAGACATTAAAATTTGATTAATATAAAATTGTAAAATAAATAAAAATAAATAAAATTGTAATATAATTGTAAAAAAATCGGTTAGTTAAAAACAAAAAAAATACGTTCATTAAATTTCGTAAATTTATGTCGACTCTGGGCATCCGTACTAGCTTTCATCACCTCGGACATTATCGATACGTACATAAATATAAAAGAAAAACAGGACCCATTGTTAAGAAATGCTTATACATTACTTTTTTATGTTATAATTAAGTAATGCTTTTTCAAATTAGATTAATTTAATTTTATATTTGCTAAGTATACTCAAATAATACTCATTTTTAAATCCGATCATTTTGTTTTTTTTTACAAATTTCTTAAAATTAAGAAAAAGTTCGCTTGTAAGAAGATTTTCTGAAATCGACCAAAAAGTTGAGATTCCAATCTACATAATTTCTATTTGAAATACATCAGAATATTTTACTTACTGGAAATAGTAACTTTAATTATTTAGCATTCAATTAAAGTTAAAATGTAATCTTCAAGAATGATTTTTCATGTTTAAAAATTAATTTTAAACGTTAGGTATCGAAAAATTATACCGAATTAGTGGAGAAACCTAGTTATAATCCACTTACTTAATTTCATGAAATTTCGAAAAGTTAAAATGGCCTGAAGATTTTTTTTTTTAATGGTGGTCTCTAAATGACATTATCGTTAAAAGGTCACGTGTCTTAAGGGTTGTCTTCGCGTTACTGAGAAAAACCTAATCAACTTTTGTGGACTGCAATTCTTTTATTTCATTTCTGTGTTTCATCGTGTCTCAACAGTCTTTGAAAATCATCCCTTCCAAATTTAAAAGTAACTCATATTTTATGCGCTGAAGTCTCTTTGGTGGATGATATATTCAAAAATACATCTGAAGAAGAGAGAAGGTGTAGAGTAATTCTTTCGCCAATGAAATCAGACTGCCTCTTAGTCCATGAAGATGTATTGAAACAACTTCCAGGTGATGGCAGCACTTATTATTTTACAGATAAACTTTTGACAGATATTCCTGCTGAGGCTGGGCTCTACCCACATGAATTTCTAAACTCTCTGACACCACCAGGAATGCCTCTTCATAAATTGAGTTTAAAACCCGGCTCAATAGTAATAATTTTTCGTAACATTTTTTTATCCAGAATAGACTCTGCTTTGGAAGTGGTGACCGTGCATCAACATTTAAATGAGGCTTCCTTGATTAGTGCTTCACTATTTGGCAGTTTTGTTCTAATCCCCGGAATAAAGCTGGCTCCAAGCGACTCTAACTTGCCATTTATTTTGGAGAGAACCTAGTTTCCTATCCGTTTGTCATATGCCATTATTATTAACAAGTCACAGGAGCAGATATTTGAGAAGGTGGGATTGTTCTTACCTCAGCCGGTTTTCAGTGACGGGCAATTGTATGTGACATAATCTATATTTCGCACACTCTCAGATGTAAGAGTTAAGGGGATGGAGACAGACAAGGAAGGAGAAGAGGGCGAAATATTACTAAGAGTAATGTCTGCCGAGAGATTCTGACCTAAAGGAATGGAGAGTTTTCAGAAATTGTGGAGACCCTTGATTGCAGTAGGTATGTGTCCTTGGTTTATATACATACATAAATAGGCACATGTATACCAACCTATATATATATATATATATATATATATATATATATATATATATATATATATATATATATATATATATATATATATATGTATGTATGTATGTATGTATATAGTAATTATTAGGAGGATTTGATAATTATATTTTTAATTAATTCATCGAGTCTGAAAGAAACCTCAACCGAATGCAGAAAGCACTGGACTGCCGTTTCATCCTATATTTGGGACTCATCAACAGTACGCATTCACTACCGAGAATTGAAACCCTGACAGTCCTCCTAATAATTACTATCTGTGTATATCATTGCTTGAACCGGCTTCTAATGCTCTAGAGTGAGCGGGTTGGTGAGAGTAGTCGTGGCTCCAGGAGGCACAGTCCTATGGTTACAGAGAACTCAGTATGAGTTCCACCACGAAATATGTGAGCGAGCGGCGCTATGTTGAGTCTGATTTGCAATCACTTCGTCACCGAGGCCCATTAGAACTGTTGGCATGTATTATATAGCTTTGTACATATATATGTCTATTATTTTCTGTATTCATATTGCAGGAAACTGGCATCGCCCTATGTTGGGAGGTGGGATTACAACGGACTGATTGACATTGGAAATCTTTGCACACATGGTGGGCACTCCCAAGTATCTCTATGTGTTATTTATTTTCCCAACCTTTGTGTATTATTTGTTAAAAATAAGGATAGATTTAATAGTTAATCTTTATTTGTAAATATACCTGTACACATAAACGCAATTTTTAGTATTTGTTGCCTAAGTATCGCATTCTATTATATATGTAGAAATTTTAATTGCTCCTTCTTCAATGCGTTATTATTATACATACATATATCTAGAAATAGTTTACTGTTTACTAAATATTCTATTAGTTTGCCAGTGGCTATTCCAGGGCTCCTGTAATTTATGTATTTTATGGTATTATCTCTTTTCTTTTTTTCTGGTGTTTATAGAAGATAATGGCGTAATCACATGTAATGAATACGCTTGATGTGGTTTTGAAATTATTGAAATATATTCTCAAAAGATACTTCATGATACGTTTTTAAATAGAAATAGTCCTTTCAAACATTACGCAGGTGATTTCCGAACTTCGAGGATAATTATTTGTTTAATAAAGTTTATCTGAAAAAGATAGAATTAACTAGTACATGCAAGCTGATATTATTTTTATTTTGAGTTTTAACTCTTCAAATATTCATATATTATATCAAATGTCATCACCTATTATTTACAGTATGTATATTCGGACTATAGTCCTCATCTTTGTTGTTGTTATCAATACGTTTCGTTCTTCCTTGGGTGTATATCGATCTGGGTAGGTTGCAAGGAATTCGGAACTCCACCCTTTATTCGTGCAGCGTTACAATTTTCGAGTAACGAATGGCCGTAGGACAACTAATCGACAGTCGAGACAATATTGTCTGGGCATTATAAAAATCTAATGCAATCACGGATGATGCAATATTTTTCAAGGCCAAACAAATGTCATCATACAACCCCGAAAATAGATTCATATTAGTGCACAACACTGCAAATGACCTAATCTGAGGGAAAATAGAAATCTATTACGCCCTGTCACTCTATTGGTTCTAAAACTGACCGTATGTTGAAAGAAAGGAAACTAAAGCGGTTGTTTCAATTAATTTGAACAAGGGTGTATGTGTTCATGTGTTTTCAAGTTTAAGCACATGTTAAGGGATGTAATTCTTATCTGCATTTCTTTTTGAATTCAGGATATACAGTTCTCATTTCACTGCTCATCTCTGGGGATATCTCGTCTTGAGCTTACTTTTTGTCACAATGTTTCGGCCGTTATGCCCTCCGGCCTTCCTCGGATCTGTTTCGATCTGGCTAGCATGCCTGGATGAAATCCCTTATTTAATCTACTGTTCATGTCTAGGGATATCATCTAGTTTTTATTTTATTTAGTAGTGTTTAGTTATTACTCGCCCGTTTCTAATGAATGCAACTACACACTCTCCAAACCAAGGATTGAACTCACAACTAATATGTTACCAAATTCACGAACCAACGCTTTTATACATTATGCCTTGTGAATAAAAACGTTTGGAAGAATTGTCATGATAACAACAAGAAAGATAAGGATGCTGGTCCGGATATAAATTGTGTAAATGATGATTTCTCATGGCAGAATTTCAAACGATAACAATAATGCAACCTGAACATCATTGTGAAATATATTTATTAATTTCTTGATAATCGCATTTACATTATTTATTTATTTATCTAGGGTACATTGAGATAAAAATAACAATAATTTAATTTCAGTTCATATATATATATATATATATATATATATATTAGGTTGGTGCAAAAATAATGACGTAATAATGTCGTTTTTGACGTATTAACGTCAAAAAACGACATTATTACGTCATTATTTTTGCACCAACCTAATATATATATATATATATATATATATATATATATATATATATATACAGTGTAACCCGGATATAAGCGACCCGGATATAATAGACCCTGATATGAGAGAAACTCGGATATAAGAGAGATTTATCTGGTCCCAAATTAGAGCCTGTGTTAATGTAAACAAAATAGACCAAACCCTGATATAAGAGAAACCCGGATATAAGAGAGTTATTCTCCTACCCGACAACTCTCTTATATCCGGGTTACGCTGTATATATATATATATATATATATATATATATATATATATATATTAGACAATAAATATTTTATTTTTATGGCTATGCGTTTGTATGTTTTCAGTTTATGCACGTGTCGAAGTATTTAAATTTTTTTTTTTTTTTTTTTTTTTGTTTTGTATTCCTCCGCATTCATCCTGCGTTTGGCTCCGGGCACGCTAGTTAAATCGCACTCCTTTTGTCTACCATCTTTCGAGACAGAAAGAAGTTCTGTTCGTTTTCGTCGAAGTGAACAATACAAGTTCTGACCTTCCCGAACAGAATATCAAGTACATTGTTTAGAAATAGGTAAAAAAAAAAAGGGGAAAGTAAATATAAAATATATCAACTCTTCTATGGATTTAAAATCTCAATAGAGATTATGTACTTAGGGGAAAAAAAATAGTTTTTTTTTTTCAATTTACAGAGAATCCAAACATAATAAATAATGTAACTATTTGAAAAATGCACAGAAATGCATCAAATGTTTTTGGGTGGGCATAAATACACCCACAATACTAGCGATGAATTGTACAGAAAACGACAGACAATAGATTGTAAGATGATTAAAAAGGGGTCCTTATCTTTTCCTGAGGATGTGTAATATTTGTCTTAAAATTAATACTTATCAATATCTATATCGTAACGCAATTTATCGTCTATTTTAATAAGCAGTAGTTCGTTAATCATTGATAGTGAGTAAATTTTCTCCAATAATATTAGTTTTAGAAGATTAATAAAAGAAAGTATTTATGAGGCGGAGTAATGTTTGTTTTGGGAGTTCTTTCTCTTCAATCTTTCGTATTTTTAAACTTTTCCCCTTTTTTTTACTGATCTTTCTTTTTTTTTTTTTTTTTTACTACGCTCATTGTCTTACAATTGCTTTATTGTCGAACTTATTCAGTGCATCTATTTCTATCCATTTATATGTCTCCATTTTTATATCTTTCTCTTTATGGCCCTCATTATCTTGTCAAATGTTTTATTGTCATTAGGATTCTAGATGCCAAGTACCAATTAGTTCTTAAGAAGAATCTCCACAGTAAGCGTGACTTGATCTTAAACTGATATCCTTTAAACAAGCACGTGGTTCTCTTCTTTAGCATCTGTTTTCTTCGTTCTTTTTTACTTTTTTTTTCTATTTCCTTTTCTTTTTTGTTTTACTTCTCCTTTTTCTTCTACATCTATTTCTTTATGGGCTTTTTATTTTTTATTTTTTATTTTTTTCCTTTTTCTTTTCTTCTACTTCTTCATTTTTCTTCTACTTCTTAGTCTTCTCCTTTTTCTTTTACATCTGCTTCTTTTTCCGCTTCTTCTTTCTTTCTTTCTTTCTTCTTTTCCTTTTCTTTTTCTTTTCTTCGTTTTCTTGTACTTCTTTTACTTGTACTTCTTTTCCTTCTTTTTCTCCTTCTACTTCTTCTTTTTCTTCTACTGCTTAGTTTTCCCCTTTTTCTTTTATATCTGCTTCTTTTTCCGCTTCTTCTTTCTTTCTTTTTTCTTTTTCTTTTTCTTCTTCTTTTTATTGTACTTCTTCTTTTTCATCTTCTTCTTTTCCTTCTTTTTTTCTCCTTCTTATTCTTCTCCTTTTTCTTCTACGTCTGCTTCTTTTACCGCTTCTTTCTTTCTTCTTTTCCTTTTCTTTTTCTTTTCTTCTTCTTGTTGTACTTCTTTTTCTTCTATTTCCTTTTTTTCTTCTACTTCTTTTTGTTGTACTTCTTATTATTATTCTTTTTATTCTACATCTACTTCTCTTTCAACTTCTTACTTTTTCCTTTTCTTTTTCTTTCTTCTTCTTTTTATTGTACCTCTTCTTTTTCTTCTACTTCTTTTTCTTCCTTTACTTTTTCTTCGACTTGTACTTCTTTTTTCTTCTTCTTCATTTCTTCCTCTTTTTCTTCTACTTCTACTTCACCTCCTTTTTCCTTCCTTCTCTTTTGTCATTTCCTCCTCATTCTATCCCTCTTTAAACCATCCACTCACGCAACACCCTAAGACAGCTTAACCGCTGTTGATCTCTACACAAACTTCTTTCAACTATATTCTCTGAGTGTTAAATTTTCCAGGCCCCCTTTCCTCAATATCCGTTCCGTAAATTTTAACTTTCACTTTCTGATTTTAAGTTCAAGTTTTCGTTTATTTCCCGTATTTATTAAAACTTCAGGAGATGGGGAATCATGGCTCTTCACAACTTCCAATTCTTTGTGGCTTCTTGTTACTTTTGATTCCTTGCTGTATCTATTTATCCTCGCTCTGCCATCTATTCACCCAAAATAATTATGTAAATTACTCGCAGTTTCTCTTTACTCCACCCTTCGTTCAATATAACTGTGTGTGTTAAATTTTCCAAGCCCTCTGTCGTCTTAAGAATTCGTACAATTTAAAACTGATGCTCTGTATTTTTAAGTATAAGTGTCTTTTTCATTTCAGATTATCTGTATATACTCTCGTATATTTTTCATTCGTTTTTTTTATTTATTTTCAAGGAAATATAATTTCTTTTGATTTCTAAAGGGGTTACGAATATTGTGTGCATTTCTTGCATCGATAGGCTTCAGTCTAACTCACTGACGACTCTTTTGTGGGAGTCTTTTGATAGAAATAGTTCGTTGTGCTTGGCTTCGTTAGTGGCTGGAAAATCAATGAAGAACATCTCAATTAATGGATTTAGATTGCACCCTTATCAATAAGCAATGAAGTGAAATCTGTCGGTGGAACATGTTATCTGAATCAGAAAATAATCGATTGTCTATATTTCTACGCGGTTATTATATCAAAAAATATTTTTGTAGTTTGTTTTAGCAATAACAGTTTTAGAAACTAAATATTTTTTATCTGAAAACGTACACGTTGAATGGAAACTTTTCTTTTACTATATCGACCTCAGAGCGGCATATGACTATATCAACAGAGACACCATCTTCTCATCCATCTAAAATCGTCTTCCATGCTCTGAATCCCCGCACACCAGCCTCCTCATGCATGGTCGAACTTTCGTCACCGTCACGTGGATTATGCGCTCCAGGTGAACGTCACATATTTCGTCGTTCCGCTCGTTGGTTACTGCGGAAAGATCGTGCGCCTTCTGGATTTATAAATGTGATAGAGGAACTACATTGGTCGACAAAGTCGGACGTTAGTGGTGAAAACCCCAATACCGAATCATTTCAAATTTCATCCGGGGTGTTACAAGAAGGAAATAATTGCCCGCAGTCTATTTAATCTCCACGTAGATAATGCTCTGTGCATATAACGTATATTCTTCGGCGTAATGCGAAAAATTTAGAGCGAAAATTAAAGTTAAAAAAAAGAGTGGTCGTATTATTCATACGTACACGATATCAGAACTGCAATGGTTCGTTGCTTCAAGAATGCCGCTACTGCCCTAAGCCAAGCATATACATGAAGAAGGCCCACGATCTTTCATTCGACACCCTTCATTCTTACTCTCGGCAACATTTGTCTCCCTTCATTCTTAGTCTCGGCAACATATGTCACCCATCATTCTTAGTCTCGGCAACATATGTGAAACTTCATTCTTAGTCTCGAAAACATTAGCTACCATTCATGCTTAGTCGCGGCAACATTTGTCTCCCTTCATTCTTAGTCTCGGCAACATATGTCAACCATCATTCTTAGTCTCGGCAACATATGTGAAACTTCATTCTTAGTGTCGGCAACATTTGTCAAACTTCATTCTTGGTCTCGACAACATATGTTTCCCTTCATTCTTAGTCTCGGCAACATTTGTCACCCTTCATTCTTAGTCTCGGCAATATTTGTCACCCCTTCATTCTTAATCTCGGCAACATTTGTTTCCCTTCATTCTTATTCTCGGCAAAATTGGTTTCCCTTCATGCTTAGTCACGGCAACATTTGTCTCACTTCATTATTAGTCTCGGAAAAATTTCTAAACCTTCATTCTAAGACTCGGCAATATTTGTCACCCTCCATTCTTAGTCTCGGCAACATTTGTTTCGCTTCATTCTTAGTCTCGGCAACAATTGTCTCACTTCATTCTTAGTCGCGGCACCATTTGTCCAACTTCATTCTTAGTCTCGGAAACATTTGTCTCCCTTCATTCTTAGTCTCGGCAACATTTTTTCCCTTCATTCTTAGTCTCGGCAACATTTGTTTCCCTTCATTCTTAATGTCGGCAACATTTGTCCCCTTCATTCTTATTCTCGGCAACGTTTGTTTCCCTTCAAACTTAGTCTCGGCAACATTTGTCACCCTTCATTCTTAGTCTCGGGAACATTTCTCACCCTTCATTCTTAGTCTCGGCAACATTTGTCAGCCTTCATTCATAGTCTCGGCAACATTTGTGAAACTTTATTCTTGGTCTTGGCAACATTTGTTTCACTTCATGCTTAGTCTCGGCAACATTTATCTCCCTTCATTCTTAGTCTCAGCAACACTTGTCACCCTTCATTACTAGTCTCGGCATCATATGTCACCCTTCATTCTTAGTCTCGGCAACATTTGTCCCCCTTCATTCTTGGTCTCGGAAAATTTTGTTTCCCTTCATTATTAGTCTCGGCAACATTTGACACCCTTAATTCTCAGTCTCGGCAACATTTATCCCCCTTGATTCTCAGTCTCGGCAAAATTTGTCCCACTTCATTCTTAGTCTCGGCAAAATTTGTCTCCCTTCATTCTTAGTTTCGGCAACATTTGACACCCATCATTCTTAGTCTCGGCAACATATGTGGAACTTCATTCTTAGTCTAAGCAACATTTGTCAAACTTCATTCTTGGCCTCGGCAACATTTGTTTCCCTTCATTCATATTCTAGGGAACATTGGTTTCCTTTCATGCATAGTCACGGCAACATTTGTCACTCTCCATTCTTAGTCTCGGCAACATTTCTTTCGCTTCATTCTTAGTCTCGGCAACAATTGTCTCACTTCATTCTTAGTCGCGGCAACATTTGTCCACCTTCATTCTTAGTCTCGGAAACATTTGTCTCCCTTCAATCTTAGTCTCGGCAACATTTTTCCCTTCATTCTTTGTCTCGGGAACATTTCTCACCCTTCATTCTTAGTCTCGGCAACATATGTCAGCGTTCATTCTTAGTCTCGGCAACATTTGTCAAACTTTATTCTTGGTCTCGGCAACATTTGTTTCACTTCATTCTTAGTCTCGGCAACATTTGACACCCTTCATTCTTAGTCTCGGCAACATTTGTCACCCTTCATTATTAGTCTCGGCATCATATGTCACCCTTCTTTCTTAGTCTCGGCAACATTTGTCCCCTTCATTCTTGGTCTCGGAAACATTTGTCTCCCTTCATTCTTAGTCTCAGCAACATATGTGAAACGTCATTCTTAGTCTCGGCAACATTTTTCAAACTTCATTCTTGGTCTCGGCAACATTTGCTAGCATTCATGTTTAGTCGTGGCAACATTGTCTCTCTTCAATCTTAGTCTCGGCAACATTTGTTTCCCTTCATTATTAGTCTCGGCAACATTTGTCACCCTTAATTCTCAGTCTCGGCAACATTTTCCCCCTTCATTCTTTGTCTCGGCAACATTTGTCACCCTTAATTCTTAGTCTCGACAACATTTGTCACCCTTCATTCTTAGTCTCGGCAACATTTGTCTCCCTTCATTCTTAGTTTCGGACACATTTGACACCCTTCATTCTTAGTCTCGGCAACATTTCTCTCGCATCATTATTAGTTTCGGCAAGATATGTCACCCATCATTCTTAGTCTCAGCAACATATGTGGAACTTCATTCTTAGTCTAAGCAATATTTTTCAAAATTAATTCTTGGTCTCGGCAAAATTTGCTTCCCTTCATTATTATCCATTCATTGTTTTCCGTTCATGTTTAGTCACGGCAACATTTGTCACCCTTCATTCTTAGTCTCGGCAACAATTGTCTCACTTGATTCTTAGTCGCGGCAACATTTGTCCACCTTCATTCTTATCTCGGAAACATTTGTCTCCCTTCAATCTTCGTCTCGGCAACATTTTTGCATTCATTCTTAGTCTCGGCAACATTTGTTTCCCTTCATTCTTAGTCTCGGCAACATTTTTCCCCTTCATTCGTGGCCTCGGCAACATTTCTTTCCCTTCATTCTTAGCGTCGGCAACATTTCTCACCCTTCATTATTAGTCTCGGTAACATTTCTCACCCTTCATTCTTAGTCTCAGAAACATTTGTCAAACTTTAATCTTGGTTTCGGCAACATTTGTTTCACTTCATGCTTACTGTCGGCAACATTTGTCTCCCTTCATTCTTAGTCTCGGCATCATATGTCACCCTTCTTTCTTAGTCTCATCAATATTTGTCACCCTTCATTCTTAGTCTCGGCAAAATTTGTTTCCCTTCATTCTTAGTCTCGGCAACATTTGTTTCACTTCATTCTTAGTTTCGACAACATTTGACACCCGTCATTCTTAGTCACGGCAACATTTGTCTCGCTTCATTCTTAGTCTCGGCAACATATGTCACCCATCATTCTTAGTCTCAGCAACATATGTGGAACTTCATTCTTAGTCTAAGCAATATTTGTCAAACTTCATTCTTGGTCTCGGCAAAATTTGCATCCCATCATTATTATACTAGGAAACATTGGTTTCCGTTCATGCTTAGTCTCGGCAACATATGTCACCCATCATTCTTAGTCTCGGCAACATATGTGAAACTTCATTCTTAGTCTCGGCAACATTTGTCAAACTTCATTCTTGGTCTCGAAAACATTACCTACCCTTCATGCTTAGTCGCGGCAACATTTGTCTCCCTTCATTCTTAGTCTCGGCAACATATGTCAACCATCATTCTTAGTCTCGGCAACATATGTGAAACTTCATTCTTAGTCTCGGCAATATTTGTCAAACTTCATTCTTGGTCTCGACAACATATATTTCCCTTCATTCTTAGTCTCGGCAACATTTGTCACCCTTCATTCTTAATCTCGGCAACATTTGTTTCCCTTCATTCTTATTCTCGGCAAAATTGGTTTCCCTTCATGCTTAGTCACGGCAACATTTCTCTCACTTCATTCTTAGTCGCGGCAACATTTGTCCAACTTCATTCTTAGTCTCGGAAACATTTGTCTCCCTTCATTCTTAGTCTCGGAAAAATTTCTAAAACTTCATTCTAAGACTCGGCAATATTTGTCACCCTCCATTCTTAGTCTCGGCAACATTTGTTTCGCTTCATTCTTAGTCTCGGCAACAATTGTCTCACTTCATTCTTAGTCTCGGAAATATTTGTCTCCCTTCATTCTTAGTCTCGGCAACATTTTTTCCCTTCATTCTTAAGCTCGGCAAAATTTGTTTCCCTTCATTCTTAGTGTCGGCAATATTTGTCCCCTTCATTCTTATTGTCGGCAACGTTTGTTTCCCTTCAAACCTAGTCTCGGCAACATTTGTCACCCTTCATTCTTAGTCTTGGCAACATATGTCAGCCTTCATTCATAGTCTCGGCAACATTTGTGAAACTTTATTCTTGGTCTTGGCAACATTTGTTTCACTTCATGCTTAGTCTCGGCAACATTTGTCTCCCTTCATTCTTAGTCTCGGCAACACTTGTCACCCTTCATTATTAGTCTCGGGAATATTTGTCAAAATTTAATCTTGGTTTCGGCAACATTTGTTTCACTTCATGCTTACTGTCGGCAACATTTGTCACACTTCTTTCTTAGTCTCATCAATGTTTGTCACCCTTCATTCTTAGTCTCGGCAACATTTGTTTCACTTCATTCTTAGTTTCGGCAACATATGACACCCTTCATTCTTAGTCTCGGCAACATTTGTCTCGCTTCATTCTTAGTCTCGGCAACATATGTCACCCATCATTCTTAGTCTCAGCAACATATGTGGAACTTCATTCTTAGTCTAAGCAATATTTGTCAAACTTCATTCTTGGTCTCGGCAAAATTTGCATCCCTTCATTATTATCCTAGGCAACATTGGTTTCCGTTCATGCTTAGTTACGGCAACATTTGTCACCCTTCATTCTTAGTCTCGGCAACAATTGTTTCACTTGATTCTTAGTCGCGGCAACATTTGTCCACCTTCATTCTTAGTCTCGGAAACATTTGTCTCCCTTCAATCTTAGTCTCGGCAACATTTTTGCATTCATTCTTAGTCTCGGCAACATTTGTTTCCCTTCATTCTTAGTCTCGGCAACATTTTTCCCCTTCATTCTTAGTCTCGGCAACATTTCTTTCCCTTCATTCTAAGCCTCGGCAACATTTGTCAAACTTTAATCTTGGTTTCGGCAACATTTTTTTCACTTCATGCTTACTGTCGTCAACATTGATTCTTAGTCTCGGCAAAATTTGTTTCCCTTCATTCTTAGTCTCGGCAACATTTATCTCCCTTCATTCTTAGTCTCGGCAGCATTTGTTTCACTTCATTCTTAGACTCCGTAACATTTGTCACCCATAATTATTAGTCTTGGCAAAATTTGTTTCCCTTTATTCTTAGTTTCGGCAACATTTGACACCCATCATTCTTAGTCTCATCAACATATGTCACCCATCATTCTTTGTCTCGGCAACATATGTGTAACTTCATTCTTAGTCTAAGCAACATTTGTCAAACTTCATTCTTGGTCTCGGCAACATTTGGTTCCCTTCATTCTCATTCTAGGCAACATTGGTTTCCTTTCATGCTTAGTCACGGCAACATTTGTCTCACTTCATTCTTAGTCACGGCAACATTTGTCACCCTTCATTCTTAGTCTCGGCAAAATATGTCACCCTTCATTCTTCGTCTCGGCAACATTTGTCTCCCTTCATTCTTAGTCTCTGCAACATATGTCACCCTTCATTTTTAGTCCCGGCAATATTTGTCACCTTTCATTCTTCGACTCGTCAACATTTGTCAAACTACACCCTTGATCTCGGCAACATTTGTTTCTCTTCATGCTTAGTCTCGGAAACATTTGTCTGCCTTCATTCTTAGTCTCGGCAACATATGTTACCCTTCATCCTTAGTCTCGTCAACATTTGCCTTGCTTAATTCTTAGTCTCGGCAACATATGTCACCCATCATTCTTAGTCTCAGCAACATATGTGGAACTTCATTCTTAGTCTAAGCAATATTTGTCAAACTTCATTCTTGGTCTCGGCAAACTTTGCTTCCCTTCATTATTACCGTAGGCAACATTGGTTTCCGTTCATGCTTAATCACGGCAACATTTGTCACCCTTCATTCTTAGTCTCGGCAACAATTGTTTCACTTGATTCTTAGTCGCGGCAACAATTGTCTCACATGATTCTTAGTCGCGGCAACATTTGTCCACCTTCATTCTTAGTCTCGGAAACATTTTTCTCCCTTCAATCTTAGTCTCGTCAACATTTTTGCATTCATTCGTAGTCTCGGCAACATTTGTTTCCCTTCATTCTTAGTCTCGGCAACATTTTTCCCCTTCATTCTTAGTCTCGGCAACATTTCTTTCCCTTCATTCTTAGCCTCGGCAACATTTCTCACCCTTCATTATTAGTCTCGGGAACATTTCTCACTCTTCATTCTTAGTCTCGGAAACATTTCTCAAACTTTAATCTTGGTTTCGGCAACATTTGTTTCACTTCATGCTTACTGTCGGCAACATTGATTCTTAGTCTCGGCAACATTTGTTTCCCTTCATTCTTAGTCTCGGCAACATTTATCTCCCTTCATTCTTAGTCTCGGCAGCATTTGTTTCACTTCATTCTTAGTCTCCGTAACATTTGTCACCCATAATTATTAGTCTTAGCAAAATTTGTTTCCCTTTATTCTTAGTTTCGGCAACATTTGACACCCATAATTCTTAGTCTCATCAACATATGTCACCCATCATTCTTTGTCTCGGCAACATATGTGTAACTTCATTCTTAGTCTAAGCAACATTTGTCAAACTTCATTCTTGGTCTCGGAAACGTTTGGTTCCCTTCATTCTCATTCTAGGCAACATTGGTTTCCTTTCATGCTTAGTCACGGCAACATTTGTCTCACTTCATTCTTAGTCACGGCAACATTTGTCACCCTTCATTCTTAGTCTCGGCAAAATATGTCACCCTTCATTCTTCGTCTCGGCAACATTTGTCTCCCTTCATTCTTAGTCTCTGCAACATATGTCACCCTTTATTTTTAGTCCCGGCAATATTTGTCACCTTTCATTCTTCGACTCGTCAACATTTGTCAAACTACACCCTTGATCTCGGCAACATTTGTTTCTCTTCATGCTTAGTCTCGGAAACATTTGTCTGCCTTCATTCTTAGTCTCGGCAACATATGTTGCCCTTCATCCTTAATCTCGTCAACATTTGCCTTGCTTAATTCTTAGTCTCGGCAACATATGTCACCCATCATTCTTAGTCTCAGCAACATATGTGGAACTTCATTCTTAGTCTAAGCAATATTTGTCAAACTTCATTCTTGGTCTCGGCAAACTTTGCTTCCCTTCATTATTACCGTAGGCAACATTGGTTTCCGTTCATGCTTAGTCACGGCAACATTTGTCACCCTTCATTCTTAGTCTCGGCAACAATTGTTTCACTTGATTCTTAGTCGCAGCAACAATTGTCTCACATGATTCTTAGTCGCGGCAACATTTGTCCACCTTCATTCTTAGTCTCGGAAACATTTTTCTCCCTTCAATCTTAGTCTCGTCAACATTTTTGCATTCATTCGTAGTCTCGGCAACATTTGTTTCCCTTCATTCTTAGTCTCGGCAACATTTTTCCCCTTCATTCTTAGTCTCGGCAACATTTCTTTCCCTTCATTCTTAGCCTCGGCAACATTTCTCACCCTTCATTATTAGTCTCGGGAACATTTATCACCCTTCATTCTTAGTCTCGGAAACATTTCTCAAACTTTAATCTTGGTTTCGGCAACATTTGTTTCACTTCATGCTTACTGTCGGCAACATTGATTCTTAGTCTCGGCAACATTTGTTTCCCTTCATTCTTAGTCTCGGCGACATTTATCTCCCTTCATTCTTAGTCTCGGCAGCATTTGTTTCACTTCATTCTTAGTCTCCGTAACATTTGTCACCAATAATTATTAGTCTTAGCAAAATTTGTTTCCCTTTATTCTTAGTTTCGGCAACATTTGACACCCATCATTCTTAGTCTCATCAACATATGTCACCCATCATTCTTTGTCTCGGCAACATATGTGTAACTTCATTCTTAGTCTAAGCAACATTTGTCAAACTTCATTCTTGGTCTCGGAAACGTTTGGTTCCCTTCATTCTCATTCTAGGCAACATTGGTTTCCTTTCATGCTTAGTCACACTGATTTCCCTGCATTCTTAGTCTCGGCTACATTTCTAACCTTTCATACTTAGTCTTCGCAACATTTGTCTCCCTTCATTCTTAGTCTCGGCAACATTTGTCAACTTTCATTATTAGTCTCGGCAACATTTGTCAACATTCATTATTGCTCTCGGCAACATTTGTTTCTCTTCATTCTTAGTCACGTAAACATTTGTCACCCTTCATTCTTAGTCTCGGCAAAATATGTCACCCTTCATTCTTCGTCTCGGCAACATTTGTCAAACTTCATTCTTGGTCTCGGCAACATTTGTCAAACTTCATTCTTGGTCTCGGCAACATTTGTTTCTCTTCATGCTTAGTCTCGGCAACATTTGTCTCCCTTCATTCTTAGTCTCGGCAACATATGTCACCCTTCATTTTTAGTCTCGGCAATATTTGTCACCCTTCATTCTTCGTGTCGTCAACATTTGTCAAACTTCACCCTTGATCTCGGCAACATTTGTTTCTCTTCATGCTTAGTCTCGGAAACATTTGTCTGCCTTCATTCTTAGTCTCGGCAACATATGTCACCCATCATTCTTAGTCTCAGCAACATATGTGGAACTTCATTCTTAGTCTAAGCAATATTTGTCAAACTTCATTCTTGGTCTCGGCAAACTTTGCTTCCCTTCATTATTATCCTAGGCAACATTGGTTTTCGTTCATGCTTAGTCACGTCAACATTTGTCACCCTTCATTCTTAGTCTCGGCAACAATTGTCTCACTTGATTCTTAGTCGCGGCAACATTTGTCCACCTTCATTCTTAGTCTCGAAAACATTTGTCTCCCTTCAATCTTAGTCTCGGCAACATTTTTGCATTCATTCTTAGTCTCGGCAACATTTGTTTCCCTTCATTCTTAGTCTCGGCAACATTTATCTCCCTTCATTCTTAGTCTCGGCAGCATTTGTTTCACTTCATTCTTAGTCTCCGTAACATTTGTCACCCATAATTATTAGTCTTGGCAAAATTTGTTTCCCTTTATTCTTAGTTTCGGCAACATTTGACACCCATCATACTTAGTCTCATCAACATATGTCACCCATCATTCTTTGTCTCGGCAACATATGTGTAACTACATTCTTAGTCTAAGCAACATTTGTCAAACTTCATTCTTGGTCTCGGCAACGTTTGGTTCCCTTCATTCTCATTCTAGGCAACATTGGTTTCCTTTCATGCTTAGTCACGCCAACATTTGTCTCACTTCCTTCTTAGTCTCGTCAATAGTTGTCACACTTCTTTCTTAGTCTCGGCAACATTTGTTTCCCTTCATTCTTAGTCTCGGAAACATTTGTCTCCCTTCATTCTTAGTCTCGGCAGCATTTCTTTCCCTTCATGCTTAGTCTCGGCAACATTTGTCTCCCTTCATTCTTAGTCTCGGCAACATTTGTTTCCCTTCATTCTTTGTCTAGGCAACATATATCAGCCTTCATTCTTAGTCTCGGCTACATTTGTCACAGTTCATTCTTCGTCTCGGCAACATTTGTCACCCTTCATTCTTAGTCTCGGCAACATTTGTCAAACTTCATTCTTAGTCTCGGCAAAATATGTCACCCTTCATTCTTCGACTAGGCAACATTTGTCAAACTTCATTCTTCGTCTCGGCAACATTTGTTTCTCTTCATGCTTAGTCTCGGAAACATTTGTCAACATTCATTCGTGGTCTCGGCAAAATTTGTTTCCTTTCATGCTTAGTCTCGACAACATTTGTTTCCCTTCATTCTTAATCACGGCAACATTTGTCTACATTCATTCTTAGTCTGGGCAACATTTGTTTCCCCTCATTCTTAGTGTCGCCAACATTTGTCACCCTTCATTCTTAGTCTCGTCAATATTTGTCACCCTTTATTCTTAGTCTCGGCAACATTTGTCTCCCTTTATTCTTAGTCTCGGCAGCATTTGTTTCACTTCATTCTTCGTCTCGGTAACATTTGTCACCCATCATTATTAGTCTTGGCAACATTTGTTTCCCTTCATTCTTAGTCTCGGCAACATTTGTCAGCCATCATTATTAGTCTCGGCAGCATTTGTTTCCATTTATTCTTAGTCTCGGCAACATTTGTCACCCTTCATTCTTAGTCTCGGCAACATATGTCACTCTTCATTCTTAGTCTCGGCAACATTTCTCACCCTTCATTATTAGTCTTGGCAACATTTGTCTCCCTTCATTCTTAGTCTCGGCAACTTTTGTCACCCTTCATTCTTCGTCTCGGCAACATTTGTCACCCTTCATTCTTAGTCACGGTAACATTTGTTTACCTTCATTCTTAGTCTCGGCAACATTTGTCTCGCTTCATTCTTAGCCTCGGCAACATTTGTTTGCCTTCATTCTTAGATTAAGCAACATTTGTCTCCCTTCATTCTTAGTCTCGGCAACATTTGTCACAGTTCATTCTTTGTCTTGGCAACAGTTGTCACCCTTCATTCTTAGTCTCATTCTTAGTTCTAAGCAATCATTCTACCATGATTACTACGATCACTTCTACCACTTTACAATAATTCTTTGCTGCTACAATTGTCATTATCATCACCTGCTCGCCCACACCATTACTACCGCATCACAATGACCATTGCCACATTAGTCCACAATTACTAGGACAGCACAATTACCATTACAGTATCAGTTCACAATTACACTTATTTCTTCCTCCTCCAGCAAAATTAACACCACAGCATAAATATTAATAAGTATTAAAAATTAGAGTTTCTACCATTCCCATATGCGTAATCGCCAAAAACATACAAATAACTGGCTTTAAATAATAACAAAACAACCTTTAAAATTTTAAATAATAGCAATTTTTCCCTACCATAGTCTTACAGAAACCCCATCATACGTATATACGTGTGTGCGAGAAAACATTATTCAGCGAACAAAATCATCAAACGATCTGCGCGTTGACAGCGCAACAAACATGAAATATTCGCTAAACAATCCAACATGGAATACAGCGACCAAATGCGTACGTATGTACACAACGACACAGGGATACGCATATATGCCCAGACCCACACTGCTCACATATGTTTATGTCTGTGTGAGCTCCAGTGTGTGTGTGTACGTCCGTGTATGTATGTTTGCGTAAGTATGTGTGGAGTTCCAATTTTCCATCACTTCCATAAAAACACCAATATACGCAACCATATATAAATCCAAAATTTCAAAATGGATGATTTTGTCTGACGATCGTAAATAGCGTGAAACCCAGGGACACAACGTCAAAACAATCCAACTAAACATGCATATATATATATATATATATATATATATATATATATATATATATATATATATGTGTGTGTGTGAGTGTGTGTGTGTGTGTGTGTGTGTGTGTGTGTGTGTGAACATTGAAGCCAACATTCAGGCCTGATGATTGTATCCACCAAGAAACAGCCTGTCGTCCCTCGCTTCATTCTTAGTCTCGGCAACATATGTCACCCATCATTCTTAGTCTCGGCAACATATGTGGAACTTCATTATTGGTCTCGGCAACATTTGCTACACTTCATGTTTAGACGCGGCAACATTTGTCTCCTTTCATTCTTAGTCTCGGCAACATTTGTTACCCTTCAATCTTAGTCTCGGCAACATATGTCAGCCTCCAGTCTTAGTCTCGGCAACATTTGTTTCCCTTCATTCTTAGTCTTGGCAACATTTGTCTCCCTTCATTCTTAGTCTCGGCAACTTTTGTCACCCTTCATTCTTAGTCTCGGCAACATTTGTCACCCTTCATTCTTAGTCTCGGTACCATTAGTTTACCTTCGTTCTTCGTCTTGGCAACAGTTGTCACCCTTCATTCTTAGTCTCGGCAATATTTGTTTACCTTCATTCTTTATCTCGGCAACATTTGTCACCCGTCGTTCTTTGTCTCGGCAACATTTGTCACACTTCATTCTTAGTCTCGGCAACATTTGTCACCTTTCATTCTTAGTCTCGGTAACATTTGTTTACCTTCATTCTTAGTCTCCGCAACATTTTTCTCCCTTCATTCTTAGTCCCGGCAACATTTCTCACCCTTCATTCTTAGTCTCCGCAAAATTTGTCACCCTTCATTCTTAGTCTATATAAGGATATGGTTTAATATTACGCTTGACATTAAGTATCTTTACGGATATATACGGAAATGAGTTATTTTTACACTTGACATTAAGGATATTTACGGATATATAAGGAAATGGGTTATTTGTCACCCTTCATTCTTAGTCTCAGCAACATTTGTCACCCATCATTATTAGTCTCGGCAACATTTGTTTCCCATTATTCTTAGTCTCGGCAACATTTCTCACCCTTCATTCTAAGACTCGGCAATATTTGTCACCTAATGATTATTCACGGCAACATTTTTCTCACTTCCTTCTTAGTCTCGTCAATATTTGTCACCCTTCATTCTTAGTCACGGCAACATTTGTCACCCTTTCATTTTTAGTCTACCCAACATTTGTTTCCCTCCATTCTTAGTCCCGACAACATTTGTTTCCATTCATTCTTAGTCTCGGCAACATTTGTCTCCCTTCATTCTTGGTCTCGGCAACATTTGTTTCCCTTCATGCTTAGTCTCGGCAACATTTGTCTCCCTTCATTCTTAGTCTCGGCAACAGTTGTTTCCCTTCAATCTTAGTCACGGCAACATTTGTTACCCTTCATTCTTAGTCTCGGCAACATATGTCACCCTTCATTCTTCGACTCGGCAACATTTGTCAAACTTCATTCTTGGTCTCTTCAACATTTGTTTCTCTTCATGCTTACTCTCGGCAACATTTGTCACCCTTCATTCTTAGTATCGGCAGCATTTTTCACCCTTCATTCTTAGTCTCCGCAACATTTGTTTCCCTTCATTCTTAGTCCCTGATACATTTGTCACCCTTCATTCTTGATCTCCGCAACACCTGTCACCTTTCTTTCTTAGTCTATATAAGGATATGGTTTAATATTACCCTTGACATTCATTTCAGCAACATTTGTCTGCCTTCATTCTTAATCTCGGCAAAATTTGTCACAGTTCATTCTTCGTCTTGGCAACAGTTGTTACCCTTCATTCTTAGTCTCGGCAACATTTGTTTCCCTTCATTCTTAGTCTCGGCAACATTTGTCACCTCACCCTTCCTTCTTAGTCTCGGTAACATTTGTTTACCTTCATTCTTAGTCTCGGTAACATATGGCTCCCTTCATTCTTAGTCTCACCAACATTTGTCACTTCATTCTTAGTCTCGGCAACATTTGTCACCCTTCAGTCTTAGTCTCGGCAACATTTGTCACCCTTCATTCTTAGTCTCGGCAACATTTGTCACGCTGAATTCTTAGTCTCGGCAACATTTGTTTCCCTTCATTCTTAGTCTTGGCAACATTTGTCTCCCTTCATTCTTAGTCTCGGCAACTTTTGTCACCCTTCATTCTTCGTCTCGGCAACGTTTGTCTCCCTTCATTCTTAGTCACGGTAACATTTGTTTACCTTCATTCTTAGTCTCGGCAACATTTGTCTCCCTTCATTCTTAGTCTCACCAACATTTGTCACAATTCATTCTTAGTCTCGGCAACACTTGTCACCCTTCCTTCTTATTCTCGGTAACATTTGTTTACCTTCATTCTTAGTCTCGGTAACATATGGCTCCCTTCATTCTTAGTCTCACCAACATTTGTCACTTCATTCTTAGTCTCGGCAACATTTGTCACCCTTCAGTCTTAATCTCGGCAACATTTGTCACCCTTCATTCTTAGTCAGGGCAACACTTGTCACGCTTCATTCTTAGTCTCGGCAAAATTTGTTTCCCTTCATTCTTAGTCTCGGCAACTTTTGTCACCCTTCATTCTTAGTCTCGGTACCATTTGTCACCCTTCATTCTTAGTCTCGGTAACATTTGTTTCCCTTCATTCTTAGTCTTGGCAGCATTTGTCTCCCTTCATTCTTAGTCTCGGCAACTTTTGTCACCCTTCATTCTTAGTCTCGGTACCATTTGTCACGCTTCATTCTTAGTCTCGGCAACATTTGTTTCCCTTCATTCTTAGTCTTGGCAGCATTTGTCTCCCTTCATTCTTAGTCTCGGCAACATTTGTCACCCTTCATTCTTAGTCTCGGTACCATTAGTTTACCTTCATTCTTCGTCTTGGCAACAGTTGTCACCCTTCATTCCTAGTCTCGGCAACATTTGTCACCCTTCATTCTTAGTCTCGGTACCATTAGTTTACCTTCATTCTTCGTCTTGGCAACAGTTGTCACCCTTCATTCTTAGTCTCGGCAATATTTGTTTACCTTCATTCTTTATCTCGGCAACATTTGTCACCCGTCGTTCTTTGTCTCGGCAACATTTGTCACACTTCATTCTTAGTCTCGGCAACATTTGTCACATTTCATTATTAGTCACGGCAACACTTGTCACGCTTCATTCTTAGTCACGGCAACATTTGTTTCCCTTCATTCTTAGTCATGGCAGCATTTGTCTACCTTCATTCTTAGTCTCGGCAACTTTTGTCACCCTTCATTCTTAGTCTCGGTACCATTTGTCACCCTTCATTCTTAGTCTCGGTAACATTTGTTTCCCTTCATTCTTAGTCTTGGTAGCATTTGTCTCCCTTCATTCTTAGTCTCGGCAACTTTTGTCACCCTTCATTCTTAGTCTCGGTACCATTTTCACGCTTCATTCTTAGTCTCGGCAACATTTGTTTCCCTTCATTCTTAGTCTTGGCAGCATTTGTCTCCCTTCATTCTTAGTCTCGGCAACATTTGTCACCCTTCATTCTTAGTCTCGGTACCATTAGTTTACCTTCATTCTTTGTCTTGGCAACAGTTGTCACCCTTCATTCTTAGTCTCGGCAATATTTGTTTACCTTCATTCTTTATCTCGGCAACATTTGTCACCCGTCGTTCTTTGTCTCGGCAACATTTGTCACACTTCATTCTTACTCTCGGCAACATTTGTCACCTTTCATTCTTAGTCTCGGTAACATTTGTTTACCTTCATTCTTAGTCTCCGCAACATTTTTCTCCCTTCATTCTTAGTCAACGGCAACATTTCTCACCCTTCATTCTTAGTCTCCGCAAAATTTGTCACCCTTCATTCTTAGTCACTATAAGGATATGGTTTAATATTACGCTTGACATTAAGTATCTTTACGGATATATACGGAAATGAGTTATTTTTACACTTGACATTAAGGATATTTACGGATATATAAGGAAATGGGTTATTTGTCACCCTTCATTCTTAGTCTCAGCAACATTTGTCACCCATCATTATTAGTCTCGGCAACATTTGTTTCCCATTATTCTTAGTCTCGGCAACATTTCTCACCCTTCATTTTAAGAGTCGGCAATATTTGTCACCTCCATGCTTATTCACGGCAACATTTTTCTCACTTCCTTCTTAGTTTCGTCAATATTTGTCACCCTTCATTCTTAGTCTCGGCAACATTTGTCACCCCTTCATTTTTAGTCTACCCAACATTTGTTTCCCTCCATTCTTAGTCCCGACAACATTTGTTTCCATTCATGCTTAGTCTCGGCAACATTTGTCTCCCTTCATTCTTAGTCTCGGCAACAGTTGTTTCCCTTCAATCTTAGTCACGGTAACATTTGTCACCCTTCATTCTTCGACTCGGCAACATTTGTCAAACTTCATTCTTGGTCTCTGCAACATTTGTTTCTCTTCATGCTTAGTCTCGGCAACATTTGTCACCCTTCATTCTTAGTATCGGCAGCATTATTCACCCTACATTCTTAGTCTCCGCAACATTTGTCTCCCTTCATTCTTAGTCCCTGAAACATTTGTCACCCTTCATTCTTAATCTCCGCAACACCTGTCACCTTTCATTCTTAGTCTATATAAGGATATGGTTTAATATTACCCTTGACATTAATTTCAGCAACATTTGTCTCCCTTCATTCTTAGTCTCGGCAAAATTTGTCACAGTTCATTCTTCGTCTTGGCAACAGTTGTCACCCTTCATTCTTAGACTCGGCAACATTTGTTTCCCTTCATTCTTAGTCTCGGCAACATTTGTCACCTCACCCTTCCTTCTTAGTCTCGGTAACATTTGTTTACCTTCATTCTTAGTCTCGGTAACATATGGCTCCCTTCATTCTTAGTCTCACCAACATTTGTCACTTCATTCTTAGTCTCGGCAACATTTGTCACCCTTCAGTCTTAGTCTCGGCAACATTTGTCACCCTTCATTCTTAGTCTCGGCAACATTTGTCACGCTGAATTCTTAGTCTCGGCAACATTTGTTTCCCTTCATTCTTAGTCTCGGCAACATTTGTCACGCTGAATTCTTAGTCTCGGCAACATTTGTTTCCCTTCATTCTTAGTCTTGGCAACATTTGTCTCCCTTCATTCTTAGTCTCGGCAACTTTTGTCACCCTTCATTCTTCGTCTCGGCAACGTTTGTCACCCTTCAGTCTTAGTCTCGGTAACATTTGTTTATCTTGATTTTTCGTCTCGGCAACATTTGTCTCCTTTCATTCTTAGTCTCACCAACATTTGTCACAATTCATTCTTAGTCTCGGCAACATTTGTCACCCTTCCTTCTTATTCTCGGTAACATTTGTTTACCTTCATTCTTAGTCTCGGTAACATATGGCTCCCTTCATTCTTAGTCTCACCAACATTTGTCACTTCATTCTTAGTCTCGGCAACATTTGTCACCCTTCAGTCTTAGTCTCGGCAACATTTGTCACCCTTCATTCTTAGTCACGGCAACACTTGTCACGCTTCATTCTTAGTCTCGGCAACATTTGTTTCCCTTCATTCTTAGTCTTGGCAGCATTTGTCTCCCTTCATTCTTAGTCTCGGCAACTTTTGTCACCCTTCATTCTTAGTCTCGGTACCATTTGTCACCCTTCATTCTTAGTCTCGGCAACATTTGTTTCCCTTCATTCTTAGTCTTGGCAGCATTTGTCTCCCTTCATTCTTAGTCTCGGCAACATTTGTCACCCTTCATTCTTAGTCTCGTTACCATTAGTTTACCTTCATTCTTCGTCTTGGCAACAGTTGTCACCCTTCATTCTTAGTCTCGGCAATATTTGTTTACCTTCATTCTTTATCTCGGCAACATTTGTCACCCTTCCTTCTTATTCTCGGTAACATTTGTTTACCTTCATTCTTAGTCTCGGTAACATATGGCTCCTTTCATTCTTAGTCTCACCAACATTTGTCACTTCATTCTTAGTCTCGGCAACATTTGTCACCCTTCAGTCTTAGTCTCGGCAACATTTGTCACCCTTCATTCTTCGTCACGGCAACACTTGTCACGCTTCATTCTTAGTCTCGGCAAAATTTGTTTCCCTTCATTCTTCGTCTTGGGAGCAGATGTCTCCCTTCATTCTTAGTCTCGGCAACTTTTGTCACCCTTCATTCTTAGTCTCGGTACCATTTGTCACCCTTCATTCTTAGTCTCGGTAACATTTGTTTCCCTTCATTCTTAGTCTTGGCAGCATTTGTCTCCCTTCATTCTTAGTCTCGGCAACATTTGTCACCCTTCATTCTTAGTCTCGGTACCATTTGTCTCCCTTCATTCTTAGTCTCGGCAACTTTTGTCACCCTTCATTCTTAGTCTCGGCAACATTTGTCACCCTTCATTCTTAGTCTCGGTACCATTAGTTTACCTTCATTCTTCGTCTTGGCAACAGTTGTCACCCTTCATTCTTAGTCTCGGCAATATTTGTTTACCTTCATTCTTTATCTCGGCAACATTTGTCACCCGTCGTTCTTTGTCTCGGCAACATTTGTCACACTTCATTCTTAGTCTCGGCAACATTTGTCACCTTTCATTCTTAGTCACGGCAACACTTGTCACCCTTCATTCTTAGTCTCGGTGACATTTGTTTCCCTTCATTCTTAGTCTTGGTAGCATTTGTCTCCCTTCATTCTTAGTCTCGGCAACTTTTGTCACCCTTCATTCTTAGTCTCGGTACCATTTTCACGCTTCATTCTTAGTCTCGGCAACATTTGTTTCCCTTCATTCTTAGTCTTGGCAGCATTTGTCTCCCTTCATTCTTAGTCTATATAAGGATATGGTTTAATATTACGCTTGACATTAAGTATCTTTACGGATATATACGGAAATGAGTTATTTTTACACTTGACATTAAGGATATTTACGGATATATAAGGAAATGGGTTATTTGTCACCCTTCATTCTTAGTCTCAGCAACATTTGTCACCCATCATTATTAGTCTCGGCAACATTTGTTTCCCATTATTCTTAGTCTCGGCAACATTTCTCACCCTTCATTCTAAGACTCGGCAATATTTGTCACCTCCATGCTTATTCACGGCAACATTTTTCTCACTTCCTTCTTAGTCTCGTCAATATTTGTCACCCTTCATTCTTAGTCTCGGCAACATTTGTCACCCCTTCATTTTTAGTCTACCCAACATTTGTTTCCCTCCATTCTTAGTCCCGACAACATTTGTTTCCATTCATTCTTAGTCTCGGCAACATTTGTCTCCCTTCATTCTTGGTCTCGGCAACATTTGTTTCCCTTCATGCTTAGTCTCGGCAACATTTGTCTCCCTTCATTCTTAGTCTCGGCAACAGTTGTTTCCCTTCAATCTTAGTCACGGCAACATTTGTCACCCTTCATTCTTAGTCTCGGCAACATTTGTCACCCTTCATTCTTCGACTCGGCAACATTTGTCAAACTTCATTCTTGGTCTCTGCAACATTTGTTTCTCTTCATGCTTAGTCTCGGCAACATTTGTCACCCTTCATTCTTAGTATCGGCAGCATTTTTCACCCTTCATTCTTAGTCTCCGCAACATTTGTCTCCCTTCATTCTTAGTCCCGGAAACATTTGTCACCCTTCATTCTTAATCTCCGCAACACCTGTCACCTTTCATTCTTAGTCTATATAAGGATATGGTTTAATATTACCCTTGACATTAATTTCAGCAACATTTGTCTCCCTTCATTCTTAGTCTCGGCAAAATTTGTCACAGTTCATTCTTCGTCTTGGCAACAGTTGTCACCCTTCATTCTTAGTCTCGGCAACATTTGTTTCCCTTCATTCTTAGTCTCGGCAACATTTGTCACCTCACCCTTCCTTCTTAGTCTCGGTAACATTTGTTTACCTTCATTCTTAGTCTCGGTAACATATGGCTCCCTTCATTCTTAGTCTCATCAACATTTGTCACTTCATTCTTAGTCTCGGCAACATTTGTCACCCTTCAGTCTTAGTCTCGGCAACATTTGTCACCCTTCATTCTTAGTCTCGGCAACATTTGTCACGCTGAATTCTTAGTCTCGGCAACATTTGTTTCCCTTCATTCTTAGTCTTGGCAACATTTGTCTCCCTTCATTCTTAGTCTCGGCAACTTTTGTCACCCTTCATTCTTCGTCTCGGCAACGTTTGTCACCCTTCATTCTTAGTCTCGGTAACATTTGTTTATCTTGATTTTTCGTCTTGACAACAGTTGTCACCCTTCATTCTTAGTCTCGGCAACATTTCTTTACCTTCATTCGTTATCTCGGCAACATTTGTCACCCTTCGTTCTTTGTCTCGGCAACATTTGTCTCCCTTCATTCTTAGTCTCGGCAACATTTGTCACCCTTCCTTCTTATTCTCGTTAACATTTGTTTACCTTCATTCTTAGTCTCGGTAACATATGGCTCCCTTCATTCTTAGTCTCACCAACATTTGTCACTTCATTCTTAGTCTCGGCAACATTTGTCACCCTTCAGTCTTAGTCTCGGCAACATTTGTCACCCTTTTTCTTAGTCACGGCAACACTTGTCACGCTTCATTCTTAGTCTCGGCAACATTTGTTTCCCTTCATTCTTAGTCTTGGCAGCATTTGTCTCCCTTCATTCTTAGTCTCGGCAACTTTTGTCACCCTTCATTATTAGTCTCGGCAACATTTGTCACCCTTCATTCTTAGTCTCGGTAACATTTGTTTACCTTCATTTTTCGTCTTGGCAACAGTTGTCACCCTTCATTCTTAGTCTCGGCAACATTTGTTTACCTTCATTCCTTATCTAGGCAACATTTGTCACCCTTCGTTCTTTGTCTCGGCAACATTTGTCACCCTTCATTCTTAGTCCCGGTAACATTTGTTTACCTTCATTCTTAGTCTCGGCAACATTTGTCTCCCTTCATTCTTAGTCTCACCAACATTTGTCACACTTCATTCTTAGTCTCGGCAACATTTTTCACCCTTCATTCTTAGTCTCGGCAACATTTGTCTCCCTTCATTCTTAGTCTCACCAACATTTTTCTCCCTTCATTCTTAGTCCCGGCAACATTTGTCACCCTTCATTCTTAGTCTCCGCAAAATTTGTCACCCTTCATTCTTAGTCTATATAAGGATATGGTTTAATATTACCCTTGACATTAAGTATATTTACGGATATATAAGGAAATGAGTTATTATTACACTTGACATTAAGGATATTTACGGATATATAAGGAAATGGGTTATTTGTCACCCTTCATTCTTATTCTCGGCAACATTTGTCACCCTTCAGTCTTAGTCTCGGCAACGTGTGTCACCCTTTATTCTTAGTCTCCGCAACATTTTTCTCCCTTCATTCTTAGTCCCGGCAACATTTGTTTCCCTTCATTCTTAGTCTCGCCAACATTTGTCACCCTTCATTCTTAGTCTCGGCAACATTTGTCACCCTTCATTCTTAGTCTCGGTAAGATTTGTTTACCTTCATTCTTAGTCTCGGCAACATTTGTCTCCCTTCATTCTTAGTCACACTAACATTTGTCACACTTCATTCTTAGTCTCGGCAACATTTTGTCACCCTTCATTCTTAGTCTCGGCAACATTTGTCAGCCTTCATTCTTAGTCTCCGCAACATTTGTCACCCTTCATTCTTAGTCTATATAAGGATATGGTTTAATATTACCCTTGACATTAATTTCAGCAACATTTGTCTCCCTTCATTCTTAGTCTCGGCAAAATTTGTCACAGTTCATTCTTCGTCTTGGCAACAGTTGTCACCCTTCATTCTTAGTCTCGGCAACATTTGTTTCCCTTCATTCTTAGTCTCGGCAACATTTGTCACCTCACCCTTCCTTCTTAGTCTCGGTAACATTTGTTTACCTTCATTCTTAGTCTCGGTAACATATGGCTCCCTTCATTCTTAGTCTCATCAACATTTGTCACTTCATTCTTAGTCTCGGCAACATTTGTCACCCTTCAGTCTTAGTCTCGGCAACATTTGTCACCCTTCATTCTTAGTCTCGGCAACATTTGTCACGCTGAATTCTTAGTCTCGGCAACATTTGTTTCCCTTCATTCTTAGTCTTGGCAACATTTGTCTCCCTTCATTCTTAGTCTTGGCAACTTTTGTCACCCTTCATTCTTCGTCTCGGCAACGTTTGTCACCCTTCATTCTTAGTCTCGGTAACATTTGTTTATCTTGATTTTTCGTCTTGGCAACAGTGTCACCCTTCATTCTTAGTCTCGGCAACATTTCTTTACCTTCATTCGTTATCTCGGCAACATTTGTCACCCTTCGTTCTTTGTCTCGGCAACATTTGTCTCCCTTCATTCTTAGTCTCGGCAACATTTGTCACCCTTCCTTCTTATTCTCGGTAACATTTGTTTACCTTCATTCTTAGTCTCGGTAACATATGGCTCCCTTCATTCTTAGTCTCACCAACATTTGTCACTTCATTCTTAGTCTCGGCAACATTTGTCACCCTTCAGTCTTAGTCTCGGCAACATTTGTCACCCTTTTTCTTAGTCACGGCAACACTTGTCACGCTTCATTCTTAGTCTCGGCAACATTTGTTTCCCTTCATTCTTAGTCTTGGCAGCATTTGTCTCCCTTCATTCTTAGTCTCGGCAACTTTTGTCACCCTTCATTCTTAGTCTCGGCAACATTTGTCACCCTTCATTCTTAGTCTCGGTAACATTTGTTTACCTTCATTTTTCGTCTTGGCAACAGTTGTCACCCTTCATTCTTAGTCTCGGCAACATTTGTTTACCTTCATTCCTTATCTAGGCAACATTTGTCACCCTTCGTTCTTTGTCTCGGCAACATTTGTCACCCTTCATTCTTAGTCCCGGTAACATTTGTTTACCTTCATTCTTAGTCTCGGCAACATTTGTCTCCCTTCATTCTTAGTCTCACCAACATTTGTCACACTTCATTCTTAGTCTCGGCAACATTTTTCACCCTTCATTCTTAGTCTCGGCAACATTTGTCTCCCTTCATTCTTAGTCTCACCAACATTTTTCTCCCTTCATTCTTAGTCCCGGCAACATTTGTCACCCTTCATTCTTAGTCTCCGCAAAATTTGTCACCCTTCATTCTTAGTCTATATAAGGATATGGTTTAATATTACCCTTGACATTAAGTATATTTACGGATATATAAGGAAATGAGTTATTATTACACTTGACATTAAGGATATTTACGGATATATAAGGAAATGGGTTATTTGTCACCCTTCATTCTTATTCTCGGCAACATTTGTCACCCTTCAGTCTTAGTCTCGGCAACGTGTGTCACCCTTTATTCTTAGTCTCTGCAACATTTGTCTCCCTTCATTCTTAGTCCCGGCAACATTTGTTTCCCTTCATTCTTAGTCTCGGCAACATTTGTCACCCTTCATTCTTAGTCTCGGCAACATTTGTCACCCTTCATTCTTAGTCTCGGTAAGATTTGTTTACCTTCATTCTTAGTCTCGGCAACATTTGTCTCCCTTCATTCTTAGTCACACTAACATTTGTCACACTTCATTCTTAGTCTCGGCAACATTTTGTCACCCTTCATTCTTAGTCTCGGCAACATTTGTCAGCCTTCATTCTTAGTCTCCGCAACATTTGTCACCCTTCATTCTTAGTCTATATAAGGATATGGTTTAATATTACCCTTGACATTAAGTATATTTACGGATATACAAGGAAATGAGTTATTATTACAGTTGACGTTACGGATATTTACGGATATATAAGGAAATTGGTTAATATCACAATTGACGTTACGGATATTTACGGATATATAAGGAAATAGGTTATTATTCACCTTGAAATTAAGGATATTTATGGATATATAAGGTATTGGGTTAATATTACCCTTGACATTAAGGATAATTTAGGATATATAAGGAAATGGGCAAATATTACACTTGACATTAAAAATATCTACGGATATATAAGGAAATGTTTTAATATTACCCTTGACATTAAGTACATTATGGATATATAAGGAAATGGGTTCTTATTACACTTGACATTAAAGATATTTACGTATATAAAAGGAAATAGGTTATTGTTTCACTTGACATTAAGTATATTTACGGATATATAAAGAAAATGATTTATTATTACACTTGAGATTAAGCATATTTACCGATATATAGGGAAATGTGTTAATATTACTCTTGACATTAAGGATATTTACGAATATATAAGGAAATGTGAAAATATTACTCTTGACATTTAGTATATTTACGGATATATAAGGAAATGGGTTATTATTACACTTGACATTAAGGATATTTACGGATATATAAAGAAATGTGTTATTATTACAGTTGACATTAAGGATATTTACGGATATATATGGAAATGTGTTATTATTACAGTTGACATTAAGGATATTTACGGATTTATACGGAAATGGGTTATTATTACACTTGACATTAACCTTATTTATGGATGTATAAGGAAATGGGTTATTATTTCCATTGACATTTAGGATATTTACGGTATATAAGTAAACTGGTTAATATTACCCTTGACATTAAGGATATTTAGGGCTGTTCCTTTTACCGTTGCCCTATTTAAATTCAGTTTCATTTTCCCCACTTGACAGGAAAATACAACAAATCAAACCAGGATAACTAATGTTTTGATGGTAACCCAGGTTATCTAGCCGACCACAGAACTATTTTAGTAAAATCGACCTGCAAATGACGACAACCAGTGGGTTCATTTGCCAGTCGATGAACGCTTAAAAGATATTTTCAATTCATGTATACCTCAGTTTCACTTGTAACATAATAAAAAAAAGTAGATCCTTTTGTGTTTGACTCAGGGTGGTTCCCGTTGTTACATGGGAGAAAAGAACGGAGACTTAAAATTACTTGCAATGAACAGTAAAATTTAATGTCGCTCATTTGAAAGAAATTTAGACTTAATTAACAGTTTGTGATTCTACAAGCCATGACGAACTGGCATTGTTTTTTTACTGACAGAAGTTAGAAAATTGATAGAATAGAGAAGCAATTGACTCTGTGTTAATTTATACGATACATGCCAACCTTTTTATCCATAAAATTAGCTGGAAATAAAAAAGATTCTACCGATTTCAGCAACTTTTAAAGACAATGTTCACTATAATTAACAAACTCGGATTGGCAAGTGTGTGTATGGGTGTGTGTGAGAGAGACACACAGACAGACAGACAGAAAGAATAAGAGAAACAACCATCTCCATTGTTTGGGTTGTTTAATGTTTAGGTCACAATGCTTATATAATAATGAATGCTCTCAGTGATCTTCCTACGTTCCTAGGTGTTTACAGCTTAAAACACAAGAGGATATCTCTCGAAACTTCCACCCTTCAACAAAAAAGGAAGTGCTCACGTCGACAGCCATTGTTTAAATGACACCAACAGGCTTAATATCCTTACAACGTCCTCGTTACTCACATGCTCAGTAGATGGTATTGTGCTCATCCTCTGTTGCTTCAAGTCTCCTCTTCATCTGCGAGTCAATTGTCCTACATTCACTACCATTTAAGAGCATTTCATTTGTTTAATCCCCCCTCCCCCGGTTAAGTGTCCAGAGATATCAGTTCTCTGGCTGAAGCAGGACGCTTTTCGTATTCCGAGTGTGAATTACGTATTTGTCGATCTGTTGGAATCAGTGTTTTTGTGAGTAGTTGGACGAATGATTTTTTTTAATTATTTAAGTCCTGCATTAATTTCCTCCAGTTAACAGATGTTTCCGTTACAATAAAGGATTGGGGGGGTTTACTGACACTATTTTTTTTACTTTCTTGCAAATATATATAAAAATACATTGAGTGTACATATGAGGATTAGTTAGGTTTCCATAGAGACTCTGAGGCATTACGGTTGATTTTGTATGAACGGTAAGTAAGAGAAATTGTGATGTGTTTGGGTCAGTGATTGTGTCCAGCTATATTTCTGTCGATGTAATACATTGTGCTGTTGTTTGCACTTATCTTGGTTTTATATATTATATCCGTTTGTTGGCAATTTCCTTGTATTGGACATGCTGTTTTATTTCTGCAGTTGCATTGAGGTTCCTTAGTTGCATTATTGTAGCTTGTACTACATTGGTGCCACTGAGGGACCATTCAAGAAAATAAAAAACAACCACGACCTTTTATTTTCCAACAGAAAATACTCAAACAGCACTACACTATCCACATATATATGGCACATAAAATACAGAAATATTACACCAAGAATAAGCTGGAAAATAATGAAAAAAGCACCTGCCTACAACTATATTACAAAAAGTGCCTAATTTGCCTACACGAAAAGGCAGCAATAATTTCTCATACACAACAAAAGAATTTACTAAACATAAGATCAGAAATAATTTCTAAATGCAGACATGAAAATAAATACCTATTATCTGAATTTATGCCAAACGGATGAAAAAATACCAACAAACACTACTACATAAACACCATCAATTATTTTCTAGTTCAAACTACCATCATAATAATTATAATTATTGTTATTATCATTCCACCATTATTACTACGATCACTTCTACCACTTTACAATAATTCTTTGCTGCTACAATTGTCATTATCATCACCTGCTCGCCCACACCATTACTACCGCATCACAATGACCATTGCCACATTAGTCCACAATTACTAGGACACCACAATTACCATTTCAGTATCAGTTCACAATTACACTTATTTCTTCCTCCTCCAGCAAAATTAACACCACAGCATAAATACTAATAAGTATTAAAAATTAGAGTTTCTACCATTCACATATGCGTAATCGCCAAAAACATACAAATAACCGGCTTTAAAATAATAACAAAACAACCTTTAAAATTTTAAATAATAGCAATTTTTCCCTACCATAGTCTTACAGAAACCCTATCATACGTATATACGTGTGTGCGAGAAAACATTATTCAGCGAACAAAATTGACAAACGATCTGCGCGTTGACAGCGCAACAAACATGAAATATTCGCAACACAATCCAACATGGAATACAGCGACCAAATGCGTACGTATGTACACAACGACACAGGGATACGCATATATGCCCAGACCCACACTGCTCACATATGTTTATGTCTGTGTGAGCTCCAGTGAGTAAGCGTGTGTGTGTGTAGGTCCGTGTATGTATGTTTGCGTAAGTATGTGTGGATTTCCAATTTTCCCTCACTTCCATAAAAACACCAATATACGCAACCTTATATAAATCCAAAATTTCAAAATTGATGATTTTGTCTGACGATCGTAAATAGCGTGAAACCCAGGGTCACAACGTCACAACAATCCAACTAAACATGCATATATATATATATATATATATATATATATATATATATATATATATATAAGTGAACATTGAAGCCAACATTCAGGCCTGATGATTGTATCCAGCAAGAAACAGCCTGTCGCCTCTGAATGTTGACTTCAATGTTCACTTTCATATTTATATTTGCATACGCTCTATCTCAGATATTGAACACTTTATCACATAAATATAGCATACCATAGAACTATATTTCTTCTCATATATATATATATATATATATATATATATATATATATATATATATATATATATATATGTCATGAAATGGACAAAGTCCGACAATTATTTTAAGACATTTTTATGTTTAACATTCTTTTTATAGATACAAATATTTAAGTAAATGTTCTGTTTATAATGAACAGTATTAAACAACATTTACTGGCCTGAATGTCCGAGCGAGTTTGAGGAAATAGATGACGGGACAAGATTTTAAAAAGATAGCAAAAATAAAAAAATCTATTAAGAGTTATTAGGTTGGTGCAAAAATTATATCGTTTTTTGACGTATTTTTTAACGTCAAAAAACGATATTATTTTTGCACCAACCTAATACAAAGAACAGCGAACTGTGGAGGGAGGACCATGATTGGCAACGCCCTGGATGTATCCGTCACATAGAAGAAATCGTAGAAGAGAATGAAAAAAAAATATAGGAGAACCGATGTTTCTACGGGATATTGGCGTAATACTTTTCAACAAGAATCAAGTCTGGATTTACAATGAACAAATGTAATGAGAGTAGAAATTGCAGTGAAATAAAGTCGTTTGTTCGCCAAACGGTAACGATTTGGGAACAAATATTTTGTGTAATTATTTATCATGTAAAACCCCAACAATCTTAACCAGTTCTGAAATCGACCTGCCCTATTGGGCACCCGATAGATTTACGACTTATCAACCAGCTATTTATGGCTAAGAAATATTTTTAGTTTGGAAGCCTTTTTGAAGGTAATAACTGACACACCTTATACTAATTAACCCATTGCTAGGGGAGAAGATGCAAATGTATGCCTTTCATAAGAACATTTGCGCGTAAGTGAATATAACGAGCCCGGTTTGAATTGGAACTCGCCTCTCCGATTTCCAATTGCCTAACCGTCGTCCATCACAACACCCGCACATCCAATCAATCTTACAGCACATGGTATTCCCAACAGGTCACCCATCTATGTACCGAACATGCTGCATGTTGCTTAACATCGGTCAACGTACAAGACCCGATGTTTCAACGTTACATGATCATAAGCCCTATGTTTCATGAGATACAAGTCTATCAGATTAGTGCACATAAGATATTGCATTTCGGTTAGTTTAAGATTCAAGAGGTTACGCTGCAAGGAATATTGAAATTACTATAAGTCATGTTCGGGGAATATATAAGGGGAATCTGTCTTAACATGAAATCATCCTGTAATTCTGAAGCCTTCTCGTTTTGGATTAGCAAACACTTAAAACTGATTGCTTTAATAATCCCATTACTGATAGTAATCTCCACTAATGCGTTGGGACTTCCCGAAATTTTACTTTGCAACATCGTGAAATACAAACTGGCAATGCTAACCTGATCAGAGACGTGTACTTTATGAAGTGAAATGAAAATTGTGCAAAGTTTGTCTTCGAAATTTGGACAAGAGAAAGGTTTTAGAAGAAGCAGATATTGTTGATTGACTGATTGGTTTGTTTCAGCGAGGGGGCGTAGATGGATGTTAAAATATCCCCAAGGGTATTTGAGCGTAAGTGAATGTAGTCAACCTGACTGGAATTCGAACTTGATTCTCTTATTTCTCATTCGAAGCCGTTATTTATTACAGTGCCAACATAAATCAGATATGGGACCAATAATATATATTCTTTTATAAGTAAAACATTTCCATGGTTTTCATAAATTATTTAATTCAATTTCTATGTCATTTATTATTATTTTTGTTGCTGCTGTTTTGACTTTACTTTGTCTAGACCCCAAATCTAAGCCACATAGTTCAGGAGACAGCAGCAGCCGCAGGAGGAGATGCAAACAGATGAAGTGTCATAGAATCAGGGAGAAAAGTACCGTAATTCCACTTGCATAATACGCACCTCTAAAATTATACTGAAAGTGTGGGAAAATGCTTCTACTCACGCATAATTCGCACCCCTTGTTTCGTAATCAATCCCTATAAATTGTACCCCTCTCCAATTTCATTACGCTTAGCGTTTCCTTCTCTTATTCAAGCTGTAATTGAAGATATTTATAAAAATTTCCGATCATCATATTTCTAAAAGAAAACGGAAATACCTATATTGTGCCTACTGCGCAGACTCATTAATATATTTTCGTTCGATAAAATGTGCTATCTACCGAGTCTGTATGTTGTTTTTCACAAAAAGGTTTTAAACATAGAATAATATTATAGTTTTATGATCATTCTTATTTTATTTTAGATTTGCAAGTATTGTTAGGTACATATTATATAGTACATTGTACATTATATTATATAGTACATTGTATTTGACATCCTTATGGGGTCGCAATCGCCGAATGTTAGTGTCAAATTGTCCTAGTTTTATGGTCTTTGCACTGAGAGAAATCTACAGATGTGAGAAATCACCGTGGAATTAGATTTTTTTACAATTCATAGAAGTTAGGGATTCCAAGAATTTGTTCCATATATTTATTTGCTCCTTTGTTTATACCATTCCAAAAAGTTTCCCCAAACATCAGGTAATGATGTTCTCTTGAGATCCCACATTCTAGTAATTTCTCTCTCGATGTCTTTGTGGTGAGTTGTATCGAGTTTCTCAAATAATTTTATTGTGTTTCGATCTGCCGTGACTGCTACATCTATCAGAAGTTATTATTATTATTATTATTATTATTATTATTATTATTATTATTATTTCCTTTGATTTCTGGTGTACACTCATTTCTTTCTGGGCCCCGACCAGAGACCTAATGTCAGAAACGGCATCATCACATTTTCCCCTCAGCAGTTTTTAAAAAATCGCGCATATTTTACATAGATAAAGCTCTTTGTAAGGTGTGGGCTGTACTCGTGAGCGCAATGTTATGTATTTCTTTAATGTGTGGGCTACCAAGGATTGCTTCAATCAGTCTATTGGAATCTTTTCCAATCAATCCGAGGGCTCCAACTACAATAGAAATTGATGCCCTCATGTGCCACATCTCTTAGATCTAAGCTTCAATCTCCTTGTATTTTGATAGATTATCAGTAAGAATCAACATTCTTTGAGTGGTCTTCCATCTAGATAGTTTTTTGTTTTGTTTGTTTTTTTTGTTTTTCGTTTGCCAAAAATTAGCTCTTCGGTCTATTTCTGGTGCTTTTTAGTTTTTGGTTTTTCAGATGGCATCGATTATTTTGGTAAAATTGATATCCATTCATTTTTGGCACTCTATACGTGAGTGCTGTTCAATGCTGTTGCTTGATCCATGTAGCTCTTTCGTTGTGCATTTTGTAGTTTTCCCACATCTTACACAAGAACTCCTCGACTTCCTAGATATTAGGTAAGTCATTTATCTCTATTTTTCCCTGTTGTCGATATAGTTTCTTGGCATCTCTTTTGAAAATCTTGTTTTGCCAGAAGAATCTGTTTCTTTTTTCATAACGCCTGAATCAGGCGTTATGAAAAAAGAAACAGATTCTGCGTCTTCGCTTCTAATTGTTTTTTCGAACTCTATTTTACATTAGGTACGTGAATCTTATTTATGTCAAGACTTTTTTCAGTTACCTCTTTTTCTTTCTTTGATTTTGAAACCCTTGTCTACTTCACTTACAAGTGGCGATTGTCCCCGTAGTTTATTTATTTCAATCTCTATTATTTCTTTCCAGACTAGCATTTTTCTTTATCGTTTACGTTGAGTTTTTATTTTTTAACTATTGTTTCTACGATCTTTTTCCAAGGTCGCGTATATAAGATGATTAATCTGTCAGGTTCATCGGTCTTTCCAATTCGTCTCTTATTTTTCTAATTGCTTTGTTAGCAAGTTGGATAGTTTCCTTCACTTGTCGGTTCTTTCTTATCTTTGGAATTGTCAGCATTTCCTCGAAAGACATTTCCTTTAAATTCTCCTATCTATAGCTGATGTTTTTCTTCTCATCTCTGTTTCTCTATTATAAACGTCATTATCTTCTGCTATTTATCGGGGTACCTCGGAGGGATTATTACGACTGTTTTCTTTTTGCTCCTCTGCATGTGTCTCCACTGTGTTGTTGGCATTTAGACCTTCGGTGATAGCGTTTAATCTATTTTTGGAGTTTTCGCAGATGCATCCGAGTTTAATGCCTGGTATTCCTTTTTATCCAGATGATGTCACGCCTGACATTGGTTAGTTTGTTGGCATCAATGTTTAGTGTGTTTGAGAGATGTTTTTTTCTCGCCAGATATCATAGGAGTCGTTGGTCGTTGTCGGATTTATCGTAGCGGTGTAAAATGCTATCATTACTTCAATATACTCTTCCCGAGAGAATTTATTTATTATTCTTTTTGTGGGATTTTCTTTTAATGAATATAGAGGGCCTCTTCGAGGACAGTCCTGGAGGTGGTTTTCTTCTGTTCGTCGTTGGGTAGAGTTTGTTCCAGTTGCAATCTCATTGGGGATTGCAGTCCTTGGTGACTCGAGTGACGTCCGATGCAGTTTAGAATTATTTTTCGTTCTCAGCAATAGTTCATATTTATCCCTACGTGAGTGTCAGATTATACCCACACCATGGTGGGCCATAACATTTGAAGTTGTATGTCTACTCTTTTTTCTTTTTTCAATAATATGAAAATATATCCAAATCTCCCTAATTATATTATTATACGAATATATTTTCCCTATAAATACAATTAATATATATTTACTAATAATATTTAAAGAAAGTTTTATTATGAATCTGTGTATTGTATGGTTTACTAGCAGCATGGCCCGGCGTTGCCCGTGCTTGATTCAAAAGTCGTACAACTCATACAGCAATCGCTATCACTTGACTTAAAATATGTTTGCCCTTCCTTGCCTTTAAAGGAGCGCCCTTTGCCATGCTAATGTTGCTACATGCCTTACTTCTTGCCTATCTTACACTGCGAATTTTTTCTAAGCTCTATACTAAACATTAAATCTGTTACGAAAAAAGAACTAAACAAAATGAACACAAAACGATCAGCTTTAAAAAAAGAACTTGTAACTGGAAAAACCGAATCAAAAAAGAATGTTAACAACAAATACTTTTTCACACCCATCCCAGTTCTGCGGAATCAGAATCAACGTTGAGTTTAAGCAAGCGAATGAGCCAAATGGAGTAAAGTGCATTGCAGATTTAAATTTTCCCACTTGTGACGAATGCAGCTATCGATTTTTTGCATGCTAGCATACTAGTTAACATTCGTGTCAGTCAACTGTTGGCTCTAACGCTGGCCAATAGAATCTTCCTGCCTATTCGTGGTAGCCAGCTATAGGCTCTCACTCTGGCCAGTATAAAATGGCCGAAAACTACATGAAAACTGCCGTAGAAGCATGAATTATTTCCACTATCGATGGGAGTTGGGAAATGCAAAGTCGGTCCTCGCCTTCCGGCTAACTTGGAGCATGTAAATTTTGGTGCAAATCCGTCGAAAATTGCGGCCGTGCATTCGTTACACACACACACACACACACACACATCCTGTCTTTTATAGATAGAGATAAAATAAATATTGTATCTAAATTACTAATAAATAAATAAATAACATTAACATACCCGAGAAGTTACTACAGTGTAACCTGGATATAAGAGAGTTGTCGGGACCGGAGAAGAAGTCTCTTATATCCGGGGATTTCTCTTATATCCGGGTTTGGTCTATTTTGTTTAGGTAAGTATGGCTCTAATTTGGGACCAGAGAAAATCTCTCTTATATCCGGATTTCTCTTATATACGGGTCTCTTATATCCGGGTTACACTGTATCACGAAAATTACCACCTCCATCATCATCACCATCAGCAGCACTATCACCCCTACTACTTTTACTTTCCTCTTCGTTTCTCTTTCTTCTTCCAGTTGTCTTTCTATATAATACTAAATGTTTGTCAATCGTCCGTACGTCAACCGTCGGGCGCATAATGATTTAAGTTTCTTTCCACCACTCTCTCTTTCCAACTCTCTCTTTCCACCTCTCTCTTTTCATATCTCTCTCTTTCTTTCCATCACGACTCTTTCTCTTTCCACCTCTCTCCTTTTTCCCACCTTTCTTTTCCACCTCTACCTTTCCATCTATCTCCCTCTATTTACCTCTCTCTCTTTCCACCTCTCTCTGTTTCCATCTATCTCTCATTCCACCTTTCTTTTTTCATCTTTCCCTCTCTCTTCTCCACCACCTCTTCTCTTTCTCTCTTTCCACCTCTCTCTTTTCATACCTCTCCCTTTCTTTCTATCACCACTCTTTCTCTTTCTACCTCTCTCCATTTTCCTACCTTTCTCTTTTCACCTCTACCTTCCCATCTCTCTCACTCTATTCACCTCTCTCTTTCCACCTCTCTCTCTTTCCATCTCTCTCTCTCTCTCATTCCACCTTTCTTTTTTCATCTTTCCCTCTCTCTTCTCCACCACCTCTTCTCTTTCTCTCTTTCCACCTCTCTCATTTCATATCTCTCTCTTTCTTTCCATCACCACTCTTTCTCTTTCTACCTCTCCATTTTCCTACCTTTCTCTTTTCACCTCTACCTTCCCATCTCTCTCACTCTATTCACCTCTCTCTTTCCACCTCTCTCTCTTTCCATCTCTCTCTCTCTCTCATTCCACCTTTCTTTTTTCATCTTTCCCTCTCTCTTCTCCACCACCTCTTCTCTTTCTCTCTTTCCACCTCTCTCTTTTCATATCTCTCTCTTTCTTTCCATCACCACTCTTTCTCTTTCTACCGCTCTCCATTTTTCCACCTTTCTCTTTCCACCTTTACCTCCCCATATCTCTCACTCTATTCACCTCTCTTCCCACCTCTCTCTCTTTCCATTTCTCTCTCATTCCACCTTTCTCTTTCCATCTTTTCTCTCTCCCTTCGCCATCACCTCCTCTCTTTCCACCTCTATCTCTCTCTCTTACCACCTTTCTCTTTCAACCGCTCTCTTTCAACCGCTCTCTTTCCATCTCTCTCTTTTTTCACATCTCTCTTTCCACCTTTCTCTCTCTCTTTCCACCTCTCTCTCTTACCACTTTTCTCTTTCAACCTTTTTCTTTCAACCACCCTCTTTCCATCTCTCTCTTTTCACATCTCTCTTTCCATCTCACTCTCTCATTCCATCTCTCTCTCTTTGCACCTCTTTCTTTACACCTCTCTCTTTTCACCTCTCTATGACTGCGTGCTTTCATCTTTTTTTAAACAAGCAATATTTTAAATATTCAAAAACTATTGTCAAGTGACTATCATTAAAAAATAATTTACTCCACCCGTGGGGCAAAAAGTAACAGAAACTCTACTGACAGGTGTAGTTTTGGATATTTTGCTCTCCGCGTTTGTTTTTCGTTTATAGTCAAGCGATGAGGCGAGTAAAGGACAGTGACACTTAAGAGACAATAACACAAGATCCCACTGTAGTGTGAAATAATATAATTTCATCCCTAGATCCGCGTGTTACTTTTTACTCCGTGTTATTTGTGCCCCGCTTTACGCTACTTACCATCGGATTCAGATTGGGCGCCTGTCAGACGGGGAACGGGCCGAATTTGATTTTAATTATAATTTACGATCCATTTTCTTTTATAATGATTTGTATTTTGCTTAAGCTTAAAATAAATCTTATTTCTGGGAACATGATAGATTTTGGGAACTTAGTAGTGAGTTCGATACTCACTGATTGCTTCAGACTTTCGGCTTTGTGCCACAGGTAAGCTACGCTTAGAAAATTACTTAGGCATTTCGTCGTGGTGTAATGGTTAGCAAGCTTGCTTCTCTAGATTAATTACGATTTAGTAGTGAGTTCGATCCTCTCTCGGGGCTCCAAAATTTCGGCCTTGTTATAAATAACAAGGCCGAAATTTTGGTGACCTTGCGACTTCAGGCTCGGGGTGTCGTACTTAGTAGAGCAGCCACCACAATGCGATCTATTGAGACTGAGCCCTCGACCGACTCGATTCGTCCTCCTTGAGGGACGACCAACGTGTCGACATCTTCGTTGTACGAGCAAAAATCATTGGAAAAAAATAAAAACTAAATAAATTACGAAATATCGTTCGTTCGTCCTCCGCTTAACGGTTACTTTTTCCCATTTCCACAGAGACGAACAGGTTGTATGTGCTACGTATAACACTTGCGCACCGGCCACAGGCAATTTGGAATGGTACGTGTCCGACACGTTGCGAACACGACCGGCACGCTTCCCGACCGCACTGCGAACGCGCAACACAATCGGCCGCAGAACGTTTCAGTGGTCTGTTAGTTAGCAGATGTCTCGTCATCTCGTTACACGAAGCGCAATCACCGCTTAAGGCGCCATGAAAGTCTCAACACTTCGAAGGGGGACATTTGAAGTAGACAATTGCCTTTGACCACACCAGCGTTAGGAAGCCAGGGAGTTAGTGATTATCGTAAAATCACAATAAAAATAAGAAACCATAAGAACAGATACATATTTTTGCCACACCCGTCAAATCCCTAGAAAAATAATAGTGGGATACTATTGATCCAGTGGAACAATATATTCCTCCTCTATAAAGATTCTTCAAATGCCAAACATTTGAACACCACAGGGATAGCAGCAGGAGTCACCCAACATATGAAAATGTGACCAAAAAGATTCAATAATTCGGACAAACTTCAAAACTACCTAAATGACATACACTCCATGGAAATAGTAGAAACTGAACAGAAAAAAAAAATACAATGAAACGAAATCATAAATAAAAAAAAAAAAAAACAAAGAAAAAATATGTCCATATTTCTGAGATGAGGTATGGTTTACATTATTCGGACTATTGTCCTTATCTTTGTCGCTAAATTAATTACAACGTTTCGTCCGTTGTACTCTCCGGCCTTCTGCAGGTGGCTGGAATGTCGAACTAAGCCCTTTATTTCGCTCACTGGAGTAGACTGTGCTAGTCCCACGTGCTATGTTTAATGGATGTCAGTTATCTCCTGTTAATTCCCCTATGAAAGTTCTCCACTGCCTTAAAAAGCTATTGAACTCTTTGGGTCCTGTCACTGGATCTAACTAACGCCTTTATGCACTGTTCCATGTTCTTTGAAGACATCTGGGTATGAATTTCTGGGTATTATAAACCTAATGAATAAATAAATTTGGTGACAAAGATGAGGGCAGTAGTAGTCCGAATAATGTAAATAAAGACAAAATCTACCGCTCAATCACAAACCATTCCACTAAAAATAAAAAATCTCCTTCAGAAACAAGTCCTACAAAGCAAAGGCCACATCGATGTCGAATCCACCAAAAACCATTAGACAGACTTAAGAACTTATCTCCAAAAGACAGAACCAACCAAACAGACACAAGAAACTCACAGTAACCAAATATCTACATAAAATCGATTTGACAAACTAGAAAAAATGGAAGTGGAAAGTCAGACAGACGGACACAACCTCCAATCTGTAAACCGGAAAATTAAATAAGAGCATCTCCCAACATATCCTAATTTAAAGCCCGGAAAAAAATACTTCTAATGATGTATCAAAGAATCCAATGGTATTGCCGTTGAATAAAAGCAAACATAAACAAACTGCTTCTGCTAATAAGAGAATCGTCACCGGAAGTTGTTTGCTTTCAGGGAACTTGCCTTAAGAAAAAGAACAAATTCGCCGTAAAAGAATATCATAAATACGCTTGTGACTGTGACCCGCTTAAACATATATATATATATATATATATATATATATATATATATATATATATATATATATATTAGGTTGGTGCAAAAAATAATGTCGTTTTTTGACGTTCAACTTCAAAAGAAAAAACGACATTATTTTTACCACCAATAACAACGCTAAAATGATCGATTTGCTAGACATTAAATTGGACCTAAGTAAGGCCGTGAATAAATCATATTCTAAGGATTCATACAATCACAGGTACGTCGAGAGAAACCCAGCCAACATAAAAGGATACTTAACAATTTGCACAAATCTGTACAATTTAGGTTATTGATTAAATCCAGTTACAAAGAAATGTTCGACGATAATAAAGTTAGTTATAAAAAAGCGCTAGAACGCAGTAGCCATTAAGTGAAATTGGAGTATGTTGAAAGAAATAACAACATAGATAAAAAAATAAGCTAAAACAACGAAAACATAACATAATATGGTTCCACCCGCCATGCAACAGTAATGCCAAAATCAATGTAGCTATAATTTTCATGAATTCACAAACGTTTTGATCATTCTCAAACACTAAAAATATTTTCAACAAAAATAATATTAAGGTAAGTTATAGTTGTACAAAAAAACATAGATAATTATATATCACAAGAATACAATAATGTATTAAGCAAGCACACAAACAAAACACTGAATAATAATACTACTATTAGTCAGTCTATAAATCTGAGAAATTTCTGTTCTCAAGGACACATGACACAGTAATTAAAGGCGTTAGTTAGATACAGTGTCAGGACTGAAAGAGTTTAATACCCGGTTAAGGCAGTGGAGAACTTGGAAAGGGCAATTAACAGGAGATAACTGATGACGGACATCCATTAGACATGGCACGTGGAACTAGAACAGTCTACTCCAGTGAGCGAAATAAAGGGTTCAGTTCGACATTCCAACCACCTGAAGAAGGCCGTAGCGTACAACGTCCAAAACGTTGTAATAAGTATTACGACAAAATGGGGACAATAATCGGAACAATGTAAATAGTGTGCTAAAAGTCGATGTAACTGCGGTTAGAAAGTAACCTGCCCATTAAATGCCAAGTGCGTGTTTGAAGAGCTACAGAGCTAGGATCAATTCAGACGATGATGTTAAATATTATTTTGGAACCACCGAGAACAGCTGAAAATCGCATTTTTACCACCACAAAATGACACTGAACAATGTCAAGTACAAATAATGCGCAACAAAGTAAATATATGTTTAGCGATTAAAAAAATACAATTGTAAGAAGCCAATTGGAAGATAATCGCGAAAGCCAAACCATATAATGCAAAGGGAAATAGATGTAACTTATGGTTGTTGGAGAAGCTTACTATACTAAAACACTTGAATAACCCTAACTTGCTGAACATGAAGACAGGATTGATGTCTACATATATTCATAAGACCAAGCACCTGCTGAAAGAGATTAAAAATAATATAATATAATATAATATAATATAATATAATATGCAACAACTATTAATATTCTTAGAATCCATCATTAATAACATTTCTTATATATCTATACACATACATATAACCCCATATTGCCTTCCTCGAATAATTTATAACGTGTGCATACATATAATTACATCTATGTAAGCATAAGTCTTGGTTCCAAATACATTAGATATATAGTCTTCTTTGTAATAACTATGATATTTGGGCACCTAGAGGCGGTGTAAGGGTTAGCAAGCTTGTCTTGCTAGAACAAATACGACTGAATAGTGAGTTCGATCCTCACTGGGTGTCCCATACTTTCGGCCTTGTGCCACATCCGAGCTACGCTTGGAAAATCACTATAACTATGATATTTAATAAAAAAAAAAAAGAATTGTCCCCAGTGATGCCTAACTTGTTTCGAATTTAAATATTTTTTTAAAAAAGTCATCATCTTTCCAACTTATGAATTTGAATGATATAAATTATAAATAATTAATTATAATATTTTAGGCAACAATAATTATATTATCAAATCTTAACACATAATTTTAAATCGACACCCCGAGAACGTTAAATCTATTACGATCAGAATATATTCAGCTCCTGAAAATTGCAAAACTTCATGAAACTCTGAGTCGTGCTACCAACGTTGGATATTATGTGTATACACTAATATATAGTTTACTTCTACCAGTAAGTAGAAATATTTCTCCTGATGATGGCCATTTTGGCCGAAACTAGTCGAGGAATCTAAATAATATAACAATAAAAAAACGAAAGAATATTAATCTACAACCCAGTGTGCCTGAAGATTTAATTTTTTTTTAATAATTTTTTATTGTTCAAAATATATATATATATATATATATATATATATATATATATGTGTGTGTGTGTGTGTGTGTGTGTGTGTGTGTGTGTGTGTGTGTGTGTGTGTGATAGATCATGTACATATATACTTTTTTAATCAGCTCCCACCAAGCAGGGCGATAATGCCACTAAGACTCAAGAAATTATTTGGAGATAAATTGAATTTTCCACATGCGACTAATATTTTCTATTATATACGGAGTACTTTCAAAAATTTGGGGATCATGGCTCTCCACAACCACATATTGTTATCCTAGCTCATGCTTGTCCCCTTAGGATTAATCCCAGTCCGGTTCTTTCATCCATTAAGACAAGCCTATTAGTTAAATGACTCTGTCCTTCTTGCCTCTTTCAGTTCGAGTAAGACAATAATGCTGCTAAGACGAAAGAGGCTAATAGGAGCGATGCGGCAACAACATTCAATGCCCGCAAGAATGAGAGACTTCTAAATGTTTCAAAGTCCTGTAAATATCAAATTCTGCAAGGAATCTTTCCTCACAGCTGTCCCAGAAATGTTGGTTCTCTATTTCACTTACAAGTGACCTTTTTTGTCTCCATTTTCCCTATACCCTCCTCGTTGATTGCATGTTCCCTACGAGTGATTCTCTCGATGAAGCCGCTTATAATCTTCATCTTTTACAAAATTTTCATATAGGAAGATTGTTATCACATCGTGGTTCAGCAATATTTTTTTTGTTTCTGGCGTTAAAACCGCGTCTCATCTTCATCTGTTAGGAAATTGTCATATAGGAGGATTGTTATCACATAGTGTTTAAGAAGAATTTTCTTTGTTTCTGTCGTTGAAGCCTATTCTTATATTCACCTTCTAGGAAATTGTCATATAAGAGGATTGCTATAACATTGTGTTTCAGAACTAGTTTCTGCGTTTCTCTCTTTGAAAACTATTCTTACCTTCATCTTTTAGGAGGATTGCTATAAAATTGTGTTTCAGAACTATTTTCTGCTTTTCTGCTTTGAAACCTATTCTTATATTCACCTTTGAGGAAATTGTCATATACGAGCATCGTTATCACATAATGATTTAGCACTATTTTCTTTGTTTCTGTCGTTGAAACCTCTTCTCAGCTTCATCTGATAGGAAATTGTCATTTCGGTGGATTGATATCACATAATAATTAACGACCGTTTTCTTTGTTTTTAACGGAAAGAATTTCAGTTTCTTCGATCGTCCCAGAAGCACCTGACAGTCTAAGTCGACCTCCCTCTTTACAAGAGCCAGATAAGTCCAAAATTACGATTGCTATCATATCTGGTTTGGTCTTAATTTTCCGGCCTTGACAAAATCTTTTACGCTACGATATGTGTAATGACTTATTTTCCCACAGACAAATTCTTGCTAACCTCTTGCTAACCTATCGCTGTTTTCATCGGAAATGTTCAAACGAGTTACATACACTATTTCCATCATTACAGATCTTCAAAGCTTCGCGCCGCAAAGGCTCCATACACCATGACGATTTCTAACGTCATTAGTATTCCACTGGCATGTAGAAAGTTGCATTTCCCTGAAACTTTTACTTTATGGAACAGACGTCCAAAATGTTGCTTTCCTGATAGCTACAATCTTAATCTCTTTAAGTCTAGAGAAAAAGATTTGTGCCCTACATACCCTCATCATATGTACTTCTATTTATACAAGGGTTTCCCAACCTGAGCGATATCACCCACCGCTGAAGGATTTCCACAGTTGGGTAAGCGATGAGCAACTGAACAGAAAATTGTGATTGGAAATTTTCTTGCTCAGTCGAGGATTTTGAGCAGCAGCAGCTGAATAATTCAGTAATATATGTTACCTCCTTTTGCTATCTTTACTTCACTATAACCTCAGTTTATGAACTACTAACAAAAGGCCCTAAAAGACAGGAAATTGGGAGAGTCATGGTCGTCGAGACCCGGAAGAGAAAAGATACACAGAAGAACAAGAAATTGAGTTTTTTATTTAATCTCCTTAGTAGTGAGGGGCATATTGTTTCCTTCCCCTGTCCATGGATATCTTGTCTTGTTCTTATTTAGTATTGCTCAGTGATTGCTCGCCCAATTTCCTCTGAGTCTGTGCTATTTTATCACCAGATTCACGAATCAACGGTGAAATTTACTTTAATTACTCGGGTCGACAGACAACTGAAGAAATCTGAAAGACAAAATGGCCGAAATTAACGATGAAAGATAAGGATATTAGTCCAACTATAAATGTAAATAACGATAATTGCTAATCCCTGAAATTTGAACAGAATTGTTCTTTCTCCCAATACATTTGTCTAGTGCAGTGGATCTCAACCGGGGTGCACATGGGCCCTAGGGGTCCACGTAATATTTCTGGTAGTCCACAGGCAAAATATAACAAATTGGGGGTCTGCGATGATATTTTTGTGGTCCATGAAGAAAGCCATCTCATAATGGTCTTTATTATTAAAAATTAAATTTCTACTGTAATTTACCTTATATTGAAACATATATATATATATATATATATATATATATATATATATATATATATATAAAGAAATATAGTCTTAAGGTGTGCTATATTTATGGAATAAAGTGCTCAATATCAGAGATAGAGCGTGTGTAAATATAAAAGTGAACATAGAAGTCAATACTTAGAGGCGACAGTCTGTTTCATGCTATATGCAATCGTCAGGTGGCCTGACGATTGCATATAGCATGAAACAGACTGTCGCCTCTAAGTATTGACTTCTATGTTCACTTTTATATTTATATATATATATATATATATATATATATATATATGAATAATTCTTTGTTTCTTTTATATAGATAACTCCACTGAATTTTCGATAGCTAAGTTTTAAATTTAATTGCTACTATAGTCGGTTAGCCAAACTGTATTTGTTATAAATACAAATAAAACTGACCGTCTACTATTTTTACGATATCAAATGCCACAAAGACAACAACCAGAGAAATAATCAAGTAAAAGCAATTGTTCAACAATAAATATTTTTTATAAACTCAAAAATTACATAATATACGGTGCTAAAGTTGTTAAAACAATTTAGAGTTCTTTGGTGTGTGATACTGAAATAATTTAAGTTGCCGAACTGTATGTGTGAAAATGAGAAGATGTAGTTAAGTATATTTGTTGCTATAGGAAAATTAAAGTTATTTTTTGTATTAAATAGACAAAAACAGTATTGTTCTTGACTCACTGTTTTTTACAGAGTTGTCGATCTTTTACCGGTGATGTTGTTGTGGAATAGAATATTTTGTGAGAGTGAGCATTCTTTCGCAAGCTGGATTTATGTTAATTTTAGTAATTGACGTTAAGCCTGGAATTGGTTGACAATGTTCGTTTTCTTGTTGAAGAATTTGGTTCGTCTCTTTGCTGTGTTGCTTTCCAATGAAGTCAAGTGAACAAGTTGAATATATTAAAAGCCAACTGACCAAGTCGCGTCGAAGTTTCGTTTTTATTAGTTCCCTTGGTCACGTGAGGGAGGGGCATCGTGAACATATTTATATTGTGTGGCGTCAACTAGAGATCAAAATTTGGGTCGGTACATTCGGACGTAGTTGACGACACCTAATTAATATTTTTCAACCAATCAAAATGCATCAGTTGTTATACTTGGTTGGGAGCCTCTATGTGTTTAACTTGCCCTTAATTTGAGATTTGAAAAAAAAATGTAGGAATCTGATTCTACACATTGAAGAAGAAGAAGAAACTTTTACCAAACTATGCTGCTGAATATTTACAATATAGGTGGGAGGTGGAAAATATATCGATGTGAAAGTGTGCGATAAAGGGAGAAAGATTGAGAAACGTTGATTTATACGGAATTAGAAAAGTATTACATATCCAGAAATTAAATACGAATTGTTTTTCTTTAATTAACTAATATCAGTGGAACGTAAGAAGCTCTTACGACGAATAGACAAACACAGAAGAGAACACATTTCAACCAATTCTTAAACTGATCCCCTGCACATTATTCCTGGGAAGATCCCTAACATGTCAGTTCTACCCTTAAGCATATTTGCTAAGGAGCTGTTCACTGTGCTTACGTATTAGTCAGGCCATCATGCGTATGTAATAAGTAATGGAAATATGATATGGCGTTGTTAACAGCAGTACGACTTACAATCAATTACACTTTAACACATGCACGGTTTATTGGAAGAATTTTCTCTCCTTACAAGTATACAAAACTGTACACACATTTCCTTTACAATTCGTATTATTAATAGACAAGGGCTTCCATAGAAGTCAATTCTCACAATCAATGTATTTGCCCGAAAGCGTTTCAGGAAATTAGCGAGATACCTGTGCAATTCCCGCCAGTCGATAGCCAAAGTGATGTTCTCTCGCCTTCGTCTCCAATGAGCAGATGAAGCAAGTGCGCTAATAAGAAGCCAAATCAATCAAGCCGAATATAAGCGGAAGTTGGAAGTTTTAAAATGAATTAATTGTCCAAATACAAAAAGACTGAAGCTCATATAGCAATGCCAATCAATATCGGCTCGTTGTGGATTCCCATTAAAGTCTGTTCTTAAGTAATAACAACCACCTCTTGACAAACAGAATGATGGAAAAGAACTGAACAGCGATCGACTTCCGGTAGAGATTGCTTATCCACATTTTCTGTGTGATGGCGTCGACACTTGAGATTGGATTTGTTAATTTAACCGTCGGCTACGAGAAGTCTGCTTGGATGCAGCGTTCGTGTTTTATTTATTTTATTTTATTTTTTATTTTTTTGTCTTTTGGGGGTTTTTTTGTTTGTTTTTTTTTTTAGTTTATTTTTAAGAAAAAAGAAGTCAAGAGTGGGAAAAAGTTTAACGTTTCTCATTATGAATTTAAGCATAAGGAAAGCTTACATTTTATCGTGTTAAAAGACAGTATACAATATAGGAATAACTTATTCTTCTTCATCGATCATTTTAACTATTAGTCGCTGTAATTGCGAAAAGGGGACCAATTAGTTTTGATTACCATTGTTCAATAGTAAATCCAGATAATGCCCGTTACCGAATATTGATTTTCAATTAACCTAAAACTGTTACAAATATATTCGTATAAATTTGCTCATTTTTTAGTCCTACAAGCATCTTCCAATTCTAGATGGCGTGACCCTTCAAGACATGGGCGATCATCCTTCTCCACAATTTTCTGTCCTTATTTAGCCCTTAGAAAAATTATCTTTTTGATATCTCTCTTAATCCCCGTTCTTTCAACCATATACACAATTTATGCGCTGGTTTTCTCTCTCCCTCTTGTTTTCAATACGTCCTGCGAGTATCAAATTCTTTAAGCCGTCTTTCCTCATCATGCACCATAGAAATTTTAACTTTCTCTTTCTGATGCTAAGTATAAGTGTCCTTTTTTGCTTCCATTTTCCCTAAAAATTCGTCGTTGCTCACATTTTCGTTCCTTGGTAATTTCAATATCTAGAATCACATTTCTGTTGCTTCAAATCTCTCTTCCATCGGTGATAAGATTGTCGAGAATCCCCAGAATTATAGGCGGACTGATATTAGATGAGTAGTCTTTATTTGGTTGATAATTAAATTTTCCTTTTTCTGGATACTATACTCAGTTTTTGAAAGCATATTTCACTGTCTCAATGCGTCTTCGTAACTGAGTGTCACATTTTCCATTCTCTGTTAAAACACTTCCTAGATATTTAAATATGTGTATTTAAATGCATATTTCCTAGGTATTTAGAGATTTATAATTGCTTGAATTTGGCATCTCCAATTTGTAATTCCATGTTGGCTTGTTACCTTTTGCTGACAACTATTCTACTTACAATTGATTGTTCTTTTTGCTTTCCTTTAGTAACATCTGTAGGAGTACCTGTAGTTTCCTTTTCGTGCCAGTTAGCAACACCCCGTCGTCTGCATATCTACTTTTGTCATGACTGTTATCGACCGTAATCTTATGAGAAGACACATGGATAGAAAATGAATTCAATATAGAATATGACCAAATAAGATTTATTTTTCAACATAGTCCACCTTATGGTCCACGCACTTCTTCCATCGGTTTTGCAGCGCTTGGTTCCCATTGGTAAGGAAGCTTTCATCCTTTTGGTCAAAAATGTCATCAAGATATAACGGCATCACCCCTTCGATATTTGTTCTGAGGCAAGTGATTTTTCCAGGTTGGGGAACAGATGGGTCCAAAATCAAGAGAATCGCGAGAGTGATCAACCAGTTCAAAGCCACAATCAAGCACAGCAGCCACTGAAACCAAAGCCTTGTGAGTTGGGGGCATTGTCTTGATGAAACAAGATCCAATGCGTTGGCAGAACCGATAATGATCCTGTCAGTTGACCAAAAGAAAACTGACAGAAAATTTACTAACGGGACAGTTCTAGAAAATCTATACGAGAAACAGAAAATAAACAAAATAAGAATAAAAGAAAAAAAGGCCAAAATGCAGGTGCCGATGCGTCATACCCCAAGAGAGAAAAAAAAGTTCGGACCGCGATATTGCTTGGATATAATACCAAAGTCATTTGACGTCACACACACACATATATATATATATATATATATATATATATATATATATATTAGGTTGGTGCAAAAATAATGACGTAATGATGTCGTTTTTTGACGGATTTTAAACGTCAAAAAACGACATTATTTCAAAGAAAAAATATATGTACAATATTCAGCGAAAAAATAGAAAAACCGTCTGCGCGTTGACATCTCTACAATCTGAAAAATGATTGCTACACAATCTGTCATTGAATTCAGCAATCAAATCCGTTCGTATATACACAACAGCATACATACACATATATATGTCAAGTCCCACACTGTTCACATATATTTATGTTTGTATGAGCTCCGGTGGATGTGTATGTGTGTCAGCGTATGTTAACGGGTGTATGAGCGTGTATGTATGTTTGCTTCCCTAATAAACACTGATACACGCAACCCTACATAAATAGAATTTTTTTAAAAATTAATCAGTTTGTCTGACGATCGCAAAAGCGTGAAACCCAGGTTATATATATATATATATATATATATATATATATATATATATATATATATATATATATATATATATATATATATATATATATATATATATATATATATATATATATATATATATATATATATATATATATATATATGAAATTGACAAAGTCCGACAATTATTTTAAAACAGTTTCTTTTACGATACAGGTTCGATTCCTGTCGGAGGACGCATATTTTCTATGAAAATTTCTCGGACATTCAGGCCAGTAAATGTCGTTCATACTGTTTATTATAAAATAGTGCATTTACTTAAATATTTGTCTTCACACACACACACATACACACACACACACACACACACACATATATATATATATATATATATATATATATATATATATATATATATATATATATATATATATATATATATATACCGAATTCATTATTCTATCCATATGTGTTTTTGTCACCGTATAAATGCGGGATTTTCTAATACATTTTCAAAAAATATCAAACTTAACTAGCGATTCCTATACAAAATTTTATTTTTCGTATTAGCTGCCAATGTTACTTCAGGCATAACAGATTTTTGTTGTTTCTACATAAATAGAAAAGGTAAGAGCTCACATATCCATTCTATTATTAATCAGACATTACGTAATATCACTGAAAAATGATATCTAATAATGAAACAGAGCTAGATAAAAGCGGTTTCATGCTTTTTAAAAATAAATTTGTTTAAAGTCACTATCAGTAAATCCTGTCAATATATTAACATATTGGATAGTCAGATAAATTTGCACATAGTTATTTATGTGTTCACATTTTTTTTCTTATTGGCAGCTGTCAAGGTCGACTAAGGGTTTAACAGATTATTCCTCTTTAGCAGGAATTGTAAGAGTGGCTTGCTATATTGATCACATATCTAATTTATCTTAATTTAAGGCGAAGTCTCCTCGGTGATTTTATTCCAAATATTTAACTATGAAATAGAGCCAAGGGTGATATTGTTTCATGCATTTGATTTAATGTGAACACCAAACGATTCACCCGATAAATAAATCTCTTGCATACGCGTATAATTTTATACACAGTTTTTTTGTTTTTTTTTATGCATACAAATTCATTTTCTTCTTCTTAGATGCTGTCAAGTGTGACTAAGAGGTTAACAGTCTTTTCTCTTTCTGTCGCCGCAGAAAAAATAAGCGTGCTCTGTCATATTGACTATATATATATATATATATATATATATATATATATATATATATATATATATATACATATATATATATATATATATATATATACATATATATATATATATATACATATATATATATATATATATAATTATTTATTTAAAAATAATTTATAACATAAATATGTTATAAAATCACTACAAAAATAGCCATTTTGTTTCAACACCCTCGGTGTCTTATCAAGTGATGACGTTGAATGTAAAATAAATGGTTTTAAAAGTTTCAAATTAATTAACAGTCCTACGCAAGAGGAAAACGTTGTTACAAAGGCTAGATGGACCAATCAAAACACAAGTATAAGAAAATTCAAAAAGCTTGATAACGAAGTCATGTTATAATATCTATTCAGATGTTTAGTATTAAAAAATAATTTATTCCAACGAATAATTACTAAATTATATGATAAAATTTAATATTAAAATTAAAAACTGCTAATTTCAAAATCAAAATTTAACATTTATTCGCTATTAAGTTTACAACTATAAAATTACTGAGAAGAAAAGAAGAAATATATATGTTATTCAGTTTATTTTTTCATTGAAGTTACTTTTGCTATATTTAATATCCGGTCTTTTTACAATGTATACATTTTAATCCTCATGGTGTGTGAATGGGGTCCTAAACTCACGCGTAAAACAAACGCAGTCAGATTCTAATATATAAGCACCAAGACATATACACACACAAAAAGATACAAGACAGAGAACATCTTCACGGTCTGTCATGAGAAAAAGGGGGTGGGGGAAGTGGGAGAAGGGAAACCAACACACACGTACATACATACACAATTAAAAGTGAATGCACTTTCCATACACATAGATACATATAAATACATCCACACACATCCACAGACATTGACCCAGACAGTTGGATACCACAACCGATAAATATTTAAGACAGAAAATGTCATTGCATGAATGTTAACAACCTATTGAAATCTAACTTAAGCGAGTAAATATACAAAAATAAAAATGATTAAAATTAATATTATTTAGTATATTAAAATAGTGTATGTAAATATAAAATCGGACATCAAAGTCAACACCCATCGGTAACTACGATGTCCACCTCATATACATATATATATACACACATATAGATCACTTTAAAGTACCATTACAATAAGGTCCTTTCATTTCGATGTTGGAAGTGTTACCTGTGATCCGGAGTCCTTTAAAAGGATTTTGGTGAAATAAATTATTGTAATGGTACTTTAAAGTGGTCTGTTTTTCATTAAATTATATATATATATATATATATATATATATATATATATATATTATACTTTTATCATATAGACAAAATCATTTTATTCACTACAAAGATGCAACTTGGTTTCAGTGCAATTCAACAGCACTTCGACGGGTGAGAATCGAAAATGATTATGAATAATCCTGCATGTAGGCAAGCTATATGTGAAATGTCACTTCCTTTTTTCCATTTGTTTGAGAAGAAAAATATACATAAAAAATGGGCGACGGAGTGAAACAATAGTGCTTCTTGATATCAGTTTGGTGAAGAATGGATTGGGTGTTTAATGTTGACAGGTCTATTTTTTTTGCCGATAAACACCGGTCAAAAGTTTAGGCACATCATCTCACAAGCGTCCTAAGAGTGAGACGTAGGGGAGTAAAGATTGAACTAGGGGATAGTATTACGTTTAAGTAGGTAAAAATTGTAGCGATACTTCTAGTAGTAATTGGGAATGTTATTTTTGGTTTACTATTAAAATTCTAGAGCTGAATTGTATGTATTTCTGTTGGTGTTATCACTACTATTTCTGTAATCAATAAACGTGTTTTCTGATTTAAAATTTAGAAGTGGTGATTTCCTCTAAAAAAATAATAAGGGATGTTAATATAACATTTTATAATAAAATTTTGAAATATTCCTGGGCCGTATAGCGTGTAGAATAAGTATGGGTGTAAAACGATTTATCTGGAAGTATTATCAGTAATATATATGAGAAAAAAAATTAAGAATCATAATTTAATTAGTGAAGATGTACATAAGAAGGTAGGGAATATATCAAAGGAGGTGATTTATAATTGTAAAACGTTTATACTTATGGAATAAAGAATTTAACAAGATTGTATTGTTAGATCCTTAGTATGTCTATAGAATTTCGATTCTCACCCGTCGAAGTGCAACTGAAATGCACTGAAACCAAGTTGCATCTTTGTAGTGATTAAAATGGTTTTGTCTATTTAATAAAATTATAATAAATAAATAGTTATCGCTCTACTATCGGTATCGAGTCCTCTTTTGGATTAATACTATGAACGTTGGAATTTATACATTACTTTCGTTCTCATCGCATTGGATATATATATATATATATATATATATATATATATATATATATATATATATATGTATATATATATATATATATATATGTATATTAAGCGTTTCACCCAAAGCAAGGCTAGAATCCACTAGGCAGAAAGGGGTTACAGAAAATGTGGATCAAGATCAGATAGGAGTGATAGAGGAAAGGATGAGGAGAGGGATAGTGGATAGACCAAGGCAACTGGAGATGTCGATTGACATTACATTTGAATAGTTGGAGATTATAGCTCTCAGGGAAACTAGAATAGGGAAGTGAGTTCCACAGGTGACAGGTGCGAGACATGAAGCTATTGGAGTAGAAGAAACGGCTACATTTTCGACAGTGAAAGGGTGAGAGCGGGATGCCAGCCACGTAGGGCGCTTGAACTCATGACGTCTGGGAACCAGCGAATGCAGCTCCTCAGAGCAATTGCCATGAAAGTATTTGTAAAACAGACAGAGAGAAACGACGGCGTGTCTGTGAGAAAGTGACTGTAGACGAGATGCTAGAACAGGGCCAATTATATTGCATATCCGCCTCTGGAGCCTATCAAGAATCCCAAAGCAAACAGAAGGGGCTCCAGACCATATATGGCAGCAATACTCCATGCAAGGGCGAATTGTTGATTTGTAGATCTGGAGGATCGATTCTGAGGAGAAAAATTTCCTGGCGCGGCAGTCAACGTGAGACCGAGCAGCTGCATAGAGGTGCTCTCGAGAAGTTGAGCGTCAGACATTCTAATGGAGGTCAGAGAAGGATTTCTGTGGTGATTAATAGAGAGCAGTTTTGTTTTTGAAGCATTAAAGTTGACCAGCCAATTCCTGCCCCAGTTCACAACTGATTGGAGGTCCTTTTCGAGACGCACGGCCAGGTTCGTTTTGTCAGTGATACTAGATTTGTTTAAGAGGCAGGAGTAAATTGTGGGGTCATCCGCGTAGATGCCAACTTGTGAATGTATGGCGCCAGGAAGGTCATTTATGTAGATAAGGAATTGAGTGGGGCCTAGGATGGAGCCTTGAGGAACACCTACGTTCCTGGGATAGGAACTGGAGGAGAATCCGTTGAGAACGACCTTCAGTTCACGGTTTGACAGGAATGATTGTATTAGGTCAAATAATCGACCCGTAATGCCATAACCCTGGAGCTTGCAAAAAAGGCCGGCATGCCAAACCCTATCAAACGCTTTGGAGATGTCTAGGGCCACGGCACGAGCGTCCCCGTTATTTTGAAGAGCTTGGTAGACAGTTTCAGTGATGGCCGTAAGCACATAATTTCTTAACCAAACATTGCGGTATGAGATATTTTTCAAGTCGTCAGGTGAAAGGAAATGTTCGCTGATGCTTTTCAAAAGAGAAGTACTCCGTCCAATAGAGTTCTAAAAACCATCTATCATTCGGAGTACGTTCTAAAAATTGTCTATCATTCGGAGTCTGTTCTAAAAATTGTCTGCCTTTCAGAGTACGTTCTAAAAATTGTCTATCATTCGGAGTACGTTCTAAAATTGTCTGTCTTTCAGAGTACGTTCTAAAAATTGTCTATCATTCGGAGTCCGTTCTAAAAATTGTCTGTCTTTTAGAGTACGTTCTAAAAATTGTCTATCATTCGGAGTACGTTCTAAAAATTGTCCGTCTTTCAGATTACGTTCTAAAAATTGTCTATCATTCGGAGTCTGTTCTAAAAATTGTCTGTCTTTCAGAGCACGTTCTAAAAATTGTCTATCATTCGGAGTACGTTCTAAAAATTGTCTGTCTTTCAGAGTCCGTTCTAAAAATCTTATATCTTTCTTACTTTCTGTTAGGCGTTTTTTTTTTCTTTTTCTGCTTTTACTTTTATTTCTTCCAAGGTATCTAGTAGTTCGTGCACTCAATTGAAAAATATATCTTTCTATTTCACTTCTTAATGATACAATAACAGTCTCCTCAAACAGTTGAGTATTTTTTTAGTATCAATCTTGATAAACCATCAGTATGTCCTATGTTTTTGGACAATCCGTATTCCATCCAGAAATCATAATTTAATGAAGTATTACACCAGCGTTGTAATCTATTCGCTGTATGCGTGAGAATTCCTTTTTTTTTTTTTTTTTCAAATCATAAATTGGTAACTGAGGTCGATGGTCTGTCTGCAAATGAAGACTCCCTGTTTAAATTTGTATAAATTTTTCAATGAAAATGTTTTTGCTAACGCCTCTTTTTCGATCTGGGCATATATTTTTTTTCTGCCGGCAGTAGCGAACGCGAAACATGTTCGACGGCCTTCATGTTACCGTCATCATATTTATGTAGAATTACTGTTCCTATACTAGCATCTGAAGCCAGTACGATTTTTGATTTTGGGTCCTAGTGCGCTAATGATAAGCCTGACGCTTGTATTAATAAACAGCCTTTTGCTGCTGATTTTCGACCACAACGCAACTCTTGCGTGTTCACTGTTCGTACGTTTTGAAAGTTCACGGATACATATTCATTTACACGTGATGATATACTGCGTGGTTTAGGTATCAAAGTAATGGTAAAAATACTGTTAATTGTTCCCTTATAAGGAAACAATCGACATTCATTGTCCGAGAAGCCAGTGCTAATTTAGGTTGACACTTATAAATATCTTTCTATTAAAATCTATTTCGAGAAAAATAGATTTCTCAAGGCCACGAACTGCTAATTAGGTTTCCATTATTATTGTCCTAAACTTGTGTTAGAAATAGGGTCGGGGTGTGTACATGTACTCAACGGAAACGTTGCGAACAGTAACCGAGCACTAGTAAAAATAAGAACTAGACGAGGTATACTTAGTCACAGACAATGAATCGAGAAAGACCTACCATTGTAGAATAAATAAAGGGCACAAATCGAATTTCCCTGAAGATAACCCGGAACAACATATACATGACGAAGACCGAAACGTCGTCATAACAACAACAACAAAAATGAGAGCAATTACCCGTGTGTAAATTGTGTAAATAATGAAAGCCACTTTGTCAGTGGACATTGGACCAGAGAAGGTTGTACCAGAGAAGATTGGACCAGACCAGAAAACATTGAACGAAGGAAGATTTGACCAGGGAAGATTGGACCAGAGAAGATTGGACCAAGAAAGATTAAATGAGAGAAGATTGGACCAGGGAAGTTTAGAACAGATAAGTTTGGACCAGAAAAGATTAGAGCAGAGAAGATTGTACCAGGGAAGATTGTGACAAGATAGATTGGAGCAGGGATGATTGGACGTGAGAAAATAGGACCAGAGAAGATTGGACCAGGAAAGATTAGATTAGAGAAGGCTAGACCAGGGAGGATTTGACCTGAGAAGATTGGACCCGTGTAGATTGGACCAGGGAACATATCAGCATGGAAAAATGCATCGTGCCACCAGCTCAGTTGAATCAGTTTGTTTAACGACATACCAACTTCTTATGGTTAATTTAATATCGTAATTTCTTGTGAGCTCTGATAATTTCTTTTTCTAAAAATCTATTTCTGGTATTTTTAAGTTTTTCTTCTTCAGTATTAAATTTTTTCTAATGTATTTTTACATTTTCAGGCTTTATCTCCAGTTTAGGCATTCACTATTTGCCCAAAGCTGAGTCGCTAACAGCGGCTACCACCCTGGGTCGTGATGGACCTGGGAACAAAAGCTATTAAGAGGAATTGCTGACGCATTTACTTTATCGTTATACCCAGGACGATTTTTTTTTTCGAAACGATCACGAGTTAAACTGGAGTCTATCATAGGTACATTTTATTTAAGAGTATTTGCAAACTTTCATATCCATTGACTTCGACATTGATGGATTGCTTTTTGAAAAGTTATTTTAGGAATATGCTTAAATGATTGACAAAATAATAATTAATAAATAATGCTTATAAACCAGCAATCTATAGCTTATATATATTCTTACACTTCATTTGTGTGTTATATTTCTCACATGGGTTAAAAAGCTTTCAGCTCAAATGGAAACTTGGCATATGTTCATCATCTCAAATCACTGAAGTTAAGTAACGCCGAACCACGTCAGTACCTAGATGGGTGACTGCTTCGAGATACCAGCTGGTGTAAGCGTGCAGGTAGTTTAACAGATAATGGCTCTGAATTGTCAATCGAAAAGCCGAGTTCCAATTACAATTATGTTCGTTATATTTTATATGTATACCCGTCTACTAGGGTGGCTAGCCAATCCCTATTGCAGACGCTTGCTCAGGTGCATCCTGTATTTATTTAACACCCACAGAGCTTATAATGCAGACTTTAGTTACACGTTCTGGAAAAGAGTGCGTTATCTAGAGTGAGCAACAATTTGACCAAGGCCAGCGCGCTCAAATCCGCGGCCACGAAGACTTGTGACTTCGAGCTAACTATCGACGACCCCCGTCTACACCAATGTCATTCACAAGGTCTGGGTCAACCCTTGGTATGGTTTTCAGTAACTTTCCAACAAATCGACCATGGCGAGATTCGAACCCGGGTCTCATGGTCAGAATGTGAACGTTGCAACCACTCGGCCACGTGCCCATAGTTTCCTCATATTAACTTACACGCAAATACCCTTGTGAAAGGCACGAATCCACCTATTCTCCCCAGCTATAGGTTCATCAGTAAGAATGGAATAACTGAAAAGAAAACAAAAAGAAAACCAAAAGAAACATTCTTACAATCTAAAAATATTTTCTGGCTTTAAATAACCTGCAAAGGGTTGATAAGCCGTAGAAAACGAATGAAGCAATCAAATCACAAGCGGACAGATAAAAATGAAAATAAAAATAGTAACCGTAGGGAATCCTTTTAGCAGGGTGCAATAAACTGTGTCTTGAGGATGTGATGCCGGAGAAAAAGAATTAAAAGAAGACTAAAATAAACGGAGAGAAATGACCTTATTCTGCGGTCATCGATTAATGTGTGGCAGGCATTATATAAGCTTACGCAAGATTGTAATAAATGACCGGGAATAGGTCGGTTAAGTTAACAAACTAAACTGCTGCAGGTAGAAATTGTGACTAATGATGGAAATAATTCTCTGTAATTCTGCGTGATTGTCGTTGGTTTCACCAAATTAATGCAACCCCCACCCCCATTATGCGCAGGTGAGATGAAACTAGTGAAGGGAATTTTTTGACTAAAACAA
>OZ010593.1:10306764-10349264 GCA_963932145.1 Acanthosepion lycidas | reverse complement strand
TGTTATGCGACGAGTGAGAGTCTAAAATATATAAAAAAACAGAAAATGAAACATTTTAGAACAAAATAGGGAAAACAAGACGAAGAACAATAAATAAATAAATAAAATGCAAATAAAACTGAAAAGTAAATAAGCAATATAAGAAGAAAAAAAAACAAATTCAAATTAAATATTGTTTCTTTTTTTTTAACTATTTCTTGTCATCATTTTTTTGCACTCCGAACTCGTTTTGCTAATTACTTTTTTGTCCTTTCCTCGGGCAAATAAGATGTTCGATAGAATTAGGAGACGGTGAAACTTACATCTACTTTCCATACCGTACGTAAAACCTCGATGTAGATATCTCAGTATGTAAAATGACATTGCATAAGAAGAATATTTCTATGCTTATGTAATACATATGGGCTTATGTAATGAAGCTTACACAATACATTGAGTTAGCGGTAACATATCTTTTTATATAAAAAATAAACTTCTTTAAAGCATAACCAATACATTTGCACATGCAAATTCATTATTTATTATATATTATATAATATATTTATTATTATTTATTATACTGTATATATTATATCTGTATTATATATTAATATGACGATAAAATACATCCGGCAGCAAGTCCTCGTATCCAGAGGTTTTGAGCAACGTGGAACCACATCTTAATTGCTGTTGTCCCGATGTGGTAATAATTGTTAGGGTTCCAGCTATAGACAAATAGTTAACCCCCAAACTATGGTCAAAGTACTATGAAAGTATAAAAATATATTTTTATAGTAAAATCATATTACCAATTTTTATAGTAAAAAAATATTACCAATATATTTTTGGTAAAATATTACCAGAAATATATTTTTGTAACAAAAATTACTTATGCTACCAAGAAAATTAAATTTCGGCATTAAATGACCCATAACGAGTTAATGTGCCACTAAACAAACAAACAAAAACTGTGTTATATATTAAGTTTATTATTGTATGGGATTTAAAATAAAGTTATAAATAAGTGAGATCACATTATTTCTGGGAGGAAAATGTAACATGTGCACGTTATGATCCATTCTGAATCTGATTCCAGACTCCAAGAACACCAGGCTCCATTCCATAGCGCAATGGCTAACGTTGAACGCGCCTGCTACTTCTTTTATATAAAAAATTCACTCAGGACATGAGCGATAATGACCTTCCTCAACTTTCTATCTTTTCTTTGTTTAAATAAGCTGTTAGGACTGTCCATGCTCTTCCATGCATAAAACGAAATTTGTTAAACATGTTTGTAATATTTTTACCTTCTTCACCCCAAGCAGAGGCTACAAAGCCAACAAAACACAAGGGGTACCTGAGCATGAAAGAAAAAGAAAAAATATTATTAAGGTGCGAGAAAATAAAAGAAGAGGAATTAAGGAGACAGTAGATAACGATTGTTAGCTGAAAAAGCAAGAAGGCAAAAGAGAGTTCTGCAGCGAGAAATGCGGGAAAAAGATTCTGTTAGCAAAGAATATGCGATGATATCTCGCCATTTTGACTGCTAACTGATGAGTTGCCAATGTAGTACTGTGCTTAAATTTATAATGTCTATTATTTACATTATTCGGACTATTGTCCTCATCTTTGTCGCCATATTTATCACAACGTTTCGGCCGTTGTGCGCTTCTTCAGGTGGTTGGAATTTCGAAATGAACCCTTTATTTCGCTCACTGGGGTAGACTGTTCTAGTTCCACGTGCCATGTTTGATGGATGTCAGCTATCCGTTATCTCCTGTTAATTTCCCTCTGAAAGTTCTTCACTGCCTTAACAAGGTATTGAACTTACCCTCTTTGGGTCTTGTCACTGGATCTAACCAACGCCTTTATCCACTGTGGCATGTGTCCTTGAGAAATATAGACAGATTCATAATGTCTATGTACCATATAGCTCACCTGAACAATTACCATGAAAGTATTTATAGAAAAAGAACAGGGAAACTCCATTATATTAATAAAGTGACTGAAGCTGATATGCCAGGTCAGGACCAATAACATTACAGATTCTTCTGTTGGTTTTATTAAGAATCTCGAAATATATAGCAGGAATACCAGACTATAAATGGCAGCAATATTCAAAGCAAAGATGAAAAGTAGACTGGCAAGAAAAATAGTCTAGCACAATAATGTGAACCAACTTTTATAACTGCAGACTTAGCAACTAATTCAATAATTCTTTGTACTTCAACAGAGAATATTAGACAGAGAAGGCACACCAATTGACTTTCCCGACTGAAATTTTAACTCGGCTCGCCAATTCCGCAATCCATTACTCCAGCGTATCTCCTTATATATATATATATATATATATATGTATATATATATATATATATATATATATATATATATATATATATATATATATATTATGATTATTCAAATCCTCCTAATTATTTCTCTCTGTATATCATTGCTTGAACCGGCTTCTAATGCTCTGGAGTGAGCGGCTTGCAGATGTTAATCGTAGCTTGGAGAGGCACACTCCTATGGGTAAAGAGAGAAACTCGGAGAAGTTCCACCACGGAATTTGTGATCGAGCGAAGCTATATCTTGTGTAATTAGTTACTTCTACGCCACCGAGAACTATTGGTACAGTTGGTATCTCGTTTGCCTCTTATCGTAACTGTTCGGGTTTCAATTCTCGGTAGTGGATACGCCCTGATGATGTCCCGAATATAGTACGAAACGGCCATCCAATGCATTCTGTTGATGTTTCTTCTAGACTCCATGAATTACTTAATTATATATATATATATTGTGTGTATTAAAGCGTCATTTTTCATTAAATAATGTAGGCAAGTTTTGTCTATTTTAAGCAAATTTTTTTCATAACGTCTGATAAGCTTATTAACATTATCATTGAAAGACAATAGAAAATCACTATGTTAATATATGTTTTATTCTTAACTCTTTTCTAAGCTTTCGGCTTACATAAGCCATCATGAGATATTAAAGATGGTAATTTTGCAACAATGATAGTTTTCTTGGTTGCAAGGAAGATTGCTAAGGTTTGATTTTACCATTCTTTCAATGATTTACGCTATATAATCTATAATTCTTTGTACATTATTTTTCTAAATATAAACATAAGACTCTATTTATCATTGTCTCAGGCATCAGCCAAATTTGAAAGAAAACGCAAAATACAATTCAAATTGTTGGATTTATTTTCATATTGAAGAAGATTTAAAAAAAAAAAAAAAAAAAAAGAGGAAAAACGATGTTAGTCCTGGATATGAAGATGAACTACTTCCGGCCTCAAGTCCTCTCATCGGGAGATTGGAAGTTCTGAGGATCGTGAAACCACCACTTAATTCCTGTTATTCCCAGGTCCACCTTAAACTGGGGTGGTAGTACGTATTACAGTATATATATATATATATATATATATATATATATATATATATATATATATATATATATATATATAATTATTTATTTAAAAATATGATTCCAATACGCTACATAAGAGTTCTCATGTTTCAAAACAAGAGCCGAAAACTTCAATATAATTATTTGAATTAAATTGAATTAAAGTAAGCTCTGTTCCATCTTCAAGCGATTTTTTTTTTTTTTTAATAACTTATTTCTGAAATTTACGTGTTTTAATAGCATATTCATTATTGAAATCAAAATTTCCATCGTAACGGTCAGCGCGATTGTTCATATAGAAAGGGGCGCTGGGTGTTAATAATTTGTATCAGTATAGGGTAAGGTTGGGGTGTTTAAATTTAGAACGGAAGATGATTTCGTCTAGTCTGTTTTACGTGTCGATGAAGATTTTTTTTTCTGAAAGGGTTTTGTGTATATAAAAAAAAACTGCCGTATATATATATATATATATATATATATATATATATATATATATATATATATACAGGGTGTCCAGAAAGTTCGTGTGCAATTTAAAAGATTTATAACTTTATTTGTATTTGCGATAGAAACAATCTGTAAAAATATTTAATTTAAATATACCTAGTTTTAAGTATAGCTAAAGTAACTAATTTCAGGCATTACTGTAAATCAGTTGGCAATTTTTTTCCGTGAACTGCGAAATCGTATTACCCTTTGTATTGCTAATGATGGAGGACATGTAGAAACTTAAATAAAATTTCAATTAAACATTAGAATATATAGATTTACTTCTTTCTAATCCTTTTTACAAATTATTTCTATCGCAAATACAAATAAATTTATAACTTTTTTAAAGTGCACACGAACTTTATGGGCACCTTAAATATATATATATATATATATATATATATATATATATATATATATATATATATATATGCCAGGTGTAACAGGAAAATTGTCCAAATCGTGTAACAGCATTGGATAATTGTCCATCCCAGAAAATGTTTAAAGTCTAAACAACCATTAAACTAATTGATTTTCTTCTTTCCAGGTTTTCAGATAAGATGTTTATCCACGTTGAAACCATTTATCGTAAGAATCACTAAAAAACCCTTTGAGAGAACAAGCTAAAATCGTTTTGCCTTCGCCTCACTAAGATTTCCCAACTGATTAATGGCGAGAGGAAAAATCATTCATACTCTGGCATCTATCTCCAAGGTTCATCCAAGAACTATCAATAAATACATTCTCATTGCTCAAAACAGAGGCCAATACTTTTATAAAAATCTCGAAGAATTTCTATAAGACACCTTTAATATATATCAATTTTAATTAATATATATTAATATATTAATTTTAATTAATATAAATTAATTTAATTTCTATAAGACACCTTTATATATATATATATATATATATATATATATATATATATATATATATATATATATATATATATATATATATATATATATATATATATTATAGTGGAATAGTTGAAAAGACAGGTTGACACGAAGTCTTCTTAATAAAAGCAAACGAAACAAAAATTCAAAATAGTAGAATTTTCTTTTCCTAATGCATATTGCATTCTCTGGGGAAGCTTTAGAAAAGCGAAGCATGTTAGATTTATAATCATTTCCCATTTCTTCCTCATCATATATATATATATATATATATATATATATATATATATATATATATATATATATATATATATAAATATATATATATATTACCACGATTATATTGATTTATAAATCTTTCCCATATACACAATCTCATATATATATATATATATATATATATATATATATATATATATATATATATATATATATATATATATATATACATGTTTTGGTAATTTACCACACACGCATTGATTCTCCCAGCTATAAATAGTAGCAGGTACTGCCTTTGGAGGCTGTAATTTCCAGCAGTCAGCTCTGACAGTCGGACCGAACATTCTAGCTGTAACACTCCCGTTTGTATGTTTGTATTACAGTTTGTGTTAATATATTGGTTTAACTCTTTTTTTCTGGCCCTGAGAAGGTCACAACAATATATATTTCCCATTTGTTCCTTATCCCACACACATATATATATATATATATATATATATATATATATATATATATATATATATATATATATATATGCTTCGTCCACCGCAAGGGAAGTTGGTTCCCTGTGCCAGCGCCAGGAAATTTTTCTCCCCGGAATCGATCCTCGAGATCTACAAATCAAGAATTCGCCCTTGTATGGAGTATTGCTGTCATATATGATCTGGAGCCCCTTCTGTTTGCCTCGGGGTTCTTGATAGGCTCCAGAGGCGCATATGCAATATAATTGGCCCTGTTCTGTCATCTCGTCTACAGTCACTTTCCCAAAGACGCGCCGTCGTTTCTCTCTGTCTGTTTTACAAATAATTTCATGGTAATTGCTTCGAGGAGCGGCATTCGCAGACTTCATGAGTTCAAGCGCCGTACGAGGCTGGCATCCCGCTCTCTCCCTTTCACTGTCTAAACTCCTAAATGTAGCCGTCTCTTCTACTTCAATAGCTTCACGCCTCGCACCTCTCGTCTGCGGAACTTCCTTCCCTATTCCAGTTTCCCTGAGAGCTATAATCTCCAGCTATTCAAATGTAATGTCAATCGACATCTCCAGTTGCCTTGATCTATCCACTACCCTTCTCCTCATCGTTTCTTCTATCACTCCTATCTGATCTTGCTCCAAATTTTCTGTAACCCCTTGCGTCCTAGTGGCTTCCCGCCTTGGTGAGGTGAAACGCTTAAAAATATATATATATATTATTGTCATGTCTCTTTTACAGGCTACACTAGAAATATGACAGATGAAAGATGTGTGTATGTTCTTAGTTTATGTCCTTCAAACGATCTCTCGTGTAACTCTTCGAATTTGCTACTGATCCACATAATTTGTCCCAAAACTGGCATAAATTTCCGGTAGGTCCGTGTGCCAATCGCAATAACCATATTCTGCTTACCACCCTAGGCTTACGATCATGAGATCTTAAATGGTTAGCGAATCTTGCATTTGATAAGAAGACACTGCAAATTATGTTGCTTGCTTTCCAAGGCTGAAATTCGTCTGAGATATTATTAGGTTGGTGCAAAAATATTGTCTTTTTTTGACGTATTTTTTAATGTAAAAAACGACAATATTTTTGCACCAACCTAATATATCACATATCATCTGATCCTTTTTTCTTAATGTTAAATATTTTCTAAATACAACTATTTTACGCTATAAATCATAACCATCTTGGAATTTCTGTTTTCCTGCATTCACATATTCGAATTTCTGCTTTGGCTTAATTTTGTCGTCCCCAATATGTAACTGACATAGTCGGCTGTCCCTTTTACTTACGGCCATGCATTACAACTTTATTTTTAAAACTATAGCCAGTCTCCATTCTAAATACAAGTATTTTACGCTACTCATCATAACCATCTTCGAATTTCCGCTTTGGCTTAATATTACCGACCCCAATATGTAACTCACAAAGGCTGTCCTTTTTACTTACGACCATTCATTACACCTTTTTTTTAAACTATATCCAGTCTCCATTCTAAATTTGCCAAGAAAACTATAATAAAGTATAAATATAATAAACACTACTATTTATCTTATAATAATCCCACTATCCAAAATATATAAAAACCAGAGAGAAAATATTCTTGTCCTATTCTATTCAAGTACAATCAATTTGATACTTATTCAAGCTGTTTATTTCCAATAGAGATTATGGATTGGTCGTCTGTCTTGTTCATAAATATCAAGTTTTCAAACATCTCCAAAAAGTTTGTTGTGTCGTACTCCATACAGATATTAATTAGATTGCGGTATAAATTTAGCAGCGATTACGCTACGGTAGGGTCCTTATATCATTTCTGCATTGAATAGTATCATTAGAAATCTTACACTTAAATTAATCTAAAAGAAAATCTGCCGCCAAAGACGCAATCGTGAAATGGTTCTACATTATATTTACCAAATGTTATGCACTTAATTGATGTAACGTTTCAAGTTTCTAGAGATAAGGTTGTAATGACATACAGGGACAAACAAAAGAAATGGGATACACAATTTGGGAAAAACGTAAGCCATTTCTTGAATTTTCACTACCATGTATACTTTTAAATATAATGTCTATAATGTATGAATGCTCGGTGTGAGTCATCTCGTTCGCATTACGTGTGACGATACAGATTTTAATGCGTGGTGACGCTGGAAATAAAAGGCAGATAAATGTGTTAAAATGATAGATAGATAGATAGATAGATAGATATGTAGGAAACGACTGAAATATTAGGTTAGTGCAAAAATAATGACGTAATAATGTCGTTTTATGACGTATTTTTAACGTCAAAAAACGACATTATTACGTCATTATTTTTGCACCAACCTATTAGATAGACGCTGAACAGACTGTGATAGATAGATAGATAGATACTGAACAGACTGTGATAGATAGATAGATAGATAGATAGATACTGAACAGACTGTGATAGATAAATAGATAGATACTAAACAGACTGTGATAGATAAATAGATAGATGCGAACTGACTGAAATATCTAGCTAGCTGGATATGGACAGACTGATATGTATGTTATGTGCCATACGTGATATGCGGTTCATGATTAGGCGATCATGTATCTTTCGATACATGACTGACAAAGCAGATTTTTTCCCGCAGTAGTTAGCCATTTCTTTCTGCCGTAGACTAGTTACCATCCAAAGCTATAGAACCCGGTCTGTCATGCTATTTACCCATAGCTGGGGTGAAAAGAAGAGGATTTCTCAAGAGCAGTAGGATTCGACTGGAATTCGAACTCGGCTCTCCGATAACTCAATCCGAGCCGCTATCCATTACTCCACCTCACGATGATCAGACTGAAATAAATAGATAGATAGATATGGACAGACTGATATGTAAGTTACGTGCCATACTTAATCGGGGTTCGTGATTAAACGATCATGTATATTTCGATACATGACTGACGTGGCATTTCTTTCACGCAGTAGGTTGCCATTTCTTTCTGCGCTAAACCAATTGCCATCCAAGGCTATAGAACCATGCGTGTCCTGCTATTTACGCACAACTGGGTGTGAGGAGAAGACGATTTATATCTTTCCCAACGGTTCACGCACGTAAGTGAATATAATGGATTCGACTGGAATTGGAACTCGGCTCTCCGATTCCTCAATACGAGCCACTATCCATTACTCCACCGTGCTTCCCGATGAGCAGACTGAAATAGATAGATAGATCGATAGATAAATAGATTGAACAAGATTGGGATAGATAGATAGATAGATAGATAGATAGATAGATAGATAGATAGATAGATAGATAGATAGATAGATAGAGGAGGGAGATAAATAACAGCTAGATAGATAGATAGACAAATAAGGAACAGATAGATAGATGGATAGATAGATAAATAGATTGAACAAGATTGGGATAGATAGATAGATAGATAGATAGATAGATAGATAGATGAGGGAGATAAATAACAGCTAGCTAGATAGATAGACAAATAAGGAACAGATAGATAGATAGATAGATAGATAGATAGAAGTTTATTGGGGATAAATAAGAAACATTTATTTTTAAACATTATTTTCACTTAATTTTGAACTTTAGCGATAAAGCGTTGAAAGCCTCTGTCTCAATATATTCACCCACAAACATATTTATCGGCAACATCAATCTCTTTTGAAAAACGTAGACTAATTGAATATTTAGAAAAAAATATACAAAAATCTATTCGTGTTCAGCACTTCTTTTTGTTGTGGCCACACTTTTTATTGACATGTTTAATTAAATTTACAAAGGTTTTTTTTTTTTATTTTATTTTATTTTTTTTTTATTAAAAGCTACAATTCATTGTGTGCCAAATTTGTAATATCTATCATCTGCTTTTCTCACACATTTTTATTCTTTCAATAACTTATATTTCACACTTTTTGTGCAAAATCTATATATTTTTATATACATTTCACACGCTTTTCTATTAACATTTTTAATTAACTTTTCATATGTTCTTTCTTAACTTCTATAATTTTCTTTTTACTTTCTTTTTATTAACATCAATAATTTTCCACACCCTTTCTTTATTAATAACTATGAAATACTTCAGACACGTTTTTTTTTTCTATATTCGTGTTAATTACGTTTCACACGTGTTTTTATTAATTTCTATACTTTTCACACTCGTTCTTTACAGCATTAATTTAATTTGAGCACACTATTTATTTATACTGTGGGTCCTCGACGTACAACAAGGATCCGTTCCTACAATGCATTCTAAGGATACTTACCTGGTGTAGGGATCCGTCCCTGCGCTGGTGGTATCACGGCTAGGACTATCTTGGACCGGCTCCGGCCTGGGCCAGCTAGTACAAGCCAAGACCAGCTATGACTAGCTTAGACCAGCTTGGACAAGCTATAACCAGCTAAGACCAGCTTGAACTAGCGGCCCGAGTGAAAAGATTCGGCCTCCACGTTAAAAACTGACCTTGTGTCACAACTTGACTCAGTGGGGGGTCAAGTAAATGCATAATGCATTCTAAGGCAATTGTCCGTCGGAAGGACCACGCGATTTTCCCTGAATAAACACTTCAAGGTCCTTGATAAAATCCAAAGACGGATAGGCAAAGTAATTGGCCCTGATCTGATATCTCGTCTGCATTCGCTCTCTCACAGACGTGCCGTTGCCTTCCTCTGTCTTTTTTACAAATACTTTCACGGTAACTACTCCGATGAGCTGCTTTCGCTGGTTCCCAGACTTCATGAATTTAAGCGTTCTACTAGGCTGGCATCTCGCTCTCACCCTTTCACTGTCGAAACTGTTAAATGTAGCTGTCTCTTCTACTCCAATAGCTTCATGTCTCGCACTTCTCGCCTGTGGAACTCTCTCCTCTTTTCCTGTTTCCCTGATAGCTATAATCTCCAACTATTTAAATGTAATGTCCATCGAAGTCTCCAGATCCCCTGATCTATCCCCTATCCTTGTCTTTTTCCTTTCCTGTATCACTCCTCTTTGTTCTCGCTCTTACTCGGAAACCCTTTCCGTGCTAGTAGCTTCCCGCCTTGCTTAGGGTTGAATGCTTAAAAAAAACTCATCTGTAAGCAATCAGATTTTCCGTGAATAAGCACTTACCTCCCTCAACAACTACTAAATTAATAATCTAGTACAAAATAAATCATTTCTATGAATATGTTAACATTAATTAAGACTACAAAATTATATGGCGGCCATAAATATAATGCATACGAAGCCTGATAAAAAAGTATTGTAATTATTTCACTTTTAACGGAGTTAAGTACGCAGAATGAAGATGCTTGGCAGAGATAGACATTGAACTCTGTCGCGCAGTTTTAACGCTCTCGCACACATCCGTTGTTGGTAGCAGAGCTTGGAAGGAAAGTGCGTAGCGTGTGGTCATCTCAACACACTATACTTGCTCCATCAGTCTCAATTGTGTATGGGCCAAACACGACATTCCCCAGATCTCGCCCGTTGAAACTTTTTAATCTTCAAAAATCAAATCAAGATTTCAAGACGTCGTGGAAAGCCAAGAGAATGCAACGTTCCAGGAATTATTCCATGATAACACTGCATAAAGTATGTGGTTTCAGAATGGAGCTACTTCGAAGGAAATTAAATGGCGAATTGATATGTGTTATAGTGTTCATTCTTTAAGACCAGGTCCGTTACTTTTGATTAAACCTCGTATAATGAAGTAAAAATAATACGTATAATGAAATCCATTATGTTGTTGCTTGCATATTTATTGCCAGTAATGTGAATGGATCTCGGTAGATGAAATAAGGAAACATATGTCCTTGTCTAGCGTATCGTACTCGGAAACAGCAGCAAACCTTGAGGAGAAGGAAAAACAAACGTGAATTTGTTTTTCTTTTTTAACAGGGATTGATCAACATATATTTTTTTTAATCGGTATCACCCCAAGCAAGGGGTTACAGGATGTGGAGGAATTAAGAACAGAAACATTAGCAATTAGGAGAAAGAAAAGAACAATTAGGAGGACAGCAGATAGGGATTGACATTGCATTTAATTTTTTGCAGATTACAGTTGGTTGGAAAGCATGGAGCCGAGAGGGAGCTCCACAGAGCGAGAAGTTGGGCATAAGAAACTTTCAGCATAGAAGTTAGGGCTATATCTAGCCAGATTGATGAGATATCTCTGTCAGTTTAGTATTGCGCTTAAATTCATACTGTCTAGGTACCACAGCAAAAAGCTCACCGGAACAATTACCATGAAAAAGTATTTATAAAAAAATAGGCACAGACAGGCACCCATACGGCGATGGGCAAGTGCCTGAAGCCGAGCCTCCAGATCAGGACCAATAATATTGCTGGTTCTTCTTTGGAGCTTATGAAGAGCTTCAGGAAAATAGCAGGGTCATTGGGCCGTTTATAACAGCAATATTCAAACAAATGATAGTCTTATAGATATGCAAGATAGATTCCGGAAAGAAAAAAATGTCTGGTCTGAGACAGTGAACTGACTTTTTTAGCAGCTGATCTAGCGATGGATTCAATGTAGTCTCTCCACCTGAGAACGTTAGCCCGAATAGGCGCAATGAGCCGCTTTCTTGGATGATATCATCGGTCATGCTGATGGAAGTGTCTCTTAGAAGATTGACTAACCATATTTTGCCCCAGTTAACAACGGTCTTGAGGTCGTTTTGTACATCGGCTGTCACTTTGATCTTCTCTGAATGATCAGCTTTCTTGTCGAAACAGGAGGTTGTGTCGTCAGCGTAGATGCCAAGTTGAGAGTTGATGGAATCGCGAGGGTCATGAATAAAGATTAAAAACAGCGTAGGACCAAGCAGGGAGCTCTCGAGAACACCTGCGTTAGTACGAAAGGATGAAAAGAAGCTGCCGTTCAGGACAATTTTCATTTCACAATTTGATAAGAATGATTGGATCAACTCAAAAACGGTCCCGAAGAAAGAGCGTCTACGAGTTCCCAAACAGAGGTAGAAGAAGTCCGATAGCTAGATGGAACAGATGTTTCACCACAGTTCTTAAAACCTGGGCCAAGAGACGATGACTTCCAGCACGCAGGAGGCAGCAAGGTGTTTATTATACAGTTTACAGAGAACAGGTGCTAGTTTGAGAGCACACTTCATAATAACTATTTGAGGGATACCATCGGGTCCACACGCTTTGCGGGGATCAATGTTAGAGATGACGAAAGAAAGCATGGAATGGGCCATAAGCATAATATTCAGCAAAGAATCAATTCAAAGTGGGAAGTCAAGCTGTAGAGTTTCAGGCGAATTTACGGGCACAGCATGCAGCTTTAACAGCAGAAGATGATAACACCTCAAATCGAAGACGTTGCACTTATTTGGTAACCTATTACAGAAACGCCAGTAGCCACGAGCGCCATAATTCTTAGAGGCTATGCGTTGCCTCATTCTCTCAGCAAACAGGGGCTTAGCTGTTTCGAGGAGTGACACACATTTGTTACGAGCGGTGGCAAATAGGGACCTCTTATGACGAGAGCTGTTACGCCGGTATTGCTGGAAATAATGTTTCCCCTGCACTATGGCAGCCGAGCATGTTGTTGTGAACAATGGAGAGGACGGCTGATTCACCTTGTATTTACAGGATTGGATGAAAACTTCCATGCCGGATTTGACCCAGGAAGAAACCTCAATGGCGCAATTTTCAATTGGCAGGTTGAAAATGACAGTCCCAGGATTCCCGGAAGTCCCAATTAGCATGCTAATACCGGAAAGAGGTCTTGGATATAGGATTCCTGTTTAATGGATGCTTGGAAGGCGATATCAATATCTACCACGGACTGGTTCGAGTTACCAAGAGAGCAGTATTGTGAAGATTAGCAAGAACAGAGAGGAGGTAAGAAATATATCCAATAAACAAACATATTGCTCGGGTTGCCTAGGGAAATGTGTAAGGGAGTCTACGATTTGAGTGATGAATTGGACAATGGAAAAATGTCTATGCTGGCAATATGAGTGCCTTTAGAATGTTTCAGCTACCTGTCGTGGTGAATATTAAATTCAACGAAGACAATTATGTTGGCAGATGGATAGAGAGAATTATTACTTTTATTGTCAGCTATTACGTCTAATATACTTCAGTCTTTGGAAGAGGGAGAACGATAAGCAAAACGAGATAGCCGACAGAGTTTAGTAGTGAAAAACAGAAGAACGTGAAAAATTACTCGTCGGTCTCGAGAGACAATTCGCTGGCCATCGTACGATTATGTCTGATACAACCACCAAGGCCAAGAACTCATTGGTAGCAATGGAAGAATTCAAGTTGGTTTCACAGAGGGCAAAGATATATGGCAACTTTTCCAAGAGAAAAGATTCTTTGTTGCAGAAGGTGGAACGGATAACACGAATATTTGAAAATGAAAGACTGGGGTGGGTATGTGTTTTTGTTTTTTTTATTAGCTGGTTTGATTTTTTTTTTGTGATTTCCATGATATATGTTTTGAGGGCAGACACATGGATTAATTAATTAATAATTAATAATTAATTGTCTCTATCTATCGTAAATCTCAATAAAAATACAGCCGGTTCGTAACTGAAAACAGAGCATATTGTGGCCCCAGGATTGCCCATCAGAAATACCTGCATGGACATCTACCAATGCGCGAGATGGTACTATAAATATCCTGATATTATGCAGCTTCTCTAACCAAAGATTTTCGGTTTCTTACCATCAGTCAAAACAGCAACCAGCAAACTTTCAACCTGGTAACCTCATGATAGAAAGTCACAGGTAATGGTAAGTATGATCCCCAAATCGTTAAGACAGTTAAATCATTTTGGCTGTGATAAGAGAAAGAAAAAGAAAGATAAGCGGTAAACCATAACCTACCAGGAAACAAGGGATGAACCACTACTCCTGTTCAATAGACATGCAAGGAGTCTGGATTGGACGATAGGTGAGTCTATTTACTATCTAATCTATCTGTTAAAAAAAAACAAAGAAAAACAAGAAAATGGCCTAATCTTTTACAGGGAGACTCAATATATATACACATATGTGTATGTTTTTTGTTTTTTTTCGAGACTCGAACGACTTAAGCCAAGCCACAGACCAATGTTTTTCTGCTGTTTCTTCCTTTCCGGGGCCATTGACAATAACGAATTTCACTTCCACTGTGATGGCTTTACTTTTCTTCGGAGCACCGTCATCAGAAGAGGGTACATTATGTCTGGGAGCCGTAAAGAAAGCTAACGGGTTTCCAAAAACACAACACAATAAAAAGAGTGCGAGTACACTAGGTCTAACAACCAAGAACTAACACATGCCACATTATTTTCGCGGCAAACAGCATATGTCGAACCAAGATTAATGGCAATTACGTCGTACACACGAATCGTCGTAAGTCGGAATTGTAACACGCACGGAGACTTACTCATTTTCTTTTTAACGTGTTATTTTATTTATTACTACGATTTTCTTTTTATATTAATATCGATTTTTTTCGGCGTTTTTTACTTTCCACACGCTTTCTTATTCTATTATTACCTTTAGAACTGAAATACCTAAGAAGCGTTTTAACAGAGTAGGGAAAATGTGGCGCCGAAATTCGAAGTTGCATTGGAATATCGAAAGATGTCTTCCAAAATCTCTACAAAGTATGAAGAAATAGTAGCATTTTGTTACGTAATATCTGATGGCTGTTAATGCTGGGCAATCTCGTCACAGATAAAGAAGAGATTTAAGGCAACGGAAATGTCGTTCTACTCTAGGATACTGAGAATATCTTGGAATGAACATGTGAGCAAGGATGAAGTTTTAGTGAAATTGGAAGCAATTCCACTTAGAATCAGATAGGGACAACAGAAATTTCTTGTGCACATAATGATGAAAGAGAGCTTGGAAAATTTGTCACTTACTGGGAACAGGGAAAGAGAAAAGCAGCGCATAACTTAACTAATGATTACTAACAGAACTGGGATTTGTCGCGATCGCAAAAGGCCAACGTTTTCTACGAGCTAGAAAGGAAAGGATATTGTGGAGAACCATGATCCCTGACGCCCTGAAGAGATACGACACATTGAAGTAGAGTTTTCTGTTCACACGCTTTTTCAGTAACCTATAGGAAAATACTGACACTATATTTATTTATTCTTTCTATAAACTTTATCTTATTTTTTATTTATTTTGTCAGCTAATTTATACAGGGTAAATATTTCGGTTATCACCTAATAACAGTAAAACCTTTACGATTCGGCAAAACATTTCGAAATGCTGTTTACGTTACTGGTGTAGGACTTCATGTTCATGGGCTCTTTTCTATGGTATCTAGTACGCATGAATTTAGCGATTATTTTTTCCTCGTATTGTTGGAATAGCAAGATATTATCCTAAGTTTTATTCTCAAAATTTCTTTTTTCACATTTCTAGTCCGTTTTTTTTTTTTTGTATTTTTTTTGCTTGAAAACGAAATTAAATACAACATCAATCGCCATCTTCTGTCATTTTATTGTACTTTTTTCCTCACTAAGGTATTATTTTCTTTCATTCTCAGTAACATACTTGCGACTTAAAGTCATTACCACCTTGCATAGGTGAAAATGATAAAAAAAGAAAAGTAGATGCTTCTTAAACTTTATAATTGTTATACAGAGTGGATGGAAATTTATTTTTTTATTTTTATTTTTTTCGAAATCAGTCATACACTTTATAACTACGAAAGATTTAATAATTTTCAGCATTTCAAATAGAACATACACACATCTATATCACAGATACATCAACAATAAACCATTTTTGCTTATCAAAATAAGATCAGAACATGTGAGCAATGAAGATCTTTAAGGTACATAGGAAAGTGACAGCTGATATTAATGGAAAGATGGCCTGGAGAATTTAACACGCTCAAGACATACGGAAAACATGCTGCCGAGTCTCGATAGAGTCCAAAAGCGTCTTCGTGTCCTTGTAGGAGTTGAATTATTTCCTCCCCAACAACCCGTTTCCCACAGACGAAAACATCTCAAGCTTCTCGCTATTTTATCGCTATTTCAAGGGAAGTATTCACAGCAACTACATTGCTTTGTTCTAACATTCACGAGTAAAAGTCGCCATGTCACGAATATTGTAGTGAACTACCTTTACTCTAAAGACTACAACATCGAGTGGTTCTTGAGCCTTTTATAGGGTGACCATTATTGTAAAAATCATAAGAGAAGCTGGGATAAACGTCGAATAAACTATGGTACGATTTTGTTTGAATGGATGGTAGGACAAATGGTGGTGTTTAATCCATAGAGATACCGAGAGAAAAAGGGCGGGAAGCAATATCATCGCCTTCATGAAGGGGACATGAACGAATAATAATAAGACAGTATAGCACATTTTTTAAGACAAGACATAGAAGATAATTGAAAATCGGTGTTATATAGGAATAAATAGTTGTTCCCCACACTTGAGTTTAAACATAGATCGCCAGAGTAAACACAGGCGATCCCATTATTGAATTAAGTGAATCACGTGACCATAGAGGAAACGAATAAGTAGAAAGTATCGTAACGACTAACAATCACAATATCTATTCTATCATCTATTATTATTCGGATCACTATTTCTAGTTTATCCTCTATTGTTATTTGAATCGCATTTCTATTCTATCCTATATACTATACGGATTGCTAGTCTCTATTCTATTCACTATACTATTTCTCTGATCGGATCACTATACGGATTACTATTCTAACGAGTATCATAGAGCAAGTACTTGTGGAGGCACGGTAGAGTAATCGGCTCGGATTGAGGAATCGGAGACACGAGTTCGAATTCCACTCGAATACATTACGTTCACTTAAGTGCTAATATCGGTGGAAAAGTTATGAATCCTGTTATTCCTCCACAGCTATTGGTAAAGAGCAGGACAGACGGGATTCTATATACTTGGATGGCAACTGGTACACCCCAGGAAGAAATGTCAACCTACTGCGGGGAAAATATCTGCCTCGTCAGTTATGTATCAAAAGATACATGATCACCTAAGCGTGTATCACGCATGGCACATAACTAAGCGAGTGACTATAAGTACGAGTGTTGTTCTAACTTGTCTGACACCAGTATTGTTCAACGGCGTTACTATAGTTGTATCTGCGATTACAAAGTCTCTACTACAACGAGCATTACGAAAGAGAGAACGTGTATTTGTTGATATCACAAAAGTGGTAACGAGTATTCATAGTCCTTAAAAAATTGGCAAGGAGTATTCTTTGGCATTTCAGGAGTTGCAAGGAGTATTCGTAGGCACTAAAAAGTGGCAACGAGTATTCATTGGCATTACAAAAGTGACAATGTGTATTCGTTGACATCACGAAAGAGGCAAAAAGTATTTATTGGGATTACAAAAGTGTCAACGAGTATTCGTTGGCATTTCAGAAGTGGCAACAAGTATTTGTTGGCATTAGAAAGTGGCAACGAGTATTCATTGGCATTGCAAAAGTGACAACGATTATTCATTGGCATTATAAAAGTGGCAACGAGTATTCGTTGGTATTTCAGAAGTGGCAACGAGTATTCGTTGGCATTTCAGAAGTGGCAACAAGTATTTGTTGGCATTTCAGAAGTGGCAACGAGTATTCGTTGGCATTTCAGAAGTGGCAACGAGTATTCGTTGGCATTTCAGAAGTGGCAACGAGTATTCGTTGGCATTTCAGAAGTGGCAACAAGTATTTGTTGGCATTAGAAAGTGGCAACGAGTATTCATTGGCATTGCAAAAGTGGCAACGAGTATTCGTTGGTATTTCAGAAGTGGCAACGAGTATTCGTTGGTATTTCAGAAGTGGCAACGAGTATTCGTTGGTATTTCAGAAGTGGCAACGAGTATTCGTTGGCATTTAAAAAGTGGCAACGAGTATCCGTTGACATTACAAAAGTGACAAAGAGTATTCGTTGACATTACAAAATTGGCAACGAGTATTCGTTGGAATTAAAAATGTGGCAACGAGTATTCATTGACATCACAAAAGTGGCAACGAGTATTCGTTGGAATTAAAAATGTGGCAACGAGTATTCATTGACATTATCAAAGTGGCAACGAGTATTCGTTGGAATTAAAAATGTGGCAACGAGTATTCATTGACATTATCAAAGTGGCAACGAGTATTCGTTGGAATTAAAACGTAGTAGCAAATAATTGTTGGGTGATTATTACAAAAGTGGCAACGCGTGTTTCTTGACATCAGAAAAATCGCTCTCTACATGTCTATACATTTCAGCGAGAGAATGAAGAATCTTCCAATGTTTGCTTTTAGGGGTTTTTTTTCTACTGTTTATTCCATGTAAAAAAGAAATCTTGATTTTGTTATTTCCTTGAGGTAAACAACTTTTTATTTTATAACAGAATGCATATCAATTAAAACTGTCGCAGCTGGATTCCTGTTACGTCAAGATCGCCGAATAATGATGGGTATTTATTGCGCTTATCTTCTTTAAACACAAATCCACAGTTCGTGGAAAGTCTGTAAGAATCGGCTACGTTTTTTATGGTTACGAGATCTAGCTGTAAACATCCATCTCCAAATGGCTCCTAACTTTGCATAGATAATCGCCGTAGAATGAGTCAAAAATTTATCTTTGGTTTTCGTAACAAAATACAGGCAGCTAGATCTTCTTCACTTCGTATCACTTATAACAGCTGTGACACCGTCAAAGACACAGCGAGGAGTATATTCCACCACTCTCTGAACTCTAGACCACTCTGAGATTTTTACAGGTTTAAGACTCTCTATTCCCAGATGTTGTTCTCCGACTTTCTCTTCTGGCTGTCTATTATCTACAGGCTCCTGGAACTGTTTCTCGCAAGACAGATGTTGCTACACCTGATTAATGGGACACATGGCCGTATAATCTCTCTATCATTTATTTTTGCAATTGTGAACAGGTCATTATAAATGTTTCTGCGAAATTTTATTTTATCACATGTTCACTATATAAAATATTTAAAATCTGCCTCTAGTGTCTCATCTGTTGTGAAGGCGGCAGTGATAGATTTTCTTTGGCGGCATATCAAACTTAATAGGTTATTTAATGCGGAAATCCAAATATTTTGTACATATTTTTATAGACTCAGGGTAAAGGTACTTTCTTAGATATTAGGTTGGTGCAAAAATAATGACGTCATAATGTCGTTTTTTGAATTACTTTTTAACGTCAAAAAAAACATTATTACGTCATTATTTTTGCACCAACCTAATATATAGTTTGTAAATAATAAAATGTATTTTTTTAATATTTAAAAAATGTATTGCTAATAATTCCGGTACAAAGATCTATCGTTAGTAATTTGTTTTATATAAAAATGTGTTGCTGGTAATTTTTATATAAATGCATTTATATATATATATATATATATTTACCGTTGCAATTATTGTTATTTTACTACCAAAATATATTATTGGCCATTTTATTATAAAAACGGTCTGTTAATTTTTGGAGGTTCACTAACAAGTGTTACCACTCCGGGTCAGATTTTTGTCGAAGTAGGTAATGGCTGTTTTATTTAAGTCGCTGCATTTGTCTTTATTCATTTAGAAAGCAAGATAGATCTTATTTAAGACGTTGCATACCGAGAAAAACAATATTCGGTTTGTCTTTGTTTATTTGGAAAGCAAGAACAATATTTTGGTTGTCTTTGTTCATTTGGAAAGCAACATGGAAACTTATTTAAGACATTGCATACCGAGAAAGACAATATTTGGAAGAGTAGGTAATGGCAGAGTAGGCAATGGCTGCTCCAGTTGCTGCCCCGCAGTAACTACTTATTAAAGACGCAGAATACTGAAAAAGACAATATTTGGAAAATGAAAAATTGAACCTGGTAACATTGGCAAAAACAAACACCAACTGATATGTTTAGAGACAGAATGCAAAGATTATGGAAGCGGATTTGTTGTCAACAGGAAATGAAGGAATAACGTACATCAATGTTGGAAAGTATCAGACCTTTGTCTGTAATACAGGTCACTCTTCAAGAAAAAAACATACGAATGTCTACAAACAGAATGGATCCAGAATGCCCATCTAAAAGAGCGATGGAGTTTTCCTTTGAAAAGTATGTCTTCAAAAAGTTCAGAGGTCCTCTAAGAACCACCATACTCTCAACGATGACCCGAGACATTCAAAAAGGAAGGCAGGAAAGATGCCACATTTTCGTTGAAGAAGCTTACATTCAAGGAAGTTCTGTAACCAATCCGCAAACTCTCAGAGGATAGTGAAGGGTAGGAAAATATTGTCGAATCAGTATACAATGTCACTGAAGATGAGAAAACATATCAATTCAAGATCTCAAATCGAAACAGTTTTGATGATGATGATGGTGGTGGTGATGGCGGTGGTGGTGGTGGTGATGATGGTGGTGGTGATGATGATGATGATATCAGATTGGACCTGGGAACAACAACACCTCAATTTCAAATCTCCCGAACTCAGGTCTTGTTGCCGGACACAGTTTATCGTCATTCCCAGTATGGATTTCATCTACATTACCAGAAATCTTTGAACTTTTTGCTGAGAGTGTCTACGATACAGCGCCATGGTTACGAATGAGCCTAATATGAGAAATGTTAGAAAGTTTCATTATGAATCCGTGGACTTGACAGCTAGAAACATGAATATGTACACACTGCACAAATTCGTTCAAAAATCTAAAACTCTAAGTGAATGTTACATTGAGGCAGATAAGGACTCTGGCGAAATGATTAAGCAGATCGTCTTCTCGTCGTGACCTCTGATCGGTTCAAGTCGAAATTACAATAGGGGAAAAACAATCTCAGAGAAGTAGAATAAGCCGAATGAAAACCGGCAGAGATATATGACCCTGCTTAAAACGAGGTTAAAAATGCTGAAAACGTCAGCATAACGGCTAACCATAAAGAAAAATGGTATATACTAAAACATATAACACTTAGATCATCTACAAAATATACACCCTTGTGCAAATGAATTGAAACTAAATAATTCCGTTATTAATACTATATTTTTTGTATTTTTCCATTGAAATATGTCCCAGTTAGTACTTCGTATGTTCTTTCCACGTAGTCGTTCATTACAGATTGACCACAGGTTGGATTTAAATCAGGAGAGTTTCCGGGCCAATCTATAGTACATTGTTTTGCCCACTGGTAAGGTTTTCTATTGTCTTCGTGCAGCATTACAATTTTCGTACGCTTCCTTGGAGTAACGTCCATTACAGACAATGGCTGTATGACAACTAATCGACAGTCCAGACAATAGTGACTGTGCTTGATAAAAAATATGATGCAACCACGTATGACGCAATAATTTTCAAGGCCAAACCAATTTCATCATACACCTTGAAAATAGATTCATATTACGGCACACCACTGCAAATAACCTAATCTGACTCTATGGTGAAAGAAAGGAAACTAAAGCAGTTGTTTCAATTAATTTGCACTAGGGTATATATCAATAAATCACCAATTTCCTCTGAAAGTATAAAATTATGTACAAAATATTCGTATCCGAAGGCATGATATTGCTTTCTAAATATCCGTAGGTGAATCCATAAAACTACGTACAACTTATTTAGATTTCTGTATTAAATAACCCATAGAGGTTGATGTGCCGCTAAACAAAATTAAACAAACTAAACCAGAGAAAACCAAAGAGAAGAGGAAATCCCACGGTGAGAAACAGATTCACATCTACTCAGAGTTAAGCGTTTAATGCGTGCTTTATTTTACTGTTTACAATAGTATCATTCTTCTTTTTTTTTAAATAATTGGTATCGCTATCAGTTGTATATAAACAATGTAAAAGAAAAAAATTATTTGCTTTCTTTGTTGTCTTTATAGGCATATAAGTAAAGTCAACATCTGCTCTGTCATAACTTGTTTATTTTATATTTTTTTAAGTATTTCACCTGAAGCAAGACTAGCACGTAAGGATTTACAGAGTGTGAGAGCAAGAGTAAAAGGGGGTCTTTGAGGAAAGTATATTGAGAAGAGCAGGGATCAGGATCAAGGCATCAGAAGATGTCGATTGACATTACATTTGAATATTTGAAGATTATAGATATCAGGGAGGCAAGTAGGAGGAAAGGAGTGTCGGGAAGGGCGAGAGATAAGCTGTTGGGGTAGAAGAGACGGCTACATTTAACTGTTTCGACAGTGAAAGGGTGGGACCAAGATGCCAACCTAGTAGCTCGCTTAAATTTATGTAATTGGGGTACCAGTGAAAGTAGTTCGTCCGAGCAGTCGCCATGAAAATATTTGTAGAAAAGACAGAGGGAAGACATAGCACGTCTTTGAGAAAATCACTGTAGACGAGATGCCAGATCAGGACCTTTCACATTGCATATCTGCCTCTGGATTTTGTCGAGGATCACGAGAGGAACAGCGGGAACAGTAGACCATTTGTGCCAGCAGCTTTCACCGCAAGGACGAATGGTTGATTTGTAGATTTGAAAGACGTAGAACCAATTTTGCTTGCGGTAGATTAAGCTATAGATTCGATGTCGTTGTTCCGCTTCTGGTCAGTGGAAAGCGTGAGAAGAATTTTTTTTTATTCTTTTGTCTTATTCGCTTTTCCCGTGAGTTGAATCTCCACGCAGGGAAGTCTTCTACTGAAAACTCACAATCTTTTGATATCTGCCTAAATGGCATAACTCCTTTTTTTCTATTTGACACAGATTATGTTCTCTTATATTGACGAATCTTCTCATTTTATATTTGAAATGGCAGATGGAACCGTAAGTTCTATGCTAGCAGTTTCTTCTCTCGCACTTCTCACTTGTCGAACACTCTTCCAATTTCTTGCTATACAGTGAATCTTTGATCCCCAAAAATTTAAAGACAATTTCAATCGTTACCATCTTTTATCATTTTCGTAACTGGAGTCACGGTGAAGTAATGTATAGCGGCTCGGTTTAAGGAATCAGAGAGCCGAGTTCGAACTCCAGTCAGAGCCACTAGATTCACATACGTGTTTATACGCTTGAGAAAGGTATGAATACTCTTCTTCTCCGCCTAATAACAGGACAGAATGGATTCTATAACCTTGGATGGTAACCAATCTAGGATGAATTCAAAACCGGATAGGGTCGAGCTTCCTTAGGAAATCTTGCCCAAAAAACACCACTCCAGCTGTAAGTACATAGGTCACGGGATTCGTGATCGATCGCGATCTCCATAATAATAATATTTTTCCTCATATTCTCTCACACACTCTAAACTTTATTTCATTACTTGGGGCGAAATGATTAAAAACAAAGAAAAAAATAGGCTTTAATTTCGAGAAATCACGAGTTATGGCAATCTTATGTTTCTGGTTGTAATGCCGATTATACAATTGCGCCGATTTTTCTTCTCTCTTATGTTTATAAGTTTCTTGAATTCTGTATTTTCATTTTATCTTAGTACAGATTGCGACAGAAATACATCCTACATTTTAATTTAGTGAACTTAGGCTAATGGCAATGGTGTTTTCCTATAGAACATTATTTACATTGTTGCGACTATTGTCTTCATCTTTGTTGCCATATTTATTACAACATTTCGCCCCTTCAGTATCTGTCTATATTTCTGAGATGAAGTATTATGTACACTATTTACATTATTCGGATTATTGTCCTCATCTTTGTCGCCATATTTATATCTGACGTTTCCCTCAGTTGGTTGGAATGCTGAGCAGAAACCTTTATTTCACTCACTGGCGTAAACTGTTCTAGTTCCACATGCCATGTTTGATGAATGTCAGTTATCTCCTGTTAATTCCCCACTGAAAGTTCTCCACTGCCTTAACCGTGTATTGAACTCACACTCTTTGGGTCTTGTCACTGAATCTAACTAACGCCTTTATCCACTGTGCTGTGTCCTTGAGGCCGAAACGTTGTAATAAATATGGCGACAAAGATGAGGACAATAGTCCGAATAATGTAAATAATGTACATAATACCTCATCTCAGAAATATAGACAAACACATGTTTTTAATTATAATCAGTTACCATCATGGCAATTTCCGGTGCACACTATGAGTTTCGTTTTGAAACTTTTTTTTTAAAAGGCTGGTCAATCTGTGCTTAAAATTCAGAGAGTTTTTCTTGCTCATTTCATGTTACATCGGGATTATGCTGTTCCGGATAGAGAATCTATACTACTATGGGTTGAATAGTTCAAGGCCAATCCTTAAAAGGAATCCAGACCTCGAAATGCTCGAACTTCCGGGGGATGGAAAGCTTCAGAAGTTGTCTACAACAGTGTATGGCGAATAGAGGCCACCATTTTGTGGATACCATTTTTAACACTAAATGAATGAAAAACTGTATTTAAACAACGATGTAATCCTTTAATTTGGTGTTTTTGTCAAGTTTAAAAATATCGGTGGTATTTCTGCCATAGCCTGTATTTCACATCTGTATTTCTTCTCTTGTTCATCACTTCCGTTTTTGATATTTTGATATTAAATATTTCATTTTCTTGCTCATATTACTATTTGCTGTTTTTTTTTTCTACTTGTCATTCCTTTCCTTTTTTTTTTCTACTTGTCATTCCTGCTGCTTCCTTGATTGGACTTATCAACTCGCTATACATATCTTTATGACAAACCATATGCAATTTATTTTTTCTGCTAAAAAGAAATTTGTCACTTTTGTGCAAAATGAAATTCCAGGGGCTTTGAAATTAGAAATGTCACATTATTAGTTTTTTGACCAAGGAAAGATCTCAGAAATAGAGGCTAAATTTTGTGACGCCTGCAGATGACCATTTTAGAAACGGTGAAAGATGTAACCAGAGTAAACCATAATATTTTCCCTTTTAAATTATTAAATTAAAAATATGATTTAACCAGTTGTAGAAAAGTAATTGGTGATTTTGATCGGAACTGATGAACGATACTCTTTGATTATCACTAATTATGTGAGCAACTAAAACTTTACAAATCTTTTCCGAATTTCTGGATATTATAGATTGGAATCTGTTTAATATCTTTACTAATTCCGAGTAACTTGCCGTGGATTACTTCTCACAATTGACTTCGAATTTCATCATCAAACTCTGATTAACGCATCTAGGACAATCTTCCAACAAAATATTTCTACTTCTTCCTTGATTAGTCTTGTCGGTTTTCTGTAAATAGTTTTGAAACGCGCATTATACATTTTTCCTACAGAAATGGAAGCTCCTGAGGAAAAGAAATTTGAATTGTCAGATTTTTATTTTTGAACAGCATCGAAAAAGGGTCGCTATATTTTATGACACATTCTGACTACCTTTCTTTGATAAATAGAAAGTACTGATTACTTTAGCTCATTAATAGCTTTCCTCCTTAAATTAAAAATATATACTAACCTAATAGAAAGGAGTATAAAAGAATGATTTGTCTTTCAACGGACTTATTCTATTTAGAGAAAGGGGCTGACCTGGAGTGGCACTTTGATGCCGGTTAGGTACAGGATTTTATCCTTCCTGGGTTGAACAGAGGCAACCCGTCCCGATATTAGGCTTGTTTAGGTTTAGTTTGAATCTTTAGTTACCTGTTTCCGGTTAATTAGCTAGGGTATGTATTCTCATTGGCCCCATTTATTTCTGTCCCTATTTTTCTTTAGTTTATTTACCCATCCCCTCCCTCTTTTAGGTGGTCAGTGATGTCAGATCTCTGGTAGTTGCGGGATGTCTTTCGATTCGCGTGTGTGTTTTCGTATTTGTTGCTGTGACTGAATGAGTGCGTGTTTGTGTGAGTGTTGTTGGATGGATGATTGTTTTTTTTATGCTATCATAATCTGGCAATTTTTTCGTCTAGTTAACTCATGTTTCTGCCACATTTAGGGATTGTGTGCGTTGGGGGGTATTACTAACCTTATTTTGTTTTGTTTTCATGTAAATAGTATTAATTCATATTGTAAATAATCATTGGTTTTTTTAAATTGATGTTTTTTTCCCCATTCTCCTCACGAACTTTGTAATGTACATATGGAGACTAATTAGGATTTCGTAAAGACATTGAGGTATTATGGCGGATGTAGTAAGAAAGGTAGGAGAGAATGTGTTGTTTTGGTGATAGGATTATTGTTGGTATGTTTGGGTCAGTGTTTGTGACTAGCTAAGTTTAGAATTAAGACAGAAGAAGACCGTCCTTTTCCCCAATCCTTTTTTTGGTCTTGTGCCACATTTTGTACAAAATCGTACGAATAAATAGCTATTCTATTCAGAGATGCAATTATGAGAATATTAGATGTCCTACCAGGATTCATTATCTGTGAAAACAATCTTAACAGCATAAGTTATGCAGATGACACAGGGTTAACAGCAGACAGGGAAGGAAAACTATAAAAGTCCCTCCAGAATTTGGAGAAGGAAAACGAGAAGAAATGAATAAGCATAAACTTCAAGAAAACAAAATGTATGGTTGTAAGCAAAAGGATAAAACTTCAAATACAGTAGAATACTTGACAACCGTTTTAAGAAGGTCTTCCAGATTTGAGGAATTGGTCCGGATACGAGGGGTTATATTTAGATTAAAATAAAAGAACTTAAATCAGGTTTAACATTTATTTTCAATGTTTTGTAGTAAACAAAATAAGCTAATGGAGAGTGAAATATAACGGAATTGATTTTAAGGAAAAAGAAATAAATTACGAAATGTTAATGAAAATTCATTAAATTAAGTCTGCCACGAATGCAAAATAAATAATGTAACGAAGATGTTTTAATCACTTTTGCATTATGATTCTTTCTCTTCTAATATCCTTCTCCACTTTTTCCGCATTTCGTTTTACTTTTGTTCTTGAAATCTTTTTAAAGAAAGTCACTTTTTTTAACTCCACCTGCGTTATTGCAATAGTCATAGCTGAATGCTAGCTCTATTTCCATAAAACTGACAACCATTCAATAAATTTTTCATTTTCAGTCCAGATTTCATCACAATCTTGTTTTTATTTCCTTTTTCATTGTGATAGTATGAACTCTAGAGAATAGTTTTTTCGAAGACTTTATATCATACAATGTTGACTTTTCTATGTTGATCTCAGCCATTAATTGGACAGTGCGCAACTGAAATCCGAAGACGCATTGTGATAGCCAAAGATGCATTCCAAAAACTAAGCAGATTATTAAGAAACAGAAAAACGTCGTTATAAACAAAAAGAGGACTGAACTGTGACGTGTTATTTGTCCTCCTGTATGGCAGGGAATGTTGAACAATCTCCTTAAAGATGAAGAAAAAACTTGAAGCAACAGATATGTGGTTCTACACAAGGATGATGAAGAAACGATGGACCGAACATGCGAGCAACGACGACGTTTGAGTGAAAATGGTAACAAAAATTTTACTTATAAATCACATCATGAATAGACAACTGAAATTTCTCGGGCACGTAATGAGGAAGGAAGGCTTGGAAAATCTGATACTCACAGGACATATTGATGGAAGGGAGACAGATTAAACAACCCGTAACATATTTGACGTGCTTCAGCAAATGGATAGAGAAACAGGATTTAGGAGAAATATCAAAAAGACAAAATTCATTAAGAGCTAAAAAAAAATTGAGAGGGCCATGATCGCTTATGTCCTGAGGGGATAGCGCGGTTAAGAAGAAGAAGAATAGATACAATCCGAAAAAGTCGGCTGAAATATCAGGAACATATAATCAGAAAATAAACTCTAGTGTATTTATCAGTCATGATAAATCTTTAAAGCAAGAGAAGCGGGATTTTGTGTGGTGGTAAAGAGTTAAAAGTTAATTACATCAGTAGAAGATGTGGAGAGCTTTGATCTCTCAAGTTCTCAAGGAACATGAAACATAAAAGAAGAAAGAATCAATAAATGCACCTTGTACTGAACATGCAGATCTGACGCATGCGTACTTAATATACGTACGTAAACCTCAACACATTCATAGCATTAAAAGAAATGAAGTTCTTTTTTTCATGCACCGTCAGTTATGTGTCACGTGTGATACCACGCTCAGGCGATCATGTATCTTTCGATACATGACTGACGAGGCAGCTATTTTCGCGCAGTAGGTCTTCATTTCTTTCTGCATTTAGAGAAGGCTAGAGAACTCGGCCTGTCCTGCTATTTACCCATAGATGTACAAAGAAGAAAAGGATTCATACCTTTCCCATGGTATTAGCACATAAGTGAATGTAATTGATTCGACTGAAATTCGAACTCGGATCTCCGGTTCCTCAATTTGAGCTGCTATACATACACAAGAAACTTACAATTTTTTTTTATTTGTGCATAAAGAAGATACAGAAATTTGATTCCACGACAGAAAAGAAATCCTTGGTAAAAATAAAGCACTTAATGGCATGACGTATTCAAGTACATTGTTTTAATGCATTGCTTTCCTAATTGGTCAAGCTTGCAAATAAATATCATTGAAAACTCATATGAAAAAAATAAGCAGTATATAGAGAGACAAATATACAGGGTGAGACTGCTATTTGAGGACATAAATAAACAGCAATATCTTAACAAACAATGTATATATTTAATTCAAATTGATACAAATATCCTTCATGATCTTTCTTTATCTAATTATTCTATGAAACCACCCTTGGCTTCAATAACTGCATCTATTCAGGCTTGAATTTTAGATATCACCTGGACAATGGCGCCTTTCAGTGTAGCTATAGTACTATGAGGATGTCGATTAGTCTCCCTTTCAACGACGTCCACATGTAATAGTCGATAGGATTTAAATCTGGCCAGTTAGGGGTCCACATGTTGGGGGGTCACATGATCGTAAAAATCCTCTGATAACCAATCCTGGGTTACAATGGTCTTGTGAGAAGGTGTCGTTGAAAGACATATGGCCTTCCACTGCATACTTTATTTGTCCAGGGCTTAACAAGCGTTTTAAGAACATTAATGTATCCAGCAGCATTTACCCTAAAACCTTGTGGGAAAATGTAAGGTGGCATGACATGACCTTCACTGCTCACAATTCCTAAAACCATCAGAGTAGCCGGATATTTGATGTGCATCACCTTGGGTACTTCAGAAGGAGATGAACATAGCCACCTGTCTTTCCGTCTTTTTTCTGATCTTGGTCAAAAATTTTTTTCGTCGGCGAAAAACCAAAGCATGCCATGTTCGTGGGGATTTTTCACTTTGTTCAGCAACCGTTTTGAACGCATGTGACAGTTTTCCTGTGTCTTCGCCGATATAAATTGGCATTTCCTCATTACATATGACTTATATCGAATGTCCTGATGTACCACGGTTCTGATAGTCCACTCTGATACCTGGAGTTCTTTGGCGATGGACCTCATTGATCTGCCGGGGTTCTCATCAATGATGTTTTGAACATTCCGTATAAATGCTGGTGTTCTCGCGGTATCAGAGCGCTGTGAATACTTTTTGTTTTCTTTTTACTACAAAGGAAACATTTTCATGACATCCCTCTTTTGCTCCAACCGAAACTTATGAACAAATGATCTGGCAACATGTAACAAGTTACCAATTTTTAAATCACTGTTTTTCAGCAAAAGCAACAATGACAGCATGTCTTTTCATTTCTTGGGTTAACATCTTCCTCTGACTGGGTTATCTGAAATAAAAAAAAATAATATTATAACAAATTTGAGTGTGTAGCGAACTTAAAACAATATGTCCTCAAATAGCCTGTATATAAAAAAGATCTCAATTGCTATGGCTCTTAAAGCAGCAGGTTTTGTTTTCTTTATTTACGACGCACTTCTCTCTTTCGCCAAACAGTCATTGGCTGCTATCTAAACAGGAACAGTCTGCCATAAATGTATACGTCGGGAGCTCATCAGCAACTGACTACCGTCGTCATTGGGCTGTCTATTAGAAACGCTTTATAAGTTAGTAAATGTTTCCTGTCAAAAGGGGAGATAATTTTCCATCTGCATCAGTATATTTATAACATCATTTACACAGACGTTTTATTATAATTGATTAATCTTTCTTGCATAATTAATTGTAGTTTTTATGGAATAATTTCCTTTTGAAATACATTTTGCTTTATATATTTGACTTGAGTAATAAAACTTAAGTAACGTGTGTCAAATATATTAATTTTTCTTTTATTTAAAAGTCTTTCCAAGATGCAAACGTTTAAAATAATCTCGTTTATTATTATTTTGTGTGTATTTATACTGTAATATATATATATATATATTAGGTTGGTGAGAAAACGACATTATTTTTGCACCAACCTAATATATATATATATATATATATATATATATATATATATATATATATATATATATATTTGTGTGTGGTGGGGGGGCGTGTGGTAATTAATCGAAAGTGCTCAATATCTGTGACAGATGCGGTTGCATGGATAGTAGTTTGTAACCTCAGGTTTCACGCTTTCGCGAACTTCAGACAAACTGATTTATTTTATAGAAAAGTAGATCTATTCATGCTTTATTTGTGTTTGATTATTTGTGTGTGGTGGAAGGGGAAAACATTTTTTCTTCTGGTTTTTTTTGGGACGACAGTCACATATACATAGACACATATGCATAGATACATATGCATACACACATATGCATACACCCATATGCATACACACATATGCATGTTAGTTCGTACATACACACCCATATTCATAATCTTGGGTTAGGCGTCGTTACACATTCATACGTACGAGCACGCGTATTTACGCAACTTTCATTCTGTCTATTTCGTTGTCAAGATTGTAGTGATTGGTATGTAGCAATGTTTTTTTTAGTAGGGATCACGTGGGGATGTCTTTGACGTTTTTCAGGTCACACATACACACACGTAGACGCAAAGACACATACACATATATGTGGACTCATTGAACTGGGTCTACTATCACCACGTGGGATATGTTGGGTTCTGTCTGTAGACATGATGTTGATGTTTGTATTTTTTAACAACAATAACAACGGCTGTGTTATCAACGACTGTGATCATGTCACTGGTAACATTAGTTGTGATATTATTATTATTATTGATATATTGATAATGATCGATGTGTTATTGATTCTAATGAACAGTATAGATATCCTTAATAATGATGAAAACAATAATAGCCACGATATTATCAATAATACCAACATTACAAAAAGGGAATAAGGAGTAAATAGATAATGAATAAAAATAATAAATAAGATAAAAAAAATAATAATAACGACAATAGTAATGATGATAATAGTAGTGGTTATAATAATAATAATAATAATAATAATAATAATAATAATAACTGTCTATATTTCTGAGATGAGGTATTATGTACATTATTTACATTATTCGGGCTATTCTCCTCATTTTTGTCGCCATATTTATCACAACGTTTCGGTCGTTGTGCGCCCCGGTCTTCTTCAGGTGATCGCACTGAACCCTTTATTTCGCTCACTGGCGTAGACTGTTCTAGTTCCAGCTACCATGTTTTAATGGACGTCAGTTGTCAGTTATCTCCTATTAATTCTCTCCAAGTCCTCCAGTGCCTTAAGTGGGTATTGAACTCACACTCTTTGGATCCTGTCACTGGATCTAACTAACGCCTTTATCCATATAAACCTGAAGATGTACGGAGCGTATAACGGCCGAAACGTTGTAATAAATATGATGACAAAGATGAGGACAATATTCCGAATATTGTAAATAGTGTAATAATAATAATAATAATAATAATAATAACTGTCCTACAAAACTACAACAATTGGCCTCCAAAGATACTTGGAAACTGCAGAAGACTGGATGATGGTATGCGTCAAGGAACATGAAAGTAGTAAGCGTCATTACTCCGTAATGAAAGAAGCCAACAAATTCAAAATGGAGTTTCAAATGGGCGTAGAGATGCAAGTACAGCACAATACACCGGCTGAAACTGCAAAATACTTAAAAAAGACAGCAAAGACGAATGTAATCGACCAGATACAGAAGCGATGGCAAGATAAACCGCTTCATGGCCAATACTCTGCCCGTATCAAACAAGCTGATGTAGACAAAACCCGTACCCATCAGTGGCTACGCAGTGCAGGGTTGAAAGCGGAAACTGAAGGTTTTATCCTTGCTGCGCAGGACCAATGCTTGCTAACTAGGAATTATCAAGCACATATACTAAAATATTGTGTCAGCCCAAAAGGCAGATTATGTGATAAATATCCAGAAACGATTGATCATCTTGTATCAGGTTGCACGATGTTGGCACCCACTGAATATAAAACCCGACATGACAGAGTGGGCCAATATCTGCACTGGAAAATCTGCAACTTCTACGGGAAGGAAACTGAAAGAAACTGGTACCAACACCACCCAGACCCGGTTACGGAGATAGGACCTGTTACAATTCTATGGGACTACACAATTCACACTGACAGAACAATCAAGGCCAACCGCCCAGATATTGTTATTAAAGACCACAAACAAAAACGTTGCCTCCTTATTGATATGGCAGTCCCTGCTGACTGCAATGTATCTTTTGAAGATATTCAAAAATCTGTCAAAATACAAGGACCTTGAAATAGAAATCTCGAAAATGTGGCATATGGGAACATCAACAATCCCTGTTGTAGTTAGAGCCCTAGGACTGGTTGGAAAAGATTGCAGTAGACTAATTGCAGGGATTCCTGGAAGCCCATGCCTCAAGGAGATACAAAAAATTGTTCTAAGTACAGCCCACACTTTAAGAAGGGCTTTATCTATGTAATTTTTATTTTATTTTATTTTATTTTTTTTTTGTCAGTGAAAAGTGTCATGATGCCATTTCTAACCTTAGGTCTCTGGGTGGGACCCGGAAAGAAATGTGTACACGCCAGAAATCAAAAGATGACAATGATAAAAATGATGGCAAAAAGAATTAATAATGTTGTTGTCTCGTTCCCGGAAAATTATTTAGATGTTAACTTCTGGAACAACACTTATCTAAGAGAACGCTGTAAACAGCGAATGTAGCCTTTCTTTGACACCTACTCGATTATTCTGGAATGACCGTGTATAGAAAGCTAGAAATATCAATTTTTTCCCGAGTCTTCAAGGCGACACATAACATTAAGCTCAGGGTGACAGAAAAACATCATATGTAGTCAGTGAAAATTTCTTCTTTTTTTTTTTTTTTTTTTTTTTTTTTCTATGCATGCATCATTTGAGAGAGTATAACCATTACAATGACATTTTTCAAATGAATGATTAGAAGCTCATTCCCAAGATGTATATGTACCTCGCATTGACATCTTATCGGCCATACCTCACCTTTCTCTCTCCCTGTTATCTTCACAGTGTTGGTGAAGATCGCTCCTCAAATATATACAGCTTTTTTTCGTAGTCGTCCATTAGAGCTGATAAATATCTATTTTCCATAATGGTCGCGTGCAGAAAATGACGAGATGGCCAACTTGAAAGCTACCTTGAAAGATGTTCTGACACATGGTCACGAAAAGAAAGTTTCAACACACTGAGAAAATGCAAGAAATACAGTTCCTAACACCTCCATGCATTTTGAAGAGAAAATAACATAATATATATATATATATATATATATATATATATATATATATATATATACAGGGACGTAACCTCATTTTCGACTTAGGTTGAAACTTACCTACATAAGCAAAAAACGTATCTGCCTTAGGCTTGTTAGCCATAATTAAGGGCAAAAAGTTCCCTAGAAAAAAAACGATACAAACCTGAGATAGCGAATGTAGCAGAAACCAATATGTCGTACAACCGGTGAAGAAACAACGCCGTCATCCTCATATAGCGCGGCCTAACGACGTATTAAATCATGGATGATGGCACCGTAACTACGGATAGATAGATAGATAGATAGATAGATAGATAGATAGATAGATAGATAGATAGAATACTAATAATTAAGAAAAAATAACCTTCAAAAAGCATATTGGTAATAAATTGATTTCCATGAATATAGGCATTTTCATCTCATCAGATCGACTACATTTCAGGTAATGGAATCAATATAACCAGACAGTTAGATACATAAAGATAAAAAAAAAAAAGAAGAAATAGAAAATTTAAAAGTATTTAAAAAAATGAAATAAAACACGTTGACTGTCAGCAGTTTCACGTTCAAATAAAATCCCCAATCCCATTACTTTTTCATCGGGCTGTTCATTTAATGCAGTGTGTATAGAGGTCCCCAGAAGATTAATAAAAGTGGGCGTTATTGTCTGTCTATGTTCTCTAATTCTATAAACAGTCTATCTTCAATATTGGCCATATTTTTGTTATCTTGTCTATTTATATGAACTTTCAATGTGCGATATTGTACACTCTTCCCAGTAATTCATCGAGTCTAAAAGAAACCTCAACAGAATGCATAAAGCACTGGACGGCCGTTTTGTCCTATATTTGGGACTCATCAGCAGTGCGCATCCACTACCGAGAATTGAGACCCGGACAGTTAGATTATCAAGCAAACGTCATAACAACTGATCCAACAGGCCTCGCTGACAAAGAAATTGCAAATCAGACTGAATATAGCGCCGCTCGCTCACATATATATATATATATATATATATATATATATATATATATATATATATATATATATATATATATATATATATATTAGGGAGAGAGAGCGAAATTGCTACTAGTTACTTTTGAAGTATTCTTTGAACAATTAGATGTCAGTTTACCTGAAAAGAAGCAACGCAATTATTAAGAACAGTTGAAATTAATGCATGCTAGATTTCACAGTTCTAAAATCCCTCTGTCATTATCAGCTAATGAACATTTCCGCCCATATCCATATCAGGTATATATCAAACAAATAAGATTAAACGTTCGAAGTGAACATTTAATTTTATATGTTTACTATTCAATTTTATTATATATATATATATATATATATATATATATATATATATATATATATATAATCAATCGAACAATAAATGCATTCATCGTTTGTTGCTTGTCAAGTGAAAAGACTGCATTGCTGCTGAGTGATATTCGAATTTAACTCGTGACCACGCTTTTTTCTTTTTTCTTTAGACAGCTGCGTTCAACGAAGCGTTATGTTGCAAAGAGCGGAGATAAATAGCGATGCAGATGAAAGATGTACCCGATTTCTCCTTCTTTTTTCCTGCAGGAAAAGACAAATCTTATTGATTCTTTTTCAAAGAATTTCAATTTAGGCTATAACTGACAATCTATTCCCTTTTACCTTTGCTTCTAAAGGTTTGTTTGCGTGAGTTAACACCAGGAAAAAATCAATTCTTTATGCGAGGAAGTATTTGAACTTTTTTTGCATATAAATTTCAGTATTCTATACATTTCGGTATATACTCGAAATTAGCGTTGAAAATTTTTTTCACCCCAAGCAAGGCGGGAATGCCACTGGTACGCAGGGGGTTACAGAGAGTGAAAGCGAGAGAAAAGGCTGGGTATAGGGCGGGAAGGAAAGGACAAAAGATATACGAGTTTCAAGTAGACAGAAGATGGAGACTGACTTAACATTTTTTTTTTTTTTTAAGATTTTATTTATCAGGGAAGCAAGTAAACGGAAGGGTACTCTACAGGTGGTAAGTACGAGAAAATAATCTGTTGAAGTAAAAATCGCGGTTGCATTTAACTATTTCAACAGTAAACGAGGGGGACGTAGATGTCAATCTATTAGCACGCTTAAATTCATCTAAGCGGCGCACCAGGGAAAAAACCCTTGCCAGGGCAGTTTTCATGAAAATATTTGTAGATAAGACAGAGGGAAGCCACCTTAAATCACTGAGAAGATGACAGATAATGAAATGCCAAATCAGAATCGGTTACATTACAGATCCTTCAGTATCTGTCTATATTTCTGAGATGAGTTATTATGTCCACTATTTACATTATTCGGACTATTGTCCTCATCTTTGTTTCGATATTTATCACAACGTTTCGGCCCTCAGTATCTGTCTATATTTCTGAGATGAGGTAATATATACACTATTTACATTGTTCGAACTATTGTCCTCATCTTTGTCGCCATATTTATTTCAATGTTTTGGCCTTTCAGTATCTGTCTATATTTCTGAGATGAGGTATTATGTATATTATTTACATTATTCGGACTATTGTCCTCATCTTTGTTGCCATATTTATTACACCATTTCGGCCATTCAATATCTGTCTATATTTCTGAGATGAGGTATTATGTACACTATTTACATTATTCGGATTATTGTCCTCATCTTTGTTGCCATACTTATTAAAACGTTTCAGCCCTTCAGTATCTGTCTATATTTCTGAGATGAGTTATTATGTACACTATTTACATTATTCGGATTATTGTCCTCATTTTGTTGCCATACTTATTAAAACGTTTCAGCCCTTCAGTATCTGTCTATATTTCTGAGATGAGTTATTATGTACACTATTTACAATATTCGGATTATTGTCCTCAACTTTGTTGCCATACTTATTAAAACGCTTCAGCCCTTCAGTATCTGTCTATATTTCTGAGATGAGGTATTATGTACACTATTTATATTATTCGGACTATTGTCCTCATCTTTGTCGCCATATTTATTACACCGTTTCGGCCTTTCAGTATCTGTCTATATTTCTGAGATGAGGTATTATGTACACTATTTACATTATTCGGACTATTGTCATTCATCTTTGTCTTTATATCTATTACAACGTTTCGGCCGTTGTACGCTCCGCCCTTCTTTAAGTGGTTTGAATGTCGAACTGAACCCTTTATTTGTCTCGCTGTTGTCCCCAAGGACACATGGCACAATGGATTAAAGCGTTAGTTAGATCCAGTGACAGGACCCAAAGAGTATAAGTTCAATACCTGTTTAAGGCGGTGGAGAACTTGGAGAGGGAATGTAACAGGAGATAACTGATAACTGACATCCTTTAGACATGGCACGTGGAACTTCTTTTTTAGCTAAGATTATACCTGTAGCAAGGCTCGGCAACGTTTTGCTGACTATGTGCCGACATAGGGTTTTAAAATCATTCAGTGTACCAACAGCATACGTATTTTATTTTTATACAATTTTTATATATAGTATATATACTTTAGTATGTATTAAAATTGAAACAACTAAATTTCTTCTTTGTGTTGTAGTAGCTATTGGTTTGGACTTCGTGATATCATTTGCGGCTGAGTGCCATTGGAAATTGCTTGGCGTGCTACGTTTGGCACGCGTGCTGTAGTTTGCTGATCCCTGTCTGAGAGGATAACATTGACATGATTATTGACACATATGATGTCCCCATATCATTTCAACCTTCTGTCCTTGACTGTTCATATGTGCTCTTGCAATAGACCGGCTTCCTGATCAATGGAATCTCGATCTGATTCTGTCTAGGTTGGAATCAACGACCACGTACGCAAGACCAATGTGAACCTTCAGTTAGGGGGATAATATCAGTTATCATACTCTTCGAGTATTTTGACTATCTCAAATAAATTTTCTTCATCGGGTAGACAATATTGTTTTGGTCATATACTGATATTTTTGAAACGCAATATTTCAAATTTAAATTTAAGTGTGTAGCATACCGTTGCCACTTTCTTTTAATTTTGTACATTTTTGTGCAAAAACAGTGGATCAGAGAGCCTTTTCAGCTTAGTAAATATTTTCAGGAAATATCAGCTTGTAATTGGTCAATAAACACACAAGTGGGCGTTGCAATCCACCCACGTACAAATATTTTTTTCCAGCGCGTGACCAAGTCAAGTTACCCGCCAAGGTGCTGTGATACTGTTACGTGATTACATTACCTATAAATAGCAGACACAAGCTTGCTTTATCTCTCTCTCTTTTCTTCCTTCGCCTAAGAAGGCGTGATCTTCAAGATTCTCGTCTCGACCATGGTCGGTCAGATGTTAAAAGCATATTCACGCATGCACGTACGTACGAACTTTTCCAACCTACATTACAAACATACAAAACATTTCCAAATATGCAACAAGAACTTTTCTCTTTGAAACATTCTTCTAAAACTACAGTTTATTCAGCATTTCTCAGCTTTATAATTAATTCAACATTTGTGAGTTCAGATAAATATATTCACAGTCTAAGGGACATAACTCCAACAGATCTTTAACTTCTACGCATGTACAGCAACACACAAATAAATACAAATGTTATGTTTTTTAAAACTATTTTCTTCCTTCTTGTATTTCACGATTTGTGGTATTTTACGTTTAATATAAATTGTGTGATCATGTTATTCAAGCAGCCATAAACAAACATCTATCCTTATCAACAAACATCTACAATTGTCCATTCTTATTACCAAGTCACTACGTTATGGTAACTCCGACGTCTGAAAGAACTAGATTACTACATTTGGTGATGGCGAATAAAAGCCAATAGTTTACTATACATGGTGTCGCCGATGGTTCAGTGACTAGTGGTAACAGCATTTAAGATTCTCGTACGACACACAGAATTACAATTCGGAGATACACTAAGTAAGCGAGAGCCAATCAAGAACAACATTTAAAAACTCCCAATACGCACGCCAGACACTTTTATACAGCAACAATATGTGTGATTAGACCGGATAAAAGTGCAAAATCACAATTTTAATTCACTACAATATGTCTACAAATCAATTTTCTCCTGCGCGGCAAATGGAATTTTTCTACCACACGTGGAAATCACAGAAGTTAGAATCGACACGACTACTACTACGACACGAGCCTTACAACACTCTTTGACCTTTTCTTTCCCGCGGCAACGTTTATCCAGTTTCACCCGACAGACATATAAAATATGTCGGAAACAAGGGACACATGACAAATGTATCGATTAAGTGATATTCTATGTGATATGAGGTAATTTGGGATTTTTTTTTTTTTACTGTATCCTCTGTTACAATTAACAGAGTGTCAGAAATGGAAAATAAATGCATACAATTTTAATACGAAATAATATGTTTTCAAACTTATATTAACTAATTGTTTCCATATTTAAAAAAAATAAAATAAAATAAATAAAACATCCTGGGGAAAAATATTTTATAGAATACTAGCTTAAAAGTTGTACTCGAGCCAAAAATCTCACTGTAACTCTGATTCGGTCTATAATCCGATTTGGGACGAAATCTCAAATGAAGCCGAAAACTGAGTTCTTCAAATCCCAAGCTCCATGGAACTTCAAAACATAGCGTCACGATAGCTCTTACTTTAATCATGTTTCCTTGATATTTTGAAGAAATAAAATTGATTTCCGCGTTCAATTTTTAAGATAACTGAAAACAAAAAATAAGTGGTTAAAAGGTTTTAATTCATATGAAGTTTAAAGTAACAGAAAACCCTTTGTCAATTTAAAGAATTTTGTTTTAAATTCAGTTTTAAATATCTCCCACACTTTGTGAAATTTATTTCTTCATAATGTCAAGGTTTCAGAGTCAAAGTGAGAAGTTTCGTAACGTGATATTTTGAAGTCCCACAGAGTTTGCGACTTTAAGAATTTAACACAATTGTAATTCATGTAGTTCGTGATTTGAAGGACTCAGTTTTCGGCCTGTATTGGAATTTCGGTTGAAATGGGACTTTCGTCCCAAATCGGGCTTTTTTGCGTGAATTTGACTCTTAGTCCGAATCAGAGTTAAAGTGTGGTTTTCAAGTTCCATGTAGTGAATTGTTATTTCTTCAAAATCATCATTGCTATTTTTGAAGCTGGACTAAAGGCTTATTTAGTCTTTGGCTAAAACCCCAATTAACTCTCTGCAACATCTAGCTTGAAATCGGCATGAAGTGCAGCTTTTTAGCTAGCAAATAAATATAACGGTCAACTCTTTCTCATTCCATTAATTCTCAAAGTGAAAGAAATCCATCCTCCAAATAAGATTTTGAGTATGTAGAAGGAAAATGATTGAGTATCAAAATTGATATCCAAATGATCGTCAGTGTAAAAAAAAAAAAAAAAAAAATGAAGGAAACCGCTTGACAACAGACTTCCAAGATGAACAAAAATTCTCTATCTACGAAGCACATTCAAATCAGACACAGTAAGTGTTATTTTTATCTTTATTGCCAGCGCTGGAATATCTAGGAAAATATTCGCCTCTGCTTTGTGCCAAATGAAAAAGAAAATCATTAGGCCATTATGCTAGTCTGGTGAGGCGGGGGAAAATAACAAATTATCACTTCGATGAAAGCAAACGCCAAAAATCAAAATTGCGTCTCAGGATGTAGGAGATTGAATTATCCGAGAAATTGGGTTTTCCTTAAAGTATGGAAAACATGAGAAGCTGAATGCCGATAAAAGTTTGAAAATTTTATCAAAGAGCTGGAAAAGAGAGAAAAAAATTGGCATCAATTCTTCTATTCATTTATATACATAATAACATAATTATATATATATATATATATATATATATATATTTCCATTGTTTCAAGCACGCTTTCTCAAAGGAATCGAATATTGCTCATTTATTTCATCAAAGTCGATAGAAGCAATTGTCAAAGTAAAAGGTTTTATAACTCAATTTATTATTGTAACAGCATTTGAGTTAACTTAATGAATATATTATATATATGTATATATATTATATATATTATCTACATGATGTTGATACAGATTTTTAGCGTTCCCATTAACGGAAATACATTTGCTAATATAATTAAACACGATTAATAATATTCATACAAGAGCATTATTAAAGCGATCCCATCATGCAACATATAAGACAACTAAATAAATATCTGAACAATGAGAGTACATAGAAGTCCACATAGATAGATAGATAGAATGGTTTTAAAAATGAGTCTGATATGAAGATGAATTTGGGTAGAATATGAGAGAATATATATATATATATATATATATATATATATATATATTGTGATTTTTAACTCATAGGTATCTTGTGTGTTCGTGTGACTTATTTTGGTTTATGAAGAAGCGAACGGTGACGGATAAGTTCCTATGGTAAATGAGTATTTTGTAAAGAATGAAGGAGTTGTGAATCCGATTTGCTAGGTATAAAGATAGCTAGTGATGGTCAATCTCGACCAGTCTCCCAACATTTTGGGCCTTGTGCCTCAATTGCTCTATCGGTAATAAATCTTAGCCATACAACGTTTGTATAAAGATTTATAATTTTTCTGAAATTTAAGAAAAATATGACCTGAAGAATGCATCCTGTTGAAACCTTTTTTACATTGTCAAAATCTGTTTTTTATCTTTTCTTTATTTTTTCTTAAATTGCGTTCTTCACCACCGAACTAAAGTCAGGAATGGATTCATGACATTTTCCACTGATCATTTTTGTAAAAATAATAATAATTATTATTATTATTTGAATATATTTCCTCCTTTGTATCCTGTAGAGCCGGGTCCAAACTATGGTCCTTAGGCCCTATAGTAGAATTGTCAATTAACTGATAGCACTTTTCTTTATATATGGGATGTTCCTAGTAGGGCGATCTTCTGGGCAAACTGTATGTTGGTGTTACCTGGGACACTGTTAGCAAAATTGTCCATTTATTTTCTCACGAGGCACAGAGCTCCGTTTACTATTGGTGTAGTCTCAGTCTTCATTCCTCAAAACATTTCGATCTCCGAAAGCCGAGGAAAGTTAGCTAAATTGCTGCAAAACTCTTCGTCACAGAGTCCAGACTCCCTGACAAACCGGCTATCGAAATGCTGGCGAAACGCCTCGCACCTCACAGTACACCTCGACGGATCTCTTTCTTGCACATTTCTGTGCCCATATTCACAGCCTCGCCAAACATCTTATGCCTAATTACCTCCCTAGCTGTCTATCCCTAGGAGATCCCTCCAAGACACCGCCGGGGAAAAACTATCCTTAAGAGCCTTCAGTTTGCTAGCCTCATCTAGTGCGAGCCGCTGGCTAAATTCCAAACAGTCTAGGCTAAAAATCTAACGCCACCCGGTCACAGAGGAATCTGTGGTCCAAATAGCATAACCAGTGGAAAATGGGATAATCTAACAGATCTGCATCGGCCTTCCTCATATTGTAACTAGATACCTGGATAGACGGCCAACTACGTGCCCCCGTCTACATCCCTCCTTTTGGGCGATCGACCCGGTGTCTAACGACAAGACCAAATTCTCCTATGAAATCAATCAAGCAATGATCTTTTGCTAGGTCCCCGCTTCTATCTAACTTGGGGTACATGATAGC
>OZ010593.1:10264264-10301764 GCA_963932145.1 Acanthosepion lycidas | reverse complement strand
GTTGGTTTTCTATTACTAAAACCAATCGATCAGTCTCTAGTTGTTTTTGGATTAATAAAACCAATCAGTCTCTAGATGTTTTCCGATTAATAAAACCAATCACTTTCTAGTTGCTTTTCCATTTCTAAAGCCAATCAGTCTCTATGATGCCTATAGTTGCTGGACTCAAATAAGGCGACGAACACTTATACATAAAAATACATAAATAGCTTTATTGTTCGAGTTTCGGCAATTGGATAAAGTGAGAGAGAATCACAGAGGTAAGATTCTTCACACAGGAATTTACAGACAAAATCTTCAGTGAAACTAGCCAGCCTCATTCTCAGGCCAAGTGTTTGACCGTTTTTTATAACATTTGGACACCCACGTAACTTCACGTGGCTAGGCGTTTTTCTTGTATGTCGCCTATGCAACTTCTTGTGGCCATGCCTCTTCCGGCTATGTGCCCACGCATCTTCGTGTGGTCACGCCTCTTCCTGGCATTCGCCCACGCAAATACGCATTTCCTTCCGCTCGGGACACCTTTTTCGCTCTGTTTATTTTAGCCATTTCCTGTTTGTGCTATCACCCATCTCGATTCTCGCAAAATCTGATGCAGAGGAAGTGAGATCAAAGATCTTCTTCAACTGATATGCAACACCGAGGTTTTCTATTAATAAAACTAATCAATATCGAGTTAGTTTTCTATTATTTAAAATAGGTGCAAAATCAAAACTGAATTGTTGATTTTTTCGATATATTTACTATTGTGTAATGTTTATTAAAATAACGTGAAAGAAGATGTTTAACTTGTGGTTTTATTTACATCTTTTAAAATTTAACAACATTTACTATTTCATATCTTTTAGGTTCTGTAAATTTTCTTATATTTTGTCTTTGCATTTTTAAGGAAAAAAAATCTTTCTAATATTTCCCAGTATTCAAAATTGTACTTGGAATTAAGTTTCACATTCCGATGAAATCTATTCAAATTATGCTGCAAGTTCATCAACTTTCGTCATTACAAAAATATTTTCCAATATTCAAAACCGTTTTTCTTCAGCTATTTATTGGGCATTTAAAATAGTGTTAAATTATTTAAAAAAAAAAAAAAAACAATTTCCGATATATTTTCTATTTTGCAAACTCTATTTTGTTTAATGTGAGAATTGTCGTAAGAATGAAGATAACAAAATTAAAACCAAAATATTCCAATGAATATTTATCGAAAAGGATACCATTTTTAAGACTTTCAAAGTCAATGTTTGGCTCTATTGGTGCTAACATTATGAATGAATTTAGATCGATATCAATATAAGGATTCCTTTCAGCCGACAGCTTTGTTCAATGTGCGGGTTTCTTTGATCAACCAATCGGCAACTGTAGATTGATCCTCAGCAGCATTCTAATTAGGATATCATATCTATACAATTACACAAATAAATCAAACAGGTATTGAATCGTTTCGAAAAAGTTAACATATTTCCTTCAGCAAACACTCTCTCTTAAATAAACCTTCGCTGAATCCGAATCCTTTTGCAGGTGTGGAAAAAAACTTGAAAAAAATCGGTCTAACAGGAAACTCATAACGTGATCAGCAGAACTGTGGCGACCAATAATTACTTTTTGCTTGTTCAGATTTTTTTTATCGCCCGTGGCAAGTAAGTTTTGATTGAAATGTTCATTTTAGAGGGATCGATATGGCAGAGGAGCTTTCAGTCGTACATCTGTGTACAAAACTAATTTTCACTGCGAATATTACACGATAAGTTTTTGTGTGTAGGGATATTGTTTAGACGAGTATGGTTTCTTGCTATCCTTCGCATTTGCTTAAACGAATCTCATTGAAAAAAGCGATAAAACAATCAAAAAACTCTCTCAACGACTTTGATGGTTTTGTTGAGCATTTAGGGAATATCAGTAAATTGTTACTCCTATGAATATTTATCTTACATTTGCGAAAGGTTTGACACATATCAAATGTCTAAGCTATTATCTGTATACAAACATTTCGTCAGATCAATTATTGAAATATATTATATAGGAATAAAGTGTCGCTGCCGACACTGGAGTTTGAACACAAATCACCATAGAACAAACACAAGCGATACCATTTTGAATAAGTAGATCACGTGATCGTAAAGAAAATGTATATATGGAAATTAGAGTGATGCCTATTAGGATTACTTCGGAAGTATAGTGGGCAAACACTCTGCCTCTGGGCAGAGAGGATCCCCAGACGAGGCTATGTCGAAGGGCAGCATCCCGTCTCAAGAGACAGCTACCCGACCCCGTTTTTTACGGGGTGTACGAGAAATTTGGGGCCAGGTCTTCGGGCTCGGATATCTATCAATAAACATGGCCTTGTGTCACATTCGACCGCGTGGGGCGGTTAGTGAATATCTAACTACAGGATTACTTCGGAAGTGTGCTGGACAATCATTTTGCCTCCAGGTAGAGGGGATACCCAGACGAGGTTATGTCAAAGGGCAGAATCTCGTCTCGGGAGACAGCAACCCGACCCCGTTTTTTACTGGTTCTACGGGGAGATTTGGGGCCGGGTCTGCGGGCACGGATACCCCAAAATAAACCTGGCCTTGTGCCACATCCGACTGCGTGGGGCGGTTAGTGTATATTTAACTAAACGGATTACTTCGGAAGTGTGTTGGTTAAACTCTCTGCCTTCGGGCATAGAGTATCCCCAGACAAGGTTAAGTCGAATGGCTAGTCTCGTCTAGGGAGACAGCTACTCGACCCCTGTTTTTTATGGGGTCTACGAGAAATTTTGGGCCGTCCTCCGGGCTCGGATACTGTTGTGGTAAACCCTCCTACAGTAGAATGAACTCTTCCTCTTCCTCATAAATACAAACTGCGAGAGTATGAACTGGAGTGGAGAAGGAGACGCAGTGCTAATCTACTTATTACTAACACAATTGTTTTGTATATATCTTCAATATATTTTTTTAACCTACCTTCGTCTTCCGTGTCTTTCTTTCTGGCCTCTAAACAGGTAACAACAGATACCCCACAATAAACGTCGCCTCGTGCCACTGCGACCGCGTGGGGCGGTTAATGAATATCCCACTACACGGATGGCTATTTGGACCACTATTCGGTGATTACATTTCGAGCGAGTATTATCTAGCAAGTACTACTGGTGCGCGTATTATTCGAAGGTGTTGTTCAACAGTGTTACTATAGTCGTACCTGCGATTACAATGTCTCTACTACAAAGAGCATTACGAAAGTGGCAACGAGTATTGGTTGACATTACAAAATTGGCAACGAGTGTTCGTTGGCATCACAAAAAATGGCTTGAGAACAAAAGATGCATTATGTGAACCACTGAATATCACCAGAACCTAGATTGGCAATATATATATATATATATATATATATATATATATATATATATATATATATGAATGTTTGTGTATATACATATATATATATATATATATATATATATATATATATATGTGTGTGTGTGTGTGCGTATGTGTATGTGTGTGTGCGTGTAAATATATATATATTTGTATATATATATTATATATATATATATATATATATATATATTATAAATATATGTATATATATATATATATATATATATATATATATATATATATATAATGAATTAACTGATTTAAAATATGTTGTTTCGCTACACAGTAATAACCATGTTTCAAAAATGGAACAAATAAAATAAAAAAATAAGTTACTCCAAAATTCGCTTGAAGATGAAATGGAACTAATGTTTTTAATTTAATTAAAAAATTAAATTCGTAGCTTTTAGCTTCCATTTTTTAAACATGGTTATTACTGTGTAGCGAAAAAAAAACATATTTTTAATTAGTTAATTTATAACATTAATGCTCTGTAAATTTACATTGATCACTATTTTGTAAAAAATAAAAATAGCAATAAGAACACCGGATTATATATCTTACTGTTCTTTCTTTATATATATATATATATATATATATATATATATATATATATACATATGTGTGTGTGTGTATGTGTGTGTGTGTGTGTATGTTTGCATGCTCCTGGAAATCCGGTTGAACTCTCTAGGGAAAAAGAGAGTTTTAAATAAGAGCTGCTCCTACCTTCTATTCAGCAATACGCTTCAAGTAAATTGAGTTTTATCGAGGCCGCTGATGTATTTCGTATAGAGTAAAACGTTAAAATTCTCTTCCCTCCCTGGCGTGCGACGATGGTCTAGGGGTAAGAGATCTGACTTATATCAAATCAGTCGCTTTCAATCCCGGCTTTAAGCAGTTGGACATGTAGCCACACTGGGGAGCTGTGATACAACGAAACAGTCTGTCTCTCTCTTTCTCGCTCTCTCTCTCTCTATATATATATTTATATATATATATATATATATTATATATATATATATATATATATATATATATATATATATATATATATATATCCTTTCCCTAAGGAAAACAATTTCAAATATTTAAATATTTGTTAAAATTTATTCTTTCATCAAATCCTGCGGAACGGAATATTTTTCAAAAGACATCAAAGAGCTGCCTGATGGAAATAGTAAATTTAGCTATTTCCTTAAATGGAAAAGTTTAACATTGATTGATGAAACAATCAGTAATGTCGTCAGTTGAAATTTATAAACTCTTTCTCTTGAAAGTTTAGGCCCAACCGTTATCCTCCCCACATATCGCCATAAAATGTGTCTCTTACTCTGTAACCATTTATCTTGAGTAGATCTTTGACCTTGCACAGGGTGAACGCAATTATAGAGAAAAGGTTCAGTGAATGCGGTTAAAAGATAGGATACTGGAAAGTTCTCCACTGCCTTAACCATTCCAGAGGGAAAATGAACAGGAGATAACTGATAACTGACATCCATCAAACATGGCACGTGGAACTAGAACAGTCTACCCCAGTGATCGAAATAAAGGGTTCAGTTCGAAATTCAAACCACCTGAAGAAGGCCGGAGCGTACAACGGCCGAAACGTTGTGACAAATATGGCGACAAAGAGGAGGACAATAGTCTGCATAATGTAAATACTGTACATAATACCTCATCTCAGAAATATAGACAGACTCTGGAAACCAGATCTTTATACCAGTATTTGATATCCTGGTTTGCATTTGTATTGGATTTTTTACAAAATATCTGTATCTTCTAAGCCATCAAATTGCCTACTGAAAATTATAATAACGTGTGGGAAAATTAAATAAATATCTCATCGTTTTTGTTTACTAATATTTAATTCCGGCTGCAAAGGATGTCAAGTTTGAACAAAAGCGAATCATTCTTTATCGTAGGTAACGATTGCGTTAAGTCATGGAGTTCGCAAAGTTTATTCTGGTTATGTACACGGGTGTCAAATAAGAATCGTGTATAGCAACGAAATAAAAATACAATATATAATTTTTCATTTCATTTCTGGTTTTAGCGCCAATCACGAGAAAGAACGCTAACTGTCAATTCTCTTAACACACATATCGTATAAAGAAACCAATATGGGTGACAATATATTTGGATCTATCCTGATAGAAGGTAAGAGTTAAAATGCTACAAGCATTTAATCGACACACCGTTATATTCACATATTTATACTCGAAAAAAAACTCCATTGTTCTTTTGTAAAGATTCAGAAACTGGAAATATTTTACGCTAAATTATTACACTCTTCACAAAATGATGCATCACATAATTACATGATTACAGAGAAGTATTGACTACAAGAGGCACGGTCGAGTAATGGATAGCGGCTCGGATTGAGGAATCGGAGAGCCGAGTTGAAATTCCAGTCGAATCCCTTACCTTCACTTACGTGGGACCCGTTGGGAAAGGTATGAATCCTAGTCTTCTCCTCCCAGCTAGGGGTAAAGAGCAGGGTTGTGTAGACTTGAATGGCAAGTGGTCTACCGCAGAATGAATTGTTAACCTACTGCGGGAAAAAAAATCAGCCTCGAAAGATACATGATCGATTAAACGTGTATCATGCATGGTATATAACTGACTCTAGGAGGCAGGGTCGAGCAATGGGTAGCGGATCGGACGGAGGAATAGGAAAGCCGAGTTCGAAATTCATCCAAATCCATTACATTCAGTTACGTTCTAATACTCTTGGTAAACGTATGAATTCTCTTTTTCTACCGCCACCCCCAGCTATGGGTAAGCAGTGTGACAGACCAGGTTTTATAGCCTTTGATGACAACTGGAGAACGGTAGAAAAAATAGCAACCTACTGCGGGAAAAATCTGCTTAATCAGTCAAGATACATCATCGCCTAAACGTGTATCACGCATGGCACGTAACTGACTCCTAGGAGGCACGGTCGAACAATGGATAGCGGCACGGATTGAGGAATCGGAGAGCAGAGTTGGAATTACAGTCGAATCCATTACATTCACTTACGTGTGGACCCTTGAGAAAGATATGAATCCTTCTTTTCTCCCCCTAGCTAGGGGTAAATAGCAGGATTCTGTAAACTCGGATGGCAACTGGTCTACCGCAGAAATAAATGGTAACCTTCTGCGGGGGAAAGATCTGCCTCGTCAGTCATGCATCGAAAGATACATGATCGTCACTCATAGCAGATAACTGAGGAGATTTATTTTAAGAAAATAATTTTTACGATACCTAATCAATTAAAACCCGAACAGAATATAGTAAATACTTAGCATATATTAGAAATGAGAAGTGCTAACACCGTCTTTGCTTTCTATTGGTAACATAAAAAGCAGTCACACCAGACGCCATTTTTAAGTAGGGAGTTTTGTACACTGTACTTGCGTAACATTGTTTGGCTTGGCCTGTTTTGTTTTACGGCATATCAACACCTAAATGGGTTATTTAAAGCCGACAACATTTTTAGGATAGATTCGTATGAATAGGATATGTATTCTTTGGTTTAGATTGGTTTCGTTTATTTTGTTTTACCGCATATCAACCTCAATGGGTTATTTAATGCCGACAAGATTTTTATTGTTCGTAGTATTTCTTTTCCAAAAATATATTGCTGCTAACATTTTTTTATAAAAATACATTGCTGGTAAGATTTTTCACAAAGATGTATTGCTAGTAATATTTTTTTCTTCAAAAATTAATTGCTTTTAAAAATCTTTTAGAAAAATTTATTGCTACTATTAAAACATATTTTTACAGATTCACAGTGTTTTGATCACAGTTTAGGGGTTCAGCTATTTGCCCATAGCTTGAAACCTAACAGGTGCTACCACCCTGGGTCAGGGTGCACCGGGCAAGAGAAAAAATTCTTCTGATCAGAGGCATTGCTGTTGGACGTAGTTTATTGTCTTACCCAGAACGCGGACGTAGTTTATCGTTTTACTCGTGATGAGCGTCGGATGGTAAAGGCGAGCGGTGTCATCTTTGTACATCGGAAAAGCTAAGCATATTCCTGAGCATGACTGACAAGAACATGTTAAGCAAAAGGCACATACAAGCAAGCATAATAAAATTATACATATTATTTTGGAAACGACTGCGTTTGTTTTAAGCGATGGCACCAAATTTTCAGTCAGTGGGTTAACTATGAAGCCTGGTAGAATCATAAATATTCTTCTGGCATAATTACAAATTCACATGTATGATTAATAATAAAATCGGTAATATTGTTACCTCATCATTTTGTATCATGAAGTGCTTTTAAAAGACAACCAACTGCATTATGGGTGGCCTAGTATATATATATATATATATATATATATATATATATATATATATATATATATATGAAAATTTCTCCGAATTAATCAGTAGAGAGACAATATTTATGAATAAAAATGACAATAGGAAAACTGGTAATTGCTGACGCGTTTCGTCCAATGTGGACTTTATCAAAGCAAAATACGAAAATGAAATTAAATGAACAAAGTAACTAATAAAAACAAAAACAGAATGTACCTTGCAACTGGAATGTAGAGAAACGCTATTTTCATATTTTTAACTCAGCAATTACCAGTTTTCCTATTGTCATTTTTATTCATAAATATATATATATATATATATATATATATATATATATATATATATATATATATATATATATATATATATATATGTACACATACACACACACACACACACATATATATATATATAAATATATATATATAAAGGAGTGAAAAGTAAAGTCAACACAGAGGTGGCAGATTGCTTCATGCTAAATCTGTCGTCTGACTATTGCATTTATTATGAAACAGTCTGTCAACTCTGAATGCTGACTTAAATGTTCACTTTTATAATTACGTATATTCTATCTCTGATATTGAGCACTTTATCCCATAAATAATATAGTGTAGCGGACTTCACCACATTAATTTAACTTTAGATTAGGAAACAGGGCTGACGCAGAAAAGGATAAGCAAAAGACATTGCATTGTTACACATAAAATATGTATTTAACAAGATGTACAATATCAAACAACGATATGAAAGAAAGCATACATTTAAGTAAGAAAAGGTTGAAATAAACAAGCGTTGTCTCTTTTTATCTGTTATTTTAGTATTTCAAAGTTCACTGGAATAATGTTCATGAGAGTCTCTTATAATGACTGTTCTTAAAAGATTTGCCATATTAGAAAAGATTATGTGAGTATATACAAGGTATTTTCAGCGTGTGAGTGGTGTATGTGAGTGAGAAGGTTGGCGTATGGTTTCAACTGTCATGGATTCGCTTGGTAGAAAAGAAAAATTCTTGCTTAAATAAGTGACTATAGACTTCAGATCGCTGCGCGTGTAGAATTATTATTCACGTGCAGACGATCTGATTGGTTGGCATAGACCAATCAGCGAACGAGTTTTGGGGAGACTTAAGAAAGCTTCTGTGATCCGTTTCTCGCAAAAGTGCACAAAACTATCTACATCAAAATAGAGCGATTACAAAATTGTCGCATTGCTACAATTTGTAAATTGTCTATAATAATATAATGGTAATTAATCAACCAATGAATGCTTGGCGTTGTATGTGATTCGTCTTTGTATGTAAGTATGTATGTTCGTGCGTGATAGACTTGCTCAAAAGCATACCTTCAAACTATATTTCTTCATGCATATATATATATGTGTGTGTGTTTGTGTGTGTTTGTGTGTGTGTGTGCGCGCGTGTGTACAAGGATATTGAAGAATGGAGAATTCAAAACCTGAATAAGGATCCTCAGGAAAGAAGTCACCAGAATATTTTTGGCAATATATTCTCGTTAAAATTAGTCTATAAGTATTTGTTCGGGGATGGGTAAATGCTGATTATTTATCTTGGAGTCTATAAGCATTTCTTGATACTTGGATAGGTAAATATTGGTCATTTACAGGTGAATACATATGCATTTTTTACGTGTCCGTTTTAGGGAACTATTGTTGATTTATATTTGATTAGGAATGCAAGTGTTTGGTTAGCGTAGAGGTAAATAACCGTCATTTGAGTTTATAAGCATTTACCTTATTCGAGGATAGGTTAATAAAGATTATTCATATTTGAGTCTATAAACATTTACCTGATTCGAGGATATGTTAATAACGGTTGTTTATATTTGAGTCTATAAGCATTTACATGATTCGAGGATAGGCAAATAACGCTTATTCATATTTGAATCTATAAGTATTTACCTAGCTCGAGGATATATGCTTATAACGGTTATTTATATTTGAGTCTATAAGCATTTACTTGGTTCCAGGATAGGTAAATAACAGCTATGCATATTTGAGTCTATATGCATTTACTTGGATCGAGGATAGGTAAATAACAGTTAATCGTATTTTTTAATCTATAAACACCTGGTTCGAGGATAGGCAAATAACGATTATTCATATTTGAGTCTATAAGCATTTACCTGGATCGAGGATAAGGTTAATAACGGTTATTTTTAATTGACTCTATAAGCATTTACTTGGTTTACGGATACGTACACAACGGCCATTCATATGTGAGTCTATAAGCATTTACTTTGTATATTGTTACTTGTTAGATGCCATACACCTCTGTAAGGAATGGACTCAGTATAGTTCAAGCAAACCTATCACGATGTCTGCTTTTGCTGATTAATTTGGTGATGATAAAATTTTATTTTAAATTTATAAAGTCGTTTCCCCAAATTTAACTCTAATGGAAATCTCAGCACAAATTTTCTTTTGCCTGCCTAACAACTAAAGCGGTTTGCTCGTCATCGATTCAAATGTTTTAATTACAGAAATCCTAAAAATTACAAAACAATATGATCACTAATGAATCTTAAATCTTTAATATGATCATATGTCGTGTAGTTTATGATTAAGAAGATTAAAACAACTGATTAAAATACCTGATGTGATTAATTCCTTGCGAATTTATTTCTTTGGATCGAATGTCTGTCAGCTTATGATACAATTGCGTGAAGAAGAACAGTATGTCTTATACACTTTCTGATTGCTAGAAATTAATCGTCTTGAAGTTGTATTTGGAGGGAATGGAAAATAAAAAATAAAATTGATCCGTTTTTAAATACAAATTTACAAAGCGTGTTAGCATCGTTTTTCGCCAATGTTTACTCATTATTTTACACAGTACAATACTTGCCAAGCAAACAGTTCTGATGAAGCAGAATGTAGTGATCATACTCAGCGAATATTACCCATTGATTCACGGTTATGTGCTCCTACTAAGCCTAAGATAAAACCGTAATTATAAAACATCGAAGTGGATGGGATGTTAAAATGACAAAAGTTATTAAGAGCTACAAAAATAGGCGCCATGACCTCCCATCTCCAGAAGGATGTTGCACGAAGTAGAAGGAAAAGAAAGTGTATTACGATCTTTCCCCAGTGTTAATTTTCCACTAGATAAAACTGCTGGCCGTGGAGCCAGAATTAAACCTTCTGTTGTTATGGTTACCTTAGTCTTGTACAAGGCCGGTAGTTTGGAGCGCTCATAGCGTTTTAATAATGTTATAATAATAATGTACTATTAGGTTGGTGTAAAGATAATGACGTAATAATGTCGTTTTTTGACGTTAAAAAATACGTCAAAAACGACATTATTACGTCATTATTTTTGCACCAACCTAATACAAAAAGCAGCCTGCTAACTAATACACTATGGAGTGGCACTTGTAAATAAGCACGGACCATACACCTGAGGGATTTTATTTATTTATTAGGTTGGTGCAAAAATAATGACGTAATAATGTCGTTTTTTGACGTATTTTTTAACGTCAAAAAACGACATTATTACGTCATTATTTTTGCACCAACCTAATATTATAGTCTCGTCTATCGTCCGGTTCACTCACCTCTTCTTTTGAAAAGGAATAGAGGGATATCCATAGTTTTCTGGTATGATTGTGTCTCATGTTTCTTCTAATGTATTCTCCTTCTCTTTCACTTTGCGTCTTAGTGGCATTATTGCCTTGACTGGGGGTCAATTTATATATATATTTTTTAAGAAAATATTTCGCATTATTTAGTTTGAAAAAAGGAATATGAAACAGTGAAGCCCAAAACCCTGTTAATTTTTATATTCACATTTCAACCTTGATATAATCCAAGGTGCTTTAGCGACGTTGTTGGGGTCTGACATATTCCCACCCTATTAATGTAATTTCTTATTTCCATCAACAACCTTCGCGATGTCATCAGTTTTCACCACGTTATTTATGCTGATTACACTAGTTGCCTCTATCTTCGTTACATATTCGACTGGTCTGACCAAGTAAAACTAACAGCAGGAGTAGAGTTTTATCACATGTTCACTGTTTAGGACTAGACTTCCGGTTCATTCTAAAATCTTCTCAGTCTATTTAATTCTAGTAGCCACTTGCGTTTTAAGGACATTGTCGTCTTCCTTGGGGTCAGATGATTAAAAAGACTGGCTGGTCACCTTCAATATCTCGTAAAGAAAACTAGCAACATTCCCTCATCGCCTATCAGACTCTGAACAATCAAGGTTCTAGGAACATTCGCCGTAAACAATTTTGCCGTAGGAAAAACGCCTCAGGAATTTTCGCCGTAAAAAACTTTGCCGTTAGGATTTTTGCCGTAGAACAATTTCAGTGCATTTATTATATAATGTGCGAAGTACCTTGTTATCAGGTATATGTGGCTCACACTAGTGTTACTTCGATTTAAACATTTTAATAAGCGAAGTTATAGGATCAAGATCCCACATCATTGATCCCGTAAGTGAGTAGCGCAAATACTTCAACTTGACACCAGAACCTACGTCACGCAATTTCATATTTCAGATTTAATTTTAAACTTTCTGTTAACATAATATCAGTCTGTCAATAATTCTCACTCAAGCAATATATATTATTTCAAACGAACTTACAACTTGAATACGCAACCAACTTCAATATAAAATATCTGATCAAAGAAATATAACACTTTCAAACTCTAAGTCTTTTGAAATTTATATAAATTATTTAAAAACATAAACTGTTTTAAATTCACTATAAATACCTAAATATTGAAATATACTTTCTTATATTTGAACATACATTATAACAACACACCACCTTTTAAACCAAAGTATAAGTGATATTAAATCCATCAAAGACAAACATTTAAATAATTTAAAATACCAACTTGTTGTTCCAAGGTCCTTCCTGACCTGGAGTGGTAGCACTTGTTAGGTTCCCAGCTATGGGCAAATAGTTAACCACCAAACTGGGGTCAAAACTATATGAAAGTGTAAAAATAGATTTTTATTATAGAAATATCAGTAATATATTTTTGTAAAAAATATTACCAGCAATACATTTTTGAAAAGAAAATATTACCAGTCATGCATTTGACTCTCGACAAAAGCCCTCTTTACAGAAACATGTCAATGAAACCTGATCTACAAAGAATACATATTCTATTCATACGAATCTATTATAAAAATCTCATCGGAATTAAATAAGCCATTGAGGTTTATATGCCTTAAAACAAAATAAACCAATTTAAGCTCATTGAAAGATTAAACTTTTCAGTCGGGTAGTATAAAATGATGTTTTAGGAGATAAGCAAAGTATTAACAGATAAGAAGATTTGGTCAGATACAAAGAAAAGCATTCTTAATGGCTGTGTAATATCAAATCTATATGGAACTTTTTACTTGACCATGTCCTCACAGATGAAGAATTATGACGATATTCTACATCCGGCAACAAGGCCTCTGATCAGGAGGTTTTGAGAAGCGTTGAACCACCTCTTAATTGCACTTGATCCCAGATTCGACCTATTTGCCCATAGCTGGGACCCTAACTCGTTGTCATGTCCCAAAGTTCTGAAAATATTCTATTTGTTGAGACAAGAAATAATTGTTTTAAAGACGAAAGATCAAAATATAGATGAAATAAAAGATGAAAGTTGACTCCAAGATCAGGCTTTTGCTGTGGATATTACTATACATTTAACTGATCTTAATTTGAAAGTACAAGGTAAAAACAAACTTATCACTCAGTTGTATGATAACATCAAGTGCTTAATTATAAAAATATTCTTATGGAAGTCACAGTTTTCAAATGAAAATTTAGTTCGTTTTTCTACATGCAAATAGCTGAAAAACACTGCCTAATATCGAGACTGTACTTAGCTTTGCAAACTATGATAGTCACCTGGGATTGTTATCAAAGGAATTTCAGAAAAGATTTAGTTATTTCTCATCTTTTGAACATCAGTTTGCATTATTCTCAGCACCATTTACCTTTGATGTTGCTAAGACAGATGGAAGCCTGCAAATTGTACTATTAGAAATGCAGTCGGATTCTACACTCAGAGCAAAGTTTCTTGAAGTAGGAATACCTGCGTTCTTTTCATACGTTCCTTAAAAGTTTAAAAACTTCAGAGAGCTTGCCACAAAGATTATGGCAATGTTTGGTTCTACCTATGTGTGTGAGTAGATATTTTCCTTCATGAAATAAGCAAAAACTTATCAGAGAACAAGGCTAACTGATCAACATTTGTCATCTCGGATCAAAGTCGGAACTGCACAGACATTTCAGCAGACATACCAGAAATTGACAACAAAAAGAGATTTCAAGACTCGAAAGAAAAAATAAAACTGAATAGTGGCAAATAAATGTTCAGTTTATTTGGTTTGTTTTTTTGCGATGTCAACGAACACTAGTTGCCATTTTGTGATGCCAACGAAAACTCGTTGTCACTTTCGTAATGCTCGTTGTAGTAGAGACTTTATAATCGCAGATATAATTATAGTAACGCCGTTAGACAATACTTGACAGACGCCTTCGTATAACTCTCGCACTAATAGTACTTGCTCGATAATACTCGCACGTATAGTGACCACCTACTAGTGATCTGAATAGTAATCCGTATAGTGATGCGAATAGAGAAATAGTATAGTGAATAGAGTATAGAATAGTGGCACCTATAGTAATCGAGGATAGAATAGAAATGGAGATCCGAATAATATAGAGGATAGACTAGTATATATCGATCCGTATAGTAGTAGCGGATAGATTAGGAACAGCAATCAATGTAGACATCACGACTTTCTATATATGCGTTTCCTCTATGGTCACCTGATTCACTTAATTAAATAATGGGAACGCCTGTGTTTACTCACTGGCGATCTATGTTCAAATTCAAGTGTCGGCAGCGACACTTTATTCCTATATAACAATTTTGAACTGTTGTAAATTTGGTACAATGTATCTGTTGCTATTGCAAACTGCAAGTATATACTGGTATTTAAATTTTATTTTTTTATCAAACTACTTCAATTGCATTGTCTGCATTGATCTTACTAAAATGTTTGTATGCATATTGTATGTTTCTAAATTTAATTAACAAAAATATCCTGCAATAAATTCATCAAATGGCTCTAATTAGTTGTAATGTGCACAATTGGTTGTCATGTGTGGTCCGCCTAATATATGTGACAATGTGGCCGTCCGCAGACCCGCAGTTTGACATGTCTGCACTAGATGTTTGTCCGATCACTACAATCATAATCTGTCCAAGTCTAGAGCCAAGCGTTTTCTTCCATTTCTATCCATATTAACTACCCCTGATCGTAATCCTTTACCTATGTGGCACCCAAGCATTGTACAGGTTTAACCTTACTGCAAATAAAGAAAACCTCATAACGAATAATTAAAAGGAATTCTAAAACGAACTCATTTATTTTATTCGAAATTAAATAAAAAAAAATAAATTATTTAATTCTTCATCTTTTATGTGTTGTTTCTCTTAAGATAAGGCTGTCATGGCCCTCTAAATCAGTTTTTTTTTTCTTTTGTCCTTTCTCACAAACCCTGTTCTACAATCAATTTGTTAATGCTCATCAAATATGTAATGCGCTTATTTCCTATATTCCCTTCCTCATTACGTGTCCCAGAAATTTCAACTGCCTCCTCTTGATGTTAAGCTTAAGTTAATTTATTGTTTTCCATTTTTTTTCCAAAACCTCGTTGTTGTCCACATGTTAGTTAAAAGCTCAGTACTTTTTTTCTTGTGTTCCTAACGAATTTTTAATACTCTGCTTAGATTTTGGTATTGCCCATCCCAATATATTTTCGGATCAAAGTGTCGCACTTTCGGTCCTATGATAGAACACGTCCCAGAAATTTAAATTTCTCTAACTGCTTTTAATATCCCCGCTTTGTAATCTGCATTTTGTGCTCACCTTTTTTGCTGACAACCATGCATTTTCTTTTTGTTTGTAGTTTATACTACGTCCTTTCGTCTTGCTTTTCTTCGCTACCTTCTGTAGGAACATGTAGTGACTACTCTGATTTACCACGCCCACAAAATACAAAGTTATAATTAAAAGAAAATAAGTACTGTTTACTACAGGACAATTTACCTATCGCAGTAACCACACGAAATTTTCTGCCATGACTTTGCCTAACTTAGTTTTGTAAAAAAATCAGTGATTGGTCAATTTTTATCCAATCGTGTATTTTAGATATTCTTTTCAATATTTTTTCCCGCTACTCTCTTGAGCCTATCCAAAAAGTATTTAAACAGTTCTTACTCCAGAAATAAGTTAGTAGAACAATAAATCAGCAGAACTCAGCAACGCACGCGTATCTACATTCTTCTACTCACGCACACACAGACACAGAACTACCATTACACTACACTGTTAACTGTCTGTCACAAGCCAAGTCAAAAACCAAATTCTATTATCCTTTTTGTACAAACTTTTCATTCTTGAATTCAAATCTTATTCACTGAACTCTGAACATTTCAATATGAATGCTCTTAAATACATTATTCCTATCTTGCATCAGATATCAGTACAAGGGAAGCTACTTTTCTCTCCCTAAATATTAATACATAAGCACAATTGTTGTACTCATTGATTTTCAATATATATTCTATTGTTGAATGCAATTTGATGTCTTGTTCTTTTTTCCTTGTGTTCTTTGCAAATTTAAATGTATGTGCTCTCACTAAAAACGCAGCCTCATTAACAACCTAATTAACAATTTTAAAAACTGATCTGAGCAGCACACCACAAGCTTGATATAATAATGTTAAAGAAAGAGAGAAAGAAATAAAAATCAAGACGGTAAACAAATTTAGAAAGAAAGATTGGCCAGTGTAATAAAGGTAGAAAGAATAAAAGATCACCATGACGCAATTCACTCCGCCAGAACGTCATGCTGGATTGCCTGGAATTTGCGCTGAAAGTTCCAATACGAACTTTTCAGAATGTTTTGGTATCAATCTGAAGAAAAGTGCAGGGGATAAGGAGAGAGTTGAATGTTTGGAGTGATCACAAGTGATGGCGACCTTATTCCTCCTTTCGTTTTCCCAAAGAACCTCAGAATCAACACAGAGGCCTAAGTCAAATGCCTTGAGAAGGCAGGGCTTCCATGCATCAACAAGGTAGCTGTTGGAAAACTGTACAACTGACATCAGGACGCTGCACCATGCAATACAAGCAGGCGAACACAGTCATGGCTGACAGACAAATTCTTACCCCCGGCCACCTAATTCTCTAGACTTGATTATTATGTAAAGGGCAGATGAGCGAGAGACCAACAAAACTCCTTGTAACACCAGAAATGGACTGATGGTACAGATTATCGCGGCATTCGCCAACAGAAACAAGGCGACCGATGCAGGAGAATTCGAAGTCATCTGGAGGCCGTAGGTGAAAGAAAATGGTGGTTTTATTGAATAAATGTACTCTTTAGTATTAAGATAATTTTGTGTAATTTTGGTAAATATATGTTAAAATGAGCCGGCAGTGTTATTTTCATAGTTGCGTAATGTAGACGACAATTTATCCGTCGTGGCCTGTATAAGGAAAAAGAGAGTAGAAAGAATGAAGTCTGAATGATGGTAGAAAGGAAGATTTAAGAAGAAAGAAGACTGAGAAATATAATGAAAAAGAAAGAAGGAAAGAAATAATATTAGACAATTTTCTCTACAGAATCTTATTTTACATATCTATAAGTCTACTATTCATCCATGCTTACAATATTGCTGCTATATATGGTCTGGTGCTTCTCTAATATCGATATCCTTGATAAAAGCCAAAAATGAATCGGCAATATTACTGGTCCTGGTCTGGTATCTCGGTTTCAGTTACTTTCTCACTGTCGTAAAGTTGCCTCCTTTCGCCTTTTTCTATAAATACTTTCATGGTAAGTTTTCGGATGAGCCCATCGCTATGGCACGTATATTTTATAAAGCGTAGTTCTTAACTGTTGACGAGGTCTCGCCAACTTACATATGAGCTGAATAGATTTAACCGTAAGTTTTATGTTAATTGTTTCTTTTCTCGCACTTCTCGCTTGTAAAAATCTATTCCGGCTCCATGCTTTCCAATCAACTTCAATCTTCAAAAATTTAAATGCAATGGCAATCGCTATCTACTTTCCTCCTGACTATTCTTTGTTTGTTCTGTCTCCTTAGTAGTATTTGTGTTTTCTAAATCTTCTACAGCCAGTAAGCCTTTGTGTCGCAGTGGCTTTATTTCCTTTCTCGATTAGAAAAATGTTTAGAGAAAAAAAGAAACTTAACTGATATGAAGGAAATAAGAAAGGGGAGTAGAATTATAATCAAAAAGAAAGAATGAAATAAAAGAAAATTTGACTATATATGAAGGAAAGAAAAGATTACATTATTTAATGAAAATTAAAATTAAGGACGATTATTGAAAATAAAAATTAAGAACGATTAAAGTTATAATGAAGAAAGAAGTTTTGCTAATATTATTTTGTAAAAAATGAATGAATTTTGCTGATTTAAACACAGAGAGAAAGCAAAGATTGGCCGAGGTAACAATGGAATAAGCTAAATGGAAGAAGTATTATCAGCTATAATAGGAAAGAAGATTATGATAAATGTTGTCTTTACAAAGCGCTTTGAATGCGTTTCGAAAAACGAAACCTAAGGAACAGAAGCGACAGGATCGTTCTTGTAACGAAGACAGACCAAAAGAATAAAGGAAATGGCAAGCTTAAATGCAAAAATTGATAATTTCGCATAGAAGAGAAATCCGGAAGTTAAAGGTAATGTCAATGAGATTTACGAGAACCGGAAATGAGAAATCCAAAAAGATATCCTGAACAACATATATTTACCACCCAATAGAAAAGCGGTAAAAAAAAATGTCAACCGGCTGTGATGTAAAGCCTGTCAATGTTCTATCCAGGATTTATGCAAGTCAAGAATAAAACAAAAATTGAGAAAAGTTATATTTTTGAAAGAGCAAAGGCCATTATATATAAAACACTGGCAAACTTGGACCTTCGAGGCCGAAGAAAAAAAAGCGGAGTAACAAAAAGACGGTTTTTCGATTGACACTGCTATTATTTTAAATATCTTCTCTCCTTCACACACATATATATATAGAGGCACACACACACATACACAAGTACAAACTCACACAAACGCACGCACACACACATATGTATATATATAATTTGTCAGACGCACACACACACATACACAAGTACACACTCAGATACACACGCACACACACACATATGTATGTGTGTGTGTGTGTGTGTAGAGACAGGGCCGAGTTCGAATTCCAGTCCAATCCACTACATTCACTTACGTTCTTATACCTTTAGGAAAGGTACGAATCTTCTTCTTCTCCCTCCAGCTATGGGACAAATAGCAGGACAGACTAGGTTGGCAACTTGGCCAAGAGGGGGGTAACTCTGAATTCGAAATATGCGGAGGGTTGCTTGAGGATCTTGTGGCTCGTAGTGCAAAGGTCTCTGTATTCCGGTCTTCAAAAAGTGAAGTTTTTTCTGCACAAAGCCATTTTCACGATTAAATTTTTAAATAACATGATCCAATATATAATCCGTCTTAATGAAACACCATTATATATATATATATATATATATATATATATATATATATATATAAGTAGAGGTAATAAAATTTTTATAAATTTTAATGTACCTAGTTTTAAGTACAGCTAAAATAACTAATGTGGTTTCAAGCATTACTGTAAATCAGTTGTCAAATATTTTCCGTGAACGGGAAAATCGTATTACCCTTTGTATTGTTACTGATGGAAGACATGTGGAAACTTAAATAAAATTTCAATAAATCCTTAAAAAATATAGATTTAATTCTTTCTAATCCTTTTTACAAATTATTTCTACAGCAAATAAAGTTATAATTTTTTTAAAGTGCACAAGAATTTATAGACACTCCATGTTTGGCGTTTAACTATTTGCGTAGATCAGGAAAAAAATTAAAAATTATGGCGTTATTTGTATTTGCGATAGAAATAATATGTAAAAAATTTTATAAAGTTTAATGTACCTAGTTTTAAGTATAGCTAGAATAACTAATGTGATTTCAGGCATTACTGTAAATCAGTTGGCAAATGTTTTCCATGAACTGCAAAATCGTATTACCCTTTGTACTGCTAATGATCGAGGACATGTGGAAGCTTAAATAAAATTTCAATAAAACCTTTAAAAAAATATAGATTTTCTTCTTTCTAATCCTTTTTATAAATTATTTCTATCGCAAATACAAATAAAGTTATAATGGTTTTAAAGTTGACACGAAATTATGGACACCCTTTATATATATATATATATATATATATATATATATATATATATATATATATCTGTGTGTGCGCGCGCGAGCGCGTTATATAAGAATAAAGTGTTGCTTCCGACACTTGAGTTTGACATAGATCACCAGTGAGCAAACACAGGCGACCCCTTTATTGATTTTAGTAGACTACGTGACGATAGAGGAAAGGTATAAGTCGAAAGTCGTTTGACATCTAGATTTATCTTCATTTCTAGTCTATCCTCTATTACTATTCGGACTGCTATTTTCTACTCTATTCACAATACTATTTCTCTATTCGGATCACAACACAGATTACAATTCGAGGTAGTATTAGCGAGCAAGTACCATTAGTGCGAGTGTTATTCGAAGGCGTCTGACACCACTATTGTTCAACGGCGTTACTATAGTTGTATCTGCGATTACAAAGTCTCAACTACAACGAGTATTACGAAAATGACAACGAGTATTCGTTGACATCACAAAAGTGACAACGATTGCTCGTTGACATTATATATATATATATATATATATATATATATATATATATATATATGTGTGTGTGTGTGTGTGTGTGTGTGTTTGTGTGTGTGTGTATGGTACTTCACTCGTTGATTAGAACAGTTTCCGATAATAAGTTCGAATCGTAACAGGGTCAATTTATCAGGAAGGGTACTTCTCAATATTATCGGTATGGGGAGGTGATTCGATCTTGCGATGTCAATGACAATCACAACACTAATTGACCCATGCCTTGTGAGTTAAATTTTGTAGACGGATATATTTCTGAGCCATGGATGGCTGTATAGCACGAAGTCACAGGTTTCAGCGTTCAGCATGTTGATCACCCGAGGAACTATAACTAATGGCCGGTCAGCAGGATAAACCATAAATGGTCACTTTGTGCGTTGACAGGAAAATAAATGTGCCTGAGCAAGATTCTAATCATTATTAATATATATATATATATATATATAGATAGATAGATAGATAGATAGATAGATAGATAATATTAGTGGTAAATATACACATACATATGCAATCATATATCTAAAATATATAAATATATATACATACATACATACACATATAAATATATTTTGTATAAAAAAAATTCCAAGAGAATAGAATACAGGTAGAATTCAGTGTCCAGGACAGAGTAAGGACTGTTCTTCTCTCATCTGTTACCCATCTCTATAGCTTTCATTTACTCTAAAATTCGTCCCACACTCTCATACATACACTCTCACTAAATTTTATTTTTTATTCCCGGAGTTGTTTTTTCTGTTTTCTTTTTGAATTTGTAGGTCTGATGAATTGGATAGTATTTACGATTCCAATGGATAAATTATGACCATGGAATATTAGTGTTTAAGCCTTTTTATTATATATATATATATATATATATATATATATATATATATATATATATATATATATATATAGAGAGAGAGAGAGAGAGAGAGAGAATGAGAGATAGATTGAGAGAAACAAAGAGATAAATTGAGGAAGAGAAAGAGAGAAAGACAATGTGTGAGACATATCATGGTCGTTGATTTGTTTTTAACAATGTTTACTTTTTTTTTAAATGTAAACAAATAAATTCAATCGTTGACTAAACATACTATTTTAAATACATTTATCGAACAAAACGTAAAAAAAATATTTCAAAACTGAAAATACGGACTTCTGTTTTTGAAATATTCTTTTTTAAGAACAAGGCCCAAATAAGTGAGAATTGATATTTCTAGGGCATATAACGAGAAAATAAAGCTTGTAAAATCTGATACAGGTCAGATTGAAGGTAAGAGGAATAAATGTAAAAAACGCATTACCTACCCAGCGAGTTTGGGTAAATGTGTGGTACATAGAAGAAATATCAGAAAGACTAATTTATTAAGCATTACAAAAAATAGGAAATTATATATGTATTAATTGTGGAAGCCATTTTCGTCTACACGCTGAAAGGACGTGGCATATAAAAGATATGTACCTCCGTGAATATTACTTTCCGACAAGCGGCAAAATATTGCAGATAGAGAATTTATAGATATATATTGTATGGAGAAAATCGAACCAAAAAGGACATATTTAGCCTCAGCAAGAGAAAGGTGAAATTTCTAGGGTACATAATGAGGAAAGTGGCCTTGAAAAATCTGATACTCACAAGAAAGATTGAAGGCAAGAGGGACAGATGAAAACAACGTATAGCCTCTCTAACGAGCTTGTATATATGGATGGCGGAGTATGTTTTAGGAGAGATAACAAAAAGAAACGGTTTGTTAAGAGCTAAAAACAGGCAGAAAATTGTGAAAAGCCATGATCGTCTACGTCCTGAGAAAGAAATAATTACCTTTGATTGTGTATTTGTTTTTGTTTTCGCGCGCTGAGATCTTTCGTATTTTTGCTGAAAATTTACATTCCTTTATTTTTAACTCAACCAGCCAATCTCACAAAGGTTTTCATTTTTTTTTTTTTTTTTTTCTTATTGGTAATAACTTTAGACAACACCGGTGGGATATATTGGTTCATTTTTGCTTGCCAATTTTCGACAGGTCTCATTTTCCTGAAATATTTATTTTTGCTTCATTCACACATTGAGATATATTTGTTACAAAAGAACATTATTTTTACCTTCAAAGCAGGTTTTCTACACCAAAGAGCCTTTACCCCATCAAAAAAAAAAAAAACTCCTCTCGACAATTGTCCGGTTCGCGAATATGTAAACCTTCCTGCACACGTTCGCTTTCGTTTTGGCTGTTCTTGACAGAATTCCAAATAAATGTCATGTCTTTTGAAACCTTTCTCTTTCACATGTTTTTGAGTGAATCCTATAGATGTTAGAATGTTTGAAATTATATTTGCCCCGCAGCGCATCCGTCGAAATTAACCGAATGCATTTAAACCAGATTCTCACGTCCCATTACATTGCAAGAAAGTTATTGCAATATTGAAGCAGATGCAGTCACCATGCCGTGAGAATGCTAGATAGAGAGAACGTCTCGCAGGACATTAACTGCCTAGTAAATTCGATATTTACTGATAGTGTAACATTTATGGTCTTACGGAGAAAACTACCCGTAAAAAATATGAATTAAGTTTCTGTTAATTTCCATACACCCCTGCTGTCAGACTCAGTAAAGTCTTAGTACCGTAGAAGGCGTCTTTCGAGCCATCTTGGTTTGGTTTCGTTTTGTTTGTTTTACGGCATATCAATCACAATGGGTTATTTAATGCCGACAATTCTTATTTCTGGTAATATTTTTCCTACAAAAATAATGTATTGCTGTTAATAATTTTTAACAAAGTATTAGGTTGGTGCAAAAATAATGTCGTTTTTTCACATAGTAACATATGTGAGCAAACGACATTATTTTTGCACCAACCTAAGATTTCTGATATTAAACGTATTTTTACATTTTCATTATGTTTTGACCGCAGTTTGGGGAATAACTATTTGCTAGGACCCTAACAGATGCTACTACCCCAGGTAAGGCTAGACCTGGAAGTAACAACAATTAAGAAGTAGTTCCAAGCTCCTCAAAACCTCCTTATCAGAGACCTTGCTGTTGGACGTAGTTTATCGTCTTACCCAGGACGTGGATGTAGTTTATCGTCATACCCAGGACGGTCTTCAAGGGTAGCATCTGTGGAGGCATTTTAGGTCCCCTGCCTTTTATCTTCAGCATCCTATGTACGTAAGAATTAGAAGATTTTAGAAATAATAAACTTATTTTTATCTTTATTCGACAGATTAATTCTGCATAATCTTTTTTTTCGTGTAGTTAACAGATCTCTGTAGTTTGTTTAAATTTATTTTGCGCGCAATTTATATTTTCTTTTAAAATTATCATACTTATGATCCCTTTGGATAAAGTCATTCCTAAAAGACATTAGGGAACTCGAACTATGTATTATTTCGAAGACATCAGAGTACGCGTACTAAAAAAAGTAAAGCAAAACATATATATGAGCAACGTACTGTGCCCCACTTAAGTTTTAATTACGGCTTAATTCGATGATATCAATTCTAATTGCGACGAATACCGTAATTAAAGTTAAACAAGAATTGTTCCGTAAACGTTTCACGCTGTTCCATATTTAACTTTAAGTTTAAAGAAGTTATTTTTTTTATATTTTAATCATGTGTAACTACTGCTAATTCAGGTTGTTTATGATTCGCCGAGATCAAAAAACGAACGGACGGACAGACGGATACACGTACACTGCTCTTTATTTACATAGGTTCCTGTATGGCAGTGAATTCCGGACAATCTCCTCACAGATGAAGAGAAGATATGAGACAGTAGAAATGTTAAGGCTACGATGGAGCAGGGAACGATAATATTTTATTTAAAATTGAAACAAAACGGAAACTTAATAATTAACACCAGGAAGAGACTGTTGAAATTTCTTGAGCATATAAAAGAGGAAAGAGAGATTGGAAAGTATTATACTCAAAGGACGGACTCAATGCAATGGAAGCGGAGAAAAACAAAGAATAGCTTGCTTAGTGAGTTTGAGTAAATGGATGTCGGGATGGGGTTTAGGAGAAATAACAGAAAATCAAAGGACAGGAAATTGTGGAGAGCCATCATCGCCCACGTTCTAAAGGGATACGATACATAGAAGAAGAAGGTGTATTGTACATTTTAAACGATAGAGACTTTCGCTATTGTTACTTTGAAATCTGCAAGCCACTTCTTGAAGTAACAACTATTTTCGCCGTTTTTTGTGAGCTCAATATTTCATTTGATTTGTATGCGAGATGAAGTCAATTAAGTCAACTCATTTGTAAATGTTAGTCATGCAGACATTGATAAATGCTGTAATCTGGTTAATCGCGCGTCCAGTCCCAGGGTCAGCCAGTGAAATCCGTCTACTCTGCTTCAGTGGAATGAGCAGAAGTGAAGCCACAACGATGAATCATCAATAAATAACATATGACTTGTTACCTTCCTTAGTATGTTAACAGCGGAATTATTACACCATAATTTCCCATGTATAATACGCATTTTCCTAAAAAAATAAGCAAAATTAACTGTGCGTATTATGTACAGCTACAAAAAAAAATCTTTAAAAATTTCCCATTGCAGAGGTCGATCTCAGTTGCGAAATGACTACTCAACACAAAGATACGACAATTTGACACAAACATTCGGCAATTGCGACCCCAAAAGGATGTCAAATACAATCATATATACCTAACAATAGTTACAAATGTAAAATAAAATAAGAATTATCATAAAAATAAATTTGAATAATATTATTCTATGTTTAAAACCATTTTTTAAGAGTAGGAAACACTGGCTGTAATGAAATTGGAGAGGTACAATTTATAGGGTTTGATTACCAAACAAGGGGTGCGTATTATACGTGAGTAGAAGCTTCTGGCCACACTTTCAACATAATTTTAGGAGTGCGTATTATGGATGAAGGCGTATTATACATGGGGAATTACAGTAATTCTAATTCATAATATTTTCTTTTTGCGAATTAATACTTTCTAAATTATTTAAAGCCGAAACAGGTTTTGGATTATCAATTTATTTGAGAATTAAAATGATTTTTTCCAGATGCAATTCTTACTATTTAGCCCATAGCTGGGGCATAGGATATGGTATAAAAGATTTATACCTTTTTCCGAAGAGTATTTGCACGTAAGTGAATATGACGAACTCGACTGTTATTCGAACTCAGTTGGCTTACAGCCACATGACTCTGAAACACCGTTTCCCGTACAATCACCGATGTTAAGCAACGTTCAGTCTTGTCAGTATCTAGATGAGTGACCACTTGAGAACACCAGGTGCTGCAAGCTTGTTTGTGCGGGTGATGTAATGGATAATGGCTCGAAATTGTTAAACGTTGAGACCGGTTCCAATTCCCGTCAGGCTCATTATATTTATTCTTTTCCCCTATCTACGGGCTAATTAGTAATACTTGTATAACCAGATTATTATTATCTCCTAAAAAGTTTTACAATCTAAAACTATTTTCTGACTTTAAATACCTAAATTGAATAGAATATATATATATATATATATATATATATATATATATAGAGAGAGAGAGAGAGAGAGAGAGAGAGATTGATGCATGTTTCATTAAATAATATAGACACGTTTTGTCTATTTATTTTAAGTAAGTTCCTTTCATATTGTCTGATAAGCTTAATAACATTATTATTGAAAGACGAAAAAACACCATTTTCGAGATAACAACTGAGACATTACTCTGTTTATTGAACAATTTAGTTCATGCCACATTGACTGATAAACACCTACAAAAAACAATTTTCTCAAATTACCATATTACTAAAAACACACTCTCTTAAATTTTCAAAAAAAGTCAACCTTAGCTTGGTGACTGCACGATCCAAAAGTTTGTAACCGTTAACAATAATACATAAAAAAAAAAAACATATTTCGATTCGCATTTAATTTTTTTGTCTCGGATTCTAGTTGAATTTAACCAAAAAACAAAATAATTTCCATGCCTGAAGATGACTGAATGTACAGTTGAAAGTACTTGCGTATTACAAAAAGACCTTATACAGTTTATAATTTTTAAAAACAAGGACCATAACATTCATCAAGTGATTCATAGGTTAATGCAACTTTAAAATTCTGTTTGCGAAAGGATTTTCGCCATTTTATATCATTATCTTTACTAATTTACTTTTTTGTATGAATGATTCATTGTAATATATATATATATATATATATATATATATATATATATATATATATATATATATATATATGCAAATATAGATAACTAGACTCGTTTCGAAAAACCCTCGAATTTTTGATTTGCCAATAATCAAATCAATCTCGAGGGAAAAAAGTTTTTTAAAAAAGAAAGAGCTACAAACATGGTCTACTGTCGAACAAATCGCACAGATGCAGGTCTGAAGCCCAAAGAAAAAAAACCGATACGAGTAAACAACTAACTAACAACAAAAGAGCTCAATACAACCGTAGAGCAGACATAGATACACCTAGTGAGCCAGACAAACCTACCTAGGTTTCACCTAAACGATTGTCAGGGAAAGTTCGGCTCTTTCCCTGACGATCCGTTTAGGTGAAACCTAGGTAGGTTTGTCTGGCTCAGTAGGTGTCTCTATCTATCTATCTATATATATATATATATATATATATATATATATATATATATATATATATATATATATATATATATCGCGCCTTAACTCTAGTAGCAAAACAAATCTCTATATTTTAGTTTGCCAAAAGATTCGATCGCTTATTAATTAGAAAATTTAGTAAATAAACCCAATGAACCTTTTAGCCAAGACAATACTTCAACGTTTGTGTTTAAGTGTTGGCAATTTTTAGGGTTATACAAGTTGCAGTTCATTCTCTAGATATGTCTTTAAAGGTTGGGCATCTCGAGGCGGTGTAATGGTTAACAAAGCTTGTCTCGCTAGAACAATTACGACTGACTAATGAGTTCGATCTTCACTGCGTGCACCCTTCTTTCGGCTTTGTGCCACATCTAAGCTACGCTTGGAAAATCACTACATCTTTAAAGGTTTCCTCCAAAGAGCTCAATTTTTGTCACGTTACCATAATTTGTCCCAGAATGAAGAATGTTCCTTGAAATGATTATGAGCAAAGAATAGTTGAGGCTTTACGTCTTCAGAAAAAAATCTATTTGATGAGACCAAGAGTGTTGTGGGGTGCACGAATAATTGTATCTTTCCATATTTCTATTTTTACGGCTGAATTTCTCTCCGATTAGTATATGACCTTCAGTTTATTTACCGACAAATTGATGTAGATACACGTTTACTTAATTTACAAGACGTAAACGGGTACTTGAAATAGGTTGTCCTATTTGGGACATTTACGGGTGTGTGAAACAGAACGATCGCTTTGGTTCACATTGCTATTTCAAATCGGATTTAAAATCGGCCATTACAATGCCATCTGTTTCCCCGCTGAGGTGATATACTATTCTGCAATGCCAACATTTGTCTGTTTAATTCAAGGTGTCTCGTAAAGCAGATATGATTTACTGTCTCTATCTCTATTTATTGCGCACTGTGTTTCTCTCTCTGTCCCATATTCTTTCAGTACGTGGGTGATGGTTGCTTTCCACAATTGCTTATCCTTTGCTGCCTTAAATAAGTATATGATAATTTATCACGTATCTTTGTTTTTGAGGTTCTTGTACAGGCATCAATTTTCTTAAACTGCTCAGTACGCTTGTCATTCTTGTATTCAATATGACATGGTTGTATTAAATTTTTTTTAAGTCTTCTACCGGCAGTATGTGAAATAAAATGTTTCGCTATTTGATTATTAGCCGTAGTCTCTGTGTTGTTACTATTATTCTTAAAATGTCTTACTTTCTTTGTTCTTTATATTCTCAAAATTAATCGGTAAAAATACATCTGTATCCCTTCAAATTGTTCTTCATCAATGAAGAATTTCTATCTCATTCACTGCCATTACATAGCAGTTAAGCATTTTCTTGTCCATGAGAACATTTTCCTATATATATAATACAATATATAATATATATATTATATTTCCTATATATATAATACTTTGCTTTTTTTTCTTTTTCCTGCTCGCCAAAAGCAAGGTGTTAAAGCCACTACGAATCATAAGATTACTGAGACAGAAAGAATCTGGGAAAAGCATTATTAAGACATAGGTCAATTTAAAAAGAAAGAATTCAAGAAGACAGAAAAATAACAACTGACATGGTATTTAAATATTGGAAGATCGTAGTTAATAGGAAAGCAAAAAGCTGGAAGAAAGTTCCACCAGTGAGTAGTGCGAGAGATGAAATTGTTTAAACAGAACTTCTGGTGATGTGATGAGACCTAACTTCCAATCTAGCTTCACTTCGTGAAATCGAGACATCAAAGAGGAATAGCCATCACAAAAAGTACCGTTAAAGTATTTCTGGAAAATACACAGGGAGGTTAGGTTAAAGCAGTGAGAAAGTAACTGAAGCCAAGATGCATTAGGACTCATAACATAGCAGATTCTTTTGGGGGTTTTGTTAAGACGATCTTTATACGTCACAAAATCACAATACCAAAAGTACCAGCAATTCACGGACGTATCACAAAATTAAAAACATGTCACATAAATTCTGATGAAATAGGAACATGCAGTGGCAGAAATACATAGCAGAAAATTAGTTATTGAGTCTATGGAGTCGATCAACCTCATGTCAGTGGAAAACGTTATACTTTGAAGGTCCAGTGAGTTATTCTCTCGAGAGTTACTCTCTCCAGAAATCAGATAAAAGAAGAAAATCTTTTTTTTTTCTGAATGGTACTAAGAGATATGAGGAATTTTTATGTAGTTAAGTTTTTTTCATCGCAATATATATTCCTTTATTCGTTTCAATACATTTTAAACAAGATTTTGTTATCGGCTGTTGAAAACCATGTTCAAAATGTCACGTCAGAGTAACAAAGAAAAGGAAAAAAACTATCAAAAAATAATGGAAAACCTCATTTTTATAACCCCTGCGTCATTGGAATTTTTTGCTTTATTTTTAACTACTATTTTCAAGCGTTTACCGCATTAAGTTTTATCTCTTGCTGAACTACTCAAACCTTCATGTCATTTTTCGTCATGCTGATAGAAGGGGAAAAGTTTCTGAAGATCATTTAAAGAAAGTATTAGGTTGGTTCAAAAATAATGACGTTATAATGTCGTTTTTTGAGGTTAAAAATAGGTAAAAAAACGACATTATTACGTCATTATTTTTGCACCAACCTAATAGTTCCATTCTGGAGGCGTTAAAATAAAATTAAAATATGCATCTATCAACGTGGTAAGATGTGTGGAATAGTGGAAATCAGTTAAGCAACCACTTGTCCGTGCAATTGCTTTATTATTAATTATAGGTTAATTTAAGCAGAATTCATTTTCTATCAAGGATAACCCCCTTTTTATCTGTAGATGTATGTTAAAACATTTTAAGGAAAATCTATAAGTGGAAAAAGTTTTTCGTGTGACGTGTTTTTTTTTATTTTAGGATTCCTTGGACTAACGGGATGTTTACATTTATATGATTGAACATGAGACTGAAAGTGAGAGGACGATGAAATTTTCTTTTTTTAATTTCTTTAAGCGACTCTTCCCGTTCAAGCGTATGTGGACTCACATCAACGTAAACATTTATTTAAACCAATGATGTTCTAAAAGACGAAACGAGTCAAACGAAAATGTAATTTTGACTTTATTATATTTTCCTAAAATTTACTTGACATATAAAAGTCTCTATCACTTGTATATACTTGTTTGGACCGGCTTCTAATGCTTTGGAGGGAGCGCCTTGGGGATAAAAGGCGTGACTCGTGGGGGCACAGTCCGTTGGACTACGTAAATATTGATGAGTTACACGACGGAATTTCTGAACAGCGGCGCTATACCGAGTCTGCTTGTTACCGTTACCAGTGGATATGACACTCGTGTCATATCTTAATGGCCCGGGATCGATTCTCGGCAGTATATGACCACTGATGAGTCCCAAAATAGGGCGAAACTTTCTCCCTTCTGTTGAGGATTTTTCTAGACTCGATGAATTGCTTAAATGTAAAAGTCTATATATCGTCTTCCGACAAGTTTAACTACAAAACATAATGATATATTTCGATGCTCCATGATGTATTTTTTTAGGTAGGGGTATGAAATCTCCTGGTTTTCTCGTATGCCTACAACTATCTCTAACCGATTATTACAAAAAGTTACTTTGTATTTCTTATTACTCATAAAACCACCTCATTTTTGTGTCCATGGTATTCTGAAAATTAATAATTTTCTCTGTCGCATTTACTACCATATAAGAAACTGTATCAAAACTGACTTTTCTGTCACAGGCTGATGATGCTGAAATCAGATAAAAGAAGAAAATCTTTTTTTTTCTGAATGGTACTAAAAAATATGAGGAATTTTTATGTAGTTAAGTTTTTTATCGAAATATGTTTCTTCTTTATTCGTTTCAGTACATTTTAAACAAGATTTTGTTATTGGCTGTTGAAAACCATATTCAAAATGTCACGTCAGAGTAACAGAGAAAAGGAAAAAATTATGAAAAAATAATGGATACCTCATTTTTATAACCCCTGCTTCATTGTAATTTTTTGCTTTATTTTTAACTAATATCTTCCAACCGTTCACCGTATTAAGTTTATCTCTTGCTGAACTACTCAAAACTTCATGCCATTTTTTACAGCTTTCTCGCTCTTTTATGTTTTTTACACAGTATTTTTTTCCGGTCAGTGTCTCCGGCTTTTAACTTTTATGAGACAAAAAATAATTACAAAATAACTAAGGTTTTGGCACAGGATTATCGCGATGAAGGATTAGAAGTTTTTTTTTTAAGTTTTTTTTTTTTTTTTAAGTGCACATGCAAAACTTTATGGAAGAAAACTGTCTGTTTGTTTGTTTTTTAATTCTGTGGAATAAAAAATTCGTTTAATGAAGTTAATACCACTTCTTAAAAATAACGATTTAGAGGAAAGTTAATGAATAATCTATTAGTGACCACATTTACTTAATCACGCATGTTTCTATCTTTTAATTAGTTTTCTTTTTTTATTATCTCCTCCCTCTCTTGTCTCAAAAGTTTTTTTTTTCTTTTGTTCTTTACTATTTCGAATATTTTTTTTTTTATCTTTTCTCCTTTTTCTCTTTGTTTAGAACTTTTTTTTTATTTTTATTTGTTCGTCATTTTTTTTTCTATTTATTTCTTTATCCTTTCTTCGTGTTCTTTTTGTTTTGTTATTTTTTCCTTTATTTCTTCATTTTTCAGTATGTAATATTTTTTCTTTTTTTTTCTTTTTTCTTTCCTTTTTATTCTCCTTGTTTCTCTCTCTATTTATTTTGTTCTTCAACATTAATTACACTTTTTCATATTTCTTCATCTTCCTTCTTCTTTTTCTTTTTCTTGTCTTCATTTCTTTCTTCAATATTTCTCATACTTTTCCTTATTTCTTTATTTTATATTTTTTCTTTCTACTTTTCTTTTTTTTATGTCATTCTTCCATAATTCTAATACTTTTTCTTCTTTTTTTCTTCTTTTTCCTTCAATTTATTCCGCTTTTCATTGTTTTTCGTTCATCAATATTTCTTTCAGTTTTTTTTTTTTTTCATATTTCTTCATCTTTCTCCGTTTTCTTTCTCTTCTTTCTTCTTTTAATTTTTTTGTCATTTGGTATTTATTTTATTTTTTCCAATTTATTTATCTTTTCTTTTTCTTTTTTTCTTCACTATGTTATTCTCTTCATTTTTCTCATCTTTCCTTCTTTTTCCTTCTCCTTCTTCCTTTTTTCAGTTTATTCTCGTTTGTTTTATTTTCGTTTCATATTATTTCATATATATTTTTATTGGTTCATCTTTTCTTCCTTTTTTTTTCTTTCTTTGTCCTTTTTTTTTGCTTTTATCTGTCATATTCTTTGAATTTTGATTTATTCGATTCCTTCATATTTTCACACTATTACCCTTCATTTTCTTTCTTCATTTTCTTTCTTCATTTTCTTTCATTTCTTAGTTTATTACTCAACTTCATTATTTTTTCATTAATCTTATTATTGTATTTAATTGTTTTACTGAAAATTGCTTCTTTTTTCCTTTATACATTTTTTTTTTACTTCCTTCTTTATTTGCTTTTCTTTTGTTTTATCTGTTTACCTATGTTCTTCCTTGCTATTATATACGGATTTTTCATTCTTCCTTGATTCCATACCATTTTTTTCAAGCTGATTCCTTCTTTTTATTCTCTTTTTTCGTTTCGTCTCCTATTATTTTATGTTTCTTTCGCATCACCATTGTCTTTTCATTTTCTTTATTCCCCCGATCGCATCGGCCAGATTGTATCTGTTTTTGTTTTTGTTTTTTTTTCTTGCTACTTTTGAGTTCTTCTTTATAAACACACAAATCTAAACTCGATACACTGATTATTTATTTGCATATTATCACCAATTCTATTTAATCATCTATTTTCACACACCAAAGACTGATCATATAATATTCATTTTTTCTCTCTCCATTTTCCCAATAGAGTTTATGTCTTCCAATTCTAATTTTTAATTCACTGATTTTCCAGTCATTTCCCGAAGCAAAATGCGGCAATTATGATTCATATCAACTGTCTGGTCTCTATGTAGTTACTTTGTATTGATTCAAACCAAATTTTAAATAATAGTTGCTCGCTGGACTGTGAGTGTGATCCTAAAGATGAAAGTTCTGTATTAAATATCTTATAGTGTCATTTCATTTTCCTGATGTTTATAGAAGGTAAATGAAGTGGAAAATAAACGCAAATAACATAATTGCATGTAATCAATACGCTTAAGATAAAAAAGGATTTGAAATTATTCAAAGAAATTCTCAAAAGATAGTTCTTGGTTCTTCTTTAAATAGAAGACTTCCTTTCCAAAATTACGCATGCGATCTCAGAATTGTGCCCAAAACGAACAGGATAATTATTTGTTTATTAACTAAGAATACGCTGGCTTGTCTATGCTACTATTATTGAAATGTTTCTACGAGCGTCAAGGAAGGCATTGAGAATAATTTCGAAAAGTGCTCGAGAGGAATATCAATTCACCATTGGCTTCCTGAATTTGTTTAAACTATTGATTTTGTTACACACTCTTTTTATTATTCTCCTATCACAAAACTCAGTTTATTACATAGTATGAACGTTAGTTTTTTTTTTCTTGAAGTAAGCAACATTTTTTTTTCAGAGAAACAAACGTGTATGAGATTTAAACGCGCCTGATTGAGACCGGAGGAAAATTGTTAACATTTATGGAAGAAGCGTGGTCAAATTTCATCGAAGGTCTCTTCAAACACCATACTGATAAAACTATTTAATATTTATAGAGAATACATACATAAAACGAGGTACCTCCACTTTTTCGTTACAAGCATGATGAAAAAGGGACCAAACCTTATGAAAAAAAAAAAGCTTTATCGTCAAAACGTTTATGTTATTGTTAAAAGGAAAAACAAAAGTATTTTTTTTATTAATTTTTTTAATCGTTCCTATCATGAACTTAATTTTGATTAAACATCTTTTTTTGCGTCGGTGGTGGACCATAGATTACTATGGGAAATTTAGCGTCATTTTGCGGTAAAACACATTGCTTTCTAATTTCTTGCAAAAAATTAAATAATTGTCGGATTTTAATGAGATTTTTTAGGACTTATTCACAAATAAATGAAATTATTTTGTAAACATGTTTTTTAGAAAATCTTACTAAAAATATTTTTACAACAGTGAGTGTGAAACTAAAGATAAAAGTTTAATTTATTTTTATGAGATTTCGAGAAAATAAAGTTTGCTCCGAATATGTTTATATTAGTTAAAAGCAGAACTCCTTGGAAAATGTAAATCACCGACTTTTTCAAACAGTTATCCATTTACCGATAATCTGCTCTGAATCGTAAAATAAAAAAAATGCAATAAAACTATGAAATTATTTACTTAGAAAATATGTTAACTGCTTTTATAAATATATTAAGGTCTCTATTGTCTTAAAAATGTTTTGATGTATAAAGAATTTTTACATGAGTTGTTTTCACTTTTTAAATTTCAATTATAATAATTTATAACGTTTTAAATATTTCAAAAGTCTGTATTAATGTCCGTCTTTTCGAAGATGGTGTTTATATGGGAAAACTATATTTACTAATCATAAATTGAGAAGAGTAATGCAAATAATAAAGCGCCAAATTTTCAAAAGAATTTTGATTTTTTTTAGTGTATATACGGGTCGATTACTGAGTACTATAAATGATGTAAAGACGACACCTAGGTCATTTTCTTAAATTACGTTTACAAATAAAGTCTCTATAGACAACATCCTTATCGCCAAAAACGGTTAAAAACACAGCTACTGTTTGGTTAAAAAAATATTTTTTGCGATATTTTAGACTTAAGTGAATAATATTTGTTTCAAATCAAAGTCTCTATAGAACAACATCGTTATCGTCAAACACGGTTCAAAAAACACAGCGACTGTTTGGTTGAAAAATATTCATGTGATATTTTAGAATTAAGTGAATAATATTTGTTTCAAATCAGATTAATTATACTTTAAATCGGTTAATATTCCACTGTTTCAGACAAGTATATTTTATTTCTGCAAATTTTTTAAAACCGAGAACTAACAAATATTTAAAAAATGGACGACTTTTTGTTATTGAAAAAAATCGATTCCAATCAATATAATTTCTGTTTGACATACACCAGAGTATTTTGCTTACTGGAAATGGTAAATTCAATCCTTCAGGTTCTAATTGACGCGAAAATGAAAGCTTCAAGACAGACTTTTCATTTTTAAAATTAATTTAAAGCTTAGATTTTGGTGTAGGTACCTACACAAAACTATCGCATGGATTTTTCAGTCAACAATTTTTCTTCTTACTTCTACCACACCATACTTTCACAGCTAGGAAACATAATGCCATATACATTGAGTCGACTCATCCGCATCCCTTTAAGATTCCATTGATAAGAAGGACCTTCCACTCAAACATCTTCTTCACCTGAACTGATACATTGTGGAACAGGCTCCGCCCAGAATGCTTCCTCGGTCACTACAATCACAACTTATTGAAATCTAGAGCTAGAGCGAGGTGTTATCTATCCTACATATCATCATAATACGCATTTTCTCCCCCCTCCATTTACGAGCTTAAAATAAACTTGGGTGGCTCTTATGGCTTGTACTGGGTGATTAATAGTAAACAATCGGTCGAAGAATGTAAGTATCTGAATGTTACAGAGAAAACCAATAATAACAAAATCTTAACACCTGTCTATATTTCTGAGATGATGTAATTTAAACTATTTACATTATTCGTGCTTTTGTCCTTACTTTTGCTGCCCCATTCACGATATTTCGGTCGTTGTACGCCCCGGCATTTTTCAGGTAATATTTGTTGTAATTTCCACCTGGACTAAATTCCCCAAAATATCACAAGAAGAAGGCCGGAGTGTAGAAGGACCGAAACGTCCTGAATGTGACAGTAAAGATGAGGGCAACAGTCCGAACAATATATATATATATATATATATATATATATATATATATATATATATATATATATATATATATATATTTAAGCATTTCACCCCAAGCAAGGCGGGAAGCCACTAGCACGCAAGGGGTTATAGAGGATTTGGAGCGAGAACAAACAGTAATGATAGAGGAAAGGATGAGGAGAAGGATAGTGGATAGATCAAGGTAACTGGAGATGTCGTTTGACATTACATTTGAATAGTTGGAGATTAAAGCTATCAGGGAAACAGGAATAGGAAAGGGAGTTCTACAGGCGAGAGGTGCGAGATATGAAGCTATTGGAGTAGAAGAGGCGACTAACAGTTTCAACAGTGAAATGGTGAGAGATGGATGCCAGCCTCGTAGGACGTAATATATATATATATATATATATATATATATATATATATATATATATATATATATATATATATATGTATATGAAGAAATATAGTTCTAAGTTGTGCTATATTTATGAGATATAAGTGCTCAATATCAGAGATAGATCGTATGCAATTATAAATGTGAAGACTGAAGTCGACACTCAGAGGCAACGGGCTGTTTCATGCCACCTGATATATATATATATATATATATATATATATATATATATATATATAATGTCAACTGGAATTAAATTTAATGTCATCCACAGACAGACTGTTTCGCTGTATCACAGCTCATCAGTGCGGCTAGACATCCGGTTGCCTCTAGCTATGATCGAAACCCGACTGAATTGGTATCAGGCGGATATTCTACCACTAAGCTGTCGGATGAAGGTGGATTTTTAGCGTATTTATTTTTGGAAACACGCCCAGTGTCCGACATATAATATTTCGTATTCTATATGTGAACCACATTATATTCCTGAACGAAAATGAAATAAATAAATACCCATCCTCTGCTAGACTAGACAATGAAGTGTGTTCTGGAAAAGATGGCGTGATGATTGCGTCTACCATGAAACAATATGCCTCCTCTGAGTATTGACTTCAATGTTCACGTTTATATATATATATATATATATATATATATATATATATATATATATATATATATATATATATATATATTCACACACACACAAACACATTCCGAGTATATACATATTCTTCATGTGTTGTCTTGATCGGTCTCTCCCTTTTTCTATACGCACACATACAGATATATATATATATATATATATATATATATATATATATATATATATATATATATATAAAGAAAGAGAGAGAAATGAAGATCCTTTTTATCAGTTTAATGGATTTATCTTCAGGGTTGTCTTCTTATTTACGATCTCCATCCCATTCTTTTAGCTCACATCGATAAATAATTGCACCCAACCTAAAATGCCTTCGGTTTTATTCTTGAATAATGACTTGTCTCTGAACATCAGATTCGGTCCATTTCCAGCTGGTCATTTTTGATAGGGTCACTCGCATAAAAGAATGC
>OZ010593.1:10214264-10259264 GCA_963932145.1 Acanthosepion lycidas | reverse complement strand
ATTGAATCAATTAATTTATAATATATATATATATATATATATATATATATATATATATATATATATATTGTAGGATATTTCATGGATTAATATCATGAAAGAGTTCTTTCAGGATGGCTGTTTGTTTGATCTTGTGTAGCGGTATATGCATTTCTGGGAATTATTTAATGCCGAAATCTAAATATTTTGAATGCACATCCATACCTTCAACTAGAAATAAAATGTATTGTTGCTAATTTGGCTTTGAAATTCATTGTTGATAATTCTACTATAGATAAGTATTGTTGGGAATTTTACTATAAAAAAGTATTTTTATATATTCGTAGATCATTGTTTTTTTGTTTTTTTGCGAGGGTGTTACACTCTTTTATCCATAGCTGGGGCCCTAACCGGTGCTACTACTCCGGGTCTGGGTGGAACTGGAAGAAACAGTAATTATGTTCCTCAAAACCTCCAGTCTTCAGATGAGAGGTCTTGCTGCCGGATGTAGTTTATCGTCATACCAAGGACTGAAGAAAATATCATAGAATAGTGTGCATAACGTAGGGAGACATGTGAAGAATCCATACAAAACCACTTGCCATTTCTCTTGTTCACGTTTTGAATCTGGTCGAAAGTTTTCTTCTGAACAAAAAAAATTTAAAAAAAGAACATGCCATATTCTTCTGGACGTTTAAACTGCTAAAGTAAACGCTTTTCCCAGAGCAACCGTTGTTCTTGTGTTTGTGTGCAGACATGAACTTCACTTCCCTTATCAAGTATGATTTGTCCGAATTCCTGTGCATAGTTATTTTACGGTTCGCACCAAGCGGCACATTCCCTCTGAAGGCTTCGAACTCCCCTCAAACCATTTGCGAACACGCAGTCTCCAATTCACTGTGTTGCGTGTATTGCCATAACTGTCTCATACGATGAAAGCATATTAATTATCACAGAAATGCAGGAGCACAGTCACTCGTCTTCAAATACATTACGCGCCCTATATATTCAGGGTCCGATGGGTAAATTATCGCCATTTTATATTTTAATTTCGCGCCACAGGTTGTTTGTTTTCGATTTTGTCGACTGCACAGCATAGTATGGTCAGTTGGGCACCGTCTGTGAGTAAAGAGCACCATGTCGCAATTCACTCCGCCAGAAATTTGGAATCGTATGTTGTACTGATTGGCATTCGCACCGGAATCTCCGATATGAACATTTCAGAGTGTTTGGGTTACAATCTGAGGATAGTGCAGAATATTGGGAAAGAGTTGGATTAATCTAATTGTGGTTACGAAGGTGTATCGAGTGATCACTGGTGATGGAGACGATATGCTTTCATTCATCTTCCCATAGGGACTCAGGCCGAGTCGCACATCGAGTGACTTAAGGAGATAGTGCTCCTCTGGGTCGAGTGTTTGTTTGCTGAAAGACACTATGTCTGGAACATCAATCAGGCCACAAAAACAGGTGAAGCAAGTATTGGCGTTATTTACATTATTCGGACTATTGTCCTCATCTTTGTCGCCATATTTATTACAACGTTTCGGCCGTTGTACGCTTCGGCCTTCTTCAGGTGGTTGGAATGTCGAACTGGCCCCTTTATTTCGCTCACTGGGGTAGTCTGTTCTAGTTCCACATGCCATGTTTAATGGATGTCAGTTATCAGTTATCTCCTGTTAATTCTCCTCTCCAAATTCTCTACTGCTTTAACCGGGTATTGAACTCACAACTCTTTGGGTCCTGTCACTGGATGTAACTAACATCTTTATGCACTGTGCCCGGTTAAGGCAGTGGAGAACTTTCAAAGGGAAAGAATCCCTGACTGACGCCAATTCAGTCGGCTTTCGATCATAGCAAGAAGCAACCGGACGTCTAGCCATACTGATGAGCTGTGATACAACGAAACAGTCTGAATGTGGATGGCAATATATATGCCCCTGAAAAATTTATTTCAGTTGAGCTCTCTAGGGAGAAAGTGTGAGTTTGTAAATAGTGACTATTACGGTTAATATTGCAAGACTATTCGTTAAGTCGAATCGATTTCTCTCAGTCATTGTGTGTTTATCTAAAAAATAAATACAATTAAATTCACCTACATACCGGCCGTGCGCCAACGGCTTACTGGTAAGAATTCCCGGGTTTCGATCCTAGCTACAGGTAACCGGACCACACTGATTAGGTGTGATCAGCGAGATTGTCTATGAGTGGATGACAAAATATATATATATATTAGGTTGGTGCAAAAATAATGTCGTTTTTTCACATAGTAACATATGTGAGAAACCGACATTATTTTTGCACCAACCTAATACATATATATATATATATATATATATATATATATATATATATATATACTCTGTAGTGAAAGGGCCATTCAGATTTTCCTACATATTGTTTCTGGCATAGTGTGCATTCTAGGCAGTAAATTATGTTATGACTTCTACAGTTAGAATCGTGGAAGATATGGAAGTAGATTTAGTGATTGAGCTAGTGAATGAGTTCGTGTTTTTAATATGGTTGCAGCATAAACTTCTTTTGTTGTTACATGGTTGGGAAAATCCTGTTGTTTTTGTTCTTAGTTTATTACGGATTACTTTGTCCCCTGAAATGTGGTTACTACCTATGATTTCTTTTAGGTTCTTAGGTCTACGGTATGCTAGAAGGCCAGGTTCCTTAAACAATTTTTTTAGGTCTCGTTTGAGATGTAGTATTTCCCAGCAACTTTTGATTATTTGGGATAGTGGAGGCAGAGTTGGGTTGAAAGTGGTTACTAGATGGATTCGGCTGGGTTTATTTTTAATCTTGTACATTAGGGTGTCTTCTCTAGGTGTGGAAATTGCTCTATTTATTTGTTCCCTGATTAGGTGTTGTTTATAGCGACGTGTTGTGAATTGATGCTCCAGATTTTCAATGTGTTTATTTAGTTCTTCATTGTTGAAACATATCCTTCTATGTGCTTGTGAATAGGAAAGGTTCTTCTTTGAGGTGTTTAGGGTGGGAAGACAAAGTGTATATATATATATATATATATATATATATATATATATATATATATGTATGTATTATACAGGATTATAATAAACATCGTGAAATCGCAGCACAAAAGGTTTCATTTTCCTTCTTCATGCGATGGTAAGTAAGATTTAAAAAAATTACATTCAAAATATTGAAATAGGAAAGCATAAGTGTAGATATTTAAATATGTTTTTATTATAATCTTTTATAATAAAAATAACAATAATATATACTTTGTACTGAGCACAGTTTCAAACGTAAATGCTAAGAACTGGCAATTTACTCCGTCACTTCTTTCTCTCATATATATATATATATATATATATATATATATATATATATATATATATATATATATATATATATATATATATATATATATATACGTGTCTTTGCGTCTGCGCAAGTTTTTGTATTATTTTTAAATTTGCAATCTCATTATTTTTTATCGATAGAATCATGCAGACACACGGAAATACAGAAACACAGGCTATTACATATACGTATATTCATATATATATAGGGGGGAGAGAAAGAGAGCTTAGATTAGCTGTTCGTATTTTGCTTTATATATATATATATATATATATATATATATATATATATATATATATATATATATATGCATGTGAATGCGTGCGCTTGTATTACTAAATTCGCCTGTTTTACATAAATTTTCATATTAACGGTTTCAAGGTTATTACACACACAAACACACACAGAGACACGCAATCGCGTGCGCGCACATATAGCTGAGTTCATTTTAGCAGTTATCGATTTATTCACCTGAATCACCTGTTCCGAAGCTGATTAATTTTAATTACCCCCACAGATAAGAAATATAAGAAACCTATAAACGAATCTTATCTCAGAAAACGGCGTAAAATTTGTTTTACAAAAACTGAATATTCGTTGGCTTTTTGCTATTTTTTAAATTTTTTTTTTTGGTGGGGGGAATCTAAAACTCACTTTCCGTTACTTATTTATTATTTGTAAATTTTCTTGTATGGGAAACAAACATTTCAGATCATTTCCTTAAACTGAGATATACGCTACACTCTAGAATTCTATTTTCTTCTCTTCGTTACTTACCGTTTTAAAATAAGCATTGTTTCCTCCTGAAAGGTGTTATTATTCTTCTCATTGAGTAGTGAATGCTGGACAATCTTTTCACAGATGAAGAAGAGACTTGAAGCAACAGAAATGTGGTCCTAGAGACGTATGCTTGGAATATCATGGACAAAACATTTGAGCAACGACGATAGTTTAGAGAAAATGGAATTAAAAAAAAAAAAACAGAATACATACTTAACATCAGAAAGAGACAGTTGAAATCTTCACGGCACATAATGAAGCAAAAGGACTTAGAAAATGTTGTAACGAGATCGAGGGAAAAAATATTTATTTCCCAATTATATTTCTTTCGTTATCGGCATTGTTATAATTCAATCTGCAATTTCAGAGACTGCTTATTTCACGTCCTAAGAGGTGCAAGGTATCACCAGATATTTTTTTTCAATGAGATATTCTTTTAGTTTATTTTTTTTTCTCATACTGTTGCCAAATCCCACAAGATGTGCTCCAAATCGTAGCATAAAAAAAACGAATTAAAACTATCTAATTATTTAATTGTATAAACTTTTAATTGCTACTATAAATAATGTAAATGAAGGATGTAGAGTGAAAGTAAATACTATTCAATTTTCTTTTGTATACACATTTCTTTCCAAGTCCCAGGTATTATTATTATTATTATTATTATTATTATTATTATTATTATTATTATTATTATTTTCTTTGATTTCTGGCGTTTACATATTTCTGCCCGGGTCCCGCCCAGGGACCTAAGTTTAGAAATGGCATCATGACACTTTCCAATGACAAAAAAAAATATTACATAGATAAAGCCGTTCGTAAAGTGTGGGCTGTACTTGTCAGAACAATTTTTTGTATCTCCTTGAGGCATGGACTTCCAGGAATCCGTTCAATTAGTCTACGGATTATTATTATTATTATTATTATTATTATTATTATTGCTAATGTGCAATTTGGTTCTCCTATGAATTAATGGATAACGGCTCGGATTAAGGAATCGGAGAGCCGATTTTGAATTCTATTCGAATCTATGACATTAACTTACGTTCTAATACCCTTGGGAAAAGTATGAATCCTCTTCTTCTCCTCGCCACACCAGTTGTTCCCCAAATCTTTTTTTTAATTATAATTTTTAAAGTTTAAAATTAATTTCTAAAAATGAACAAAGGATTCTTCAAGATATATGTGCTGTATTATATATACGAAGCCTATTCGATAGCGAGATCAGTACGCTTCAACTGGACCAAGTAAGCACGGCACCGAGTGGGTCATCTTTATTTTGCACACTGCCCGTCGATTGTTACACACACACATACACACACACACACGTAAAAAAAACGTAGATAATTATTCTTATTCATATTATTATTATTACATTTGATTTCTGTTGTATACACATTTCCTTCTGAGTCCCAACCAGAGACCTAAGGTCAGAAATGGCTTAAGTTTCCACGGATGATTTTTATAAAAAACAAAAATAAGATCACAACCATTTTACATAGATAAAGTTCTCCGTAATGAGTGAGTGTAAGTACAATTTGTTGTATTTCTATAAGGCAAGGGGTACTTAGAATCCCTTCAATGAGTCTATCGGAACAATTTGCCATCAATGCGAGGGCTCTAAATACAACTATAATTATTGATGTCTTCATGTCGCACATTTTCGAGATTTCCACTTTAAGATCCTTGTATTTTGACAGTTTTTTGAAGATCTACAAAGATACATCACGATCTGCAAGGACTGCCATGTCAATAAGAAAGCACATTCTGTTTTCGTGGTCTTTGATCACAATGTCTGGGCGATTAGCTTTGACTGTTCTGTCTGTGTGTAAAGACCCAAAACATTATTATTATTATTGTTGTTATTTTGTTGGATTTCACTTGTATACACATTTCCTTTCAGGTCCTTTCATTATTATTATTATTGTTGTTGTTGTTGTTGTTGTTGTTGTCCCCATTATATTTCTAATGTGCAATTTGGCTCTCCTATGAAGTAATGGATAGCGGCTCGGATTGAGGAATCGGAGAGCCGAGTTTGAATTCCAGTCGAATCTTTTGCATTCACTTACATTCTAATACCTTTTCGAAAAGTATGAATCCTCTTCTCATACCCCCACCAGCTATAGGTAAGCAGTGAGACAGACCGGGTTCTATAGCCTTGGATAGCAACTGGTCTACCATAGAAAGAAATGGCAACCTACTGCGGGGAAAAAATCTGCCACGTCAATCATGTATCTTTCGATACATGATCGCCTAAACAAGTATCACGCATGGTACATAACTGACTGACATTGTCAAACATTATTGCTACTGTTGAATAGTATTTACTTTCAATGTAATTCTTTAGTTGAGGAGGCACGGTGGAGTAATGGATAGCGGCTCGGATTGAAGAATCGGAGAGCTGAGTTCAAATTCCAGTCGAATTCACTTAACTTGAGAAGATATGAACCCTGTTCTTCTCCCCAGGTATGGGTAAATAGCTGGAAAATGTAATTATTTATAGCCTTGGATAGCAACTGGTCTACCGCAGAAAGAAATGGCAACCTACTGCGCGAAAAAATATGCCTCGTCAGTCATGTATCGAAAGATACATGATCCCCTAAACGTGTATCACGCGTGGCACATAACTGAATGATTCTAAATCTAAACTGAAAAAATATTCAAATCGTAGTCGGCTCTTGATCAGTGTCTGTCCGTCAAACCAATGGCGGTCAAACGTAAAAACCTAGCTAGCACTCTTTACTAACCAATGGGTGATCTGGAAAACGGTAAAAAATCTTATTCCTAAAAACAATATTTTGTTTAAAGTTACAAATACCGCCATTTAATTTCCCTTACTTCATGAACGAATATTGGTAAAAGTCCCGTTTGCCATAACTTCAGCTCTGATGACTTATCCGTTTTAGTGGTTCCACATACAAATTCAACTAATCATTATAAAAAATGAGCAAATTTTATAGCAGATTGGAATTTGAATCACTGAAAACAATAAACTGTTCGAAGGTCGCATATGAAATCTGTTCGCAGGCTATAAAAGAAAACGAAGCCATAAAACAACGTAATTTATTTCTGCATCATTCCAAATGATAACGCTTGCAAAACTTGCCATCGGATCTCCAAGCCAACAGAGATGTAATTATAGAGGGAAATATTGCTTACTATCATTTAAGAAAATCAATTTCAACGCCGAAAGAGTTTTGACCCTGCCACGAAAAAAAAATAACTTAATCAGAATAAATTGTAAAGAAACAAGTTAGAAGAAGAATATAAAATATTTTGAAAGTGGAATCCTTTCACTACTGGCCGAGGCGATTTAAAACGACAATATGCTAGTCGTCATAATTCCTAAGTATTTTTATTTTCTTAATTTAATGATTTTTACCTACAGGAGTATTTAAAATTTACCATTATGGTTAGATCAACAGCGTAGAGAAATTGTAAAAAAAAAAAAATCTATATATATTAAACAGAGGATGTCTATCTGTCTGTGTGATACTGTTTCATTGTAGATCCACCCAACCGATTTTGATCAAACTTGGCGTTAACTTGTACAATATAAGAGATTAAGAGGTTATTAGCGTAAAAAAATCGATTTGTAACAAATCGATTTTTTAAAAAATCAATAATCGATAAAGCCGATCAAAAATCGATAAATTCAACTTTTTTTCCTCCGAATTCGCTCAAAAAAACTCGGTATATGGGTTACTTAGATCAAAAATGCCTCACTTTTATTCATACGACTCTGCGTTTAGCGAAAAATTGCGGAAAACGAAAAATTGATTTCAACACAAATCGATTTCAACACAAATTTCGAACAAAAAACCTCCCTCAATTTTCAAGTCGTCTAAAATACAAACTTCACTCAAATGAAGCCAACAATAAGTTGATTGTTTAACAATCATTTAACTTGATAATTGTGTCCGCCCATATAGAGAAAACCCGCGTAAATAGCGAAAAATGGCGATTTTTACTGCTTTCTTTCATATTTTTCGTTGTTTTTTCAATTAATTTTCAGCAAACTTAACAGTTGTTTTATAAATGTATCCTCTTTCAAAACTCTGGTAGCACACAGACAAATTGAATTTGAAAAACTCCAAAATAATTGCCGTCTGAAGTGGGTTTTCATGCTGCCTTTTTTACCCCTTCATGTCCTCGGCTAACTTCAATTGTATTACTTTAAAGTAATTGATGAAGATAAACTCTGTTACATGTAAACATGATTCTGTTTTTGCTCCATTCTAATTGAACGCTTTTTCTGATCGACCCAAATCAATCCCGGAATTCATAAAGATTTATTTGTTATTTGCTTTATTTACAAATTTCGGAAGGCTCGCGGCCATATCATATTGAAACACCGGTTCCCGTACGATCACAGAAATTAAGCAATATAGAGGCTTGTCAGTACCATGGAGTGTCACAGATTAGAAGTACCAGGTGCTGTAAGATCGGATGTGCGGGTGGTGTAATAAATAAAGGCACGGAATTTTTAATTGGAGAACCGAGTTCTAATACTAGTCGGGTTTTCTTTATTCTCTTACGCACAAATACTATTAGAAAACGTATGAATCCACCTCTTCTCCCCAGCTATGGGTTAATTAGCAAGACTTTTAGCAGTAAATCATTATTATCTCAAAAAAGTCTTACATTCTTAAAACGTATTTTCTGGCTATAAATAACCTGTAAATTTTGTGAATGTATTCTGAAGCGTGCAATAGTCTCTGTCGGGGCCGCTCAATGCAATGATGAAAGGTACGTTCCTTATAGATGCATGTATTCCTAACATGTGTGTCTATCTCACTACCTAATTCTTAGCTAAACACACTGTCATCTATATCTAAGCACAATTTAGTTGAACAAAACTATGAAACCCAACCTCAAAAATTAAAAGTGGGGTCCAGTTTAACCATCTCCTACACAGTTGGTAGGGGTCTACTCTCCAACTTTCCAGGGGTGAAACTCCTTCTTGAGGCCAAATCCAATCTCATTTTATTCTGACTGAAACAGTTATTAATAAATTTACCCCACTGCAAGAGTCCGCAATCACAGGCTAACCACTTCTAATAGCTAAACATAACCACCAAAATCGTCACAGCCACAGACTCGGCGCATATATTAAGGACGTTTTTCCTTGTGTCAAAAAAGAAAAAACAGAACCCTGATCTCCTGTATATATGCTTCCACGTAGCACTTATCCATAGTACCCGATTCAGCTTAGGCCCAGTCTTCACTTTCGATCCTCGTTTGAGTTTGAAATCATCTCTGCGTCCTTGTGGGTGATAAATTATTATCCATCCAACAACTGCTTTCTTACCGACGAAACGTCACAAGCCTCTCGCAGCACTATCGTTATTTCCATGGAATGTGCTCTGATGGACTACATTCCTTATTTCCCCCAATTCTAAGCTTCACATCTAAGACCCTCCATGCTACGAACCTTGTAGCAAACCACCGTTATTCTCTTTGAATTCTTCTAGAGAGATGTAAGTCCTACAATTCTCACGAATCGCCGCTTTGGGTAACCAACTCGCATGAAGATGAGCCTCCGATCACTAGAATCTTAAACTATTCAAGCCTACTGTAAACCGTTATTTTCCCCACATAACCGCATGTACTGTTCCTCTAACTCAGTATTCCTCTATCCCGAGCTACTCTCGGGCCTCGTACAAGATGAACATCATTGTAATACGAAAATATTGACTTGCCGGATTTTCATGGAGTGATGGTACGTTCCCCGAACAAAAGATCTAAGTTTGATACTTTTGCAGGTATTTCTTTTAGATTCTTCCATATTGCTTGTTATTTGTATTTTATTAGGTTTATATGTCTGTATAGTGTCTTTAGAATCCATATTTCAGATCCTCAGTCTCACTGGAACGGTTAGTAAAAAGATAAACATTGCAAAGTGCTACAACGAATAGGGATTTGCGGAGAACCATAAACTTAATGGATACGTCATAGAGCAACACAGAAAATGACACTGGTGAAACGAATTTAAATTTCTGCTCAACTATTTTGGGATCATTATGTATTAATTCTCTCAGGACAAGCATGTCTTTTACATCCCCACCCGCCCCATGCTGAGCCGCCTACGCTTTTCTACCGATTAATCAAGAAGAAAAACTAACTTTCCTATAAACATCATAGCAATGTTTTTTTTTTTTTTTTTTTGATTTTTTTTAATCATTTCATCCCTAGCAAAGCGGAAATGCCACTAGTACGCAGGGGTTTACAGGAAGTGAATTTGAGAGCAAAGACTGAGTATAGGGGACATTAAGAAAAGGACAAAAGTAAACGGGATTGAAAAAGATGGCGACTGATGTTGTTTTTAAAATTTCAAATTTGTATTTATCAGGGAAGCGAGTAAACGCAAGGGCGTTCCACAGGTGAGAAGACCAAGAAAAGAAACTGAACAGAAGTGGCGGTTGGAGTTCACTATTTCACCAGTAAAAGTGTTGAACCTTATTGTAGCATACCTATATTTTATATATATATTAGGTTGGTGCAAAAATAATGACGTAATAATGTCGTTTTTTGACGTTAAAAAATACGTCAAAAAACGACATTATTACGTCATTATTTTTGCACCAACCTAATATTTCTACGGTCGGCAACGATAACACTTTTGTTGATGTATGACGAGTCATTTTTTAATCGAAACGGTTGTTTCGCCATTATTGCTATTCATCCTTCATTTGTCCAGTGAATGATGATAAACTACATCCGGCAGCAAGGCCTCTGATCGGGAGGTTTTGAGAAGCGTAGAGCCACAACTTAATTACTGAGTTGGAGTGGTATCAATTACGGTCCCAATTACGGGCATATAGTTACCCCCACTACCACCAAACTGGAATGAAAACGCTATGAATGTAGAAAAAAATATATTTATAGCTAAAGTACCGACAGTTCTTTTTCATTGTAAAATTACCAGCAATACATTTTTGAAAAGAAATACCAACAATGAATAAGAAATAATACTATAAATACATTTTTGGAAAAAAAAAAAAAATTTTAAGTAATACAATTAAAGAAAAAACCTTACCGACATGGAATAAGAAATATTAGGTTGGTGCAAAAATAATGACGTAATAATGTCGTTTTTGACGTTAAAAGATACGTCAAAAAACGACATTATTACGTCATTATTTTTGCACCAACTTAATAAAACCGGGAATACATTTTTGTAAAAAAAATTAAAATTATCAGTAATACAATTAAAGAAAAAACCTTACCAATAATGAATAAGAAATAATTCCAGAAATACATTTTTGTAAAATATAAAAATTATCAGCAATATATTTTTAAAAAATTACCACTAATGAATAAAAATTAATACAAGCAATATATTTTTATAAAAAAAAATTACAATACATTTTTGGCTAAAATATAAAAATTACCAGCAATATATTTTTATAAAAAAATTTACCAGCAATACATTTTTGTAAAAGATAAAAAATATTACTAGCAATACATTTTTGAAAAAGAAATTGTTAATATCCCCTCCCAAATATCAGCATTGAATGACCCATAAGGATTTGGTATACCGGTATATGAATGCATAGCTAACAACATCATCCTTAATATTCTATCATGTTTATTTAATTTTCTTTATTTATTCATTTAAAATCTTCCCTTCTAAATTCCTTTCCATTCGTTCTTGTCTTATTTTCATTTTATTTTTATTTTCTGATCCAGATTCATTCAATTATTTTTTTTATATATAAATCTTTGCCTTTACACATTTCCGCCTCTCCCAAACATCATTACTCGCTTAATACATTTTGAATCGGTTCCATTTTTATGAAGCTAACTTGTTTTACATTGCTACTCAACAAACGACGCAATTCTAGTCATTTTATTATGCACATAAATCTAATTATCTCAGAACAGGATGCCACTGAGATTCTTTTCAAAACGATATTTTCCCATTGCGCAAACGAACCAGATTTCTAAACACTGTAATGAATAGTCATATGAAATGAGCAAAACTAAAAACGCCACTTTACAGTTCATTAAATCCTCGTTTACCAAACAAACTTTATATCTTACACGTTTCTAAATACCATGGAACGACCACGAATACATATAAGTAAGGAATCACAACTACTTACACACATACGTAAAGGAACGATCACGCAGGCGCACATCGTTTCACTCAGGCAAATTTGAATATAGAGTAACCATTTAATTGACTGCATGGCCAATCTAAGCACAAAATTCAATTTTCTAATCACTAGGGCGGCTGTCATCTTCAACTTACTCCCGTGTGATACTGTTTATATGAGAAGATGATGATAGCATTGCAGAAAACGTCCGTTTTCCCAAATATATTTCAGTAATCTATTAGCGGTTTTCTAAATATTAATTATGTCAACAAATGTACTTGGATCGATTTTACAGCAATTTTCAATTTTGGAAAAACCCGAAACTACACGGAGTTAAGTAAGATGACTAAAGTGGAGGACACATTTCTGTAATGTTTTTTTGTTTTGTTTTGTTTTTTCCTAGGAGCTGGCGAAATTCCTAACGCCACATACGAAGGGCCATTGTCATGCGCAGAGGATCCACTTGTCAGACTAACAGTAGAGTGTTTTTCTCCTAAAAGTTTCTTGTAATTCTTTCAACACTTGCACATAAATATACGCATCTGTTTTTTGGATGTTTTAATGCCCAGTTCTTACATAATCATGCACCTCTTCTCGCCCTTCTTTAAAACCACATTTATCTCTCAAAACATTCGATTTCTTCATGCATGTTAATCATAACATTTCATTTGCATTTTTACCATTATTTTCACAAACTTGATGTTAATATGCTTTACTAGATTCATTCCACACATTTTCCTCCAATATTATAAAATGAGAACGTAAAACTTCCCCTACTGCTCAGTAAATATGATTCATTTGGTCTGCATCATAATGATTAAAAGCTTAGTAAAAAAAACAAACGCTGTTAAGTTTCTGTTTATGATTAAACCTTTCTTACTCAGTATCTATAATGTAAAACCAGGGATCTTGCTCTCCAAAATAATGTTTAAAATTATAACTTTAAAAATCAGTAAGCATAAACTTACTGGGTACGGTGAATAATGGATAGCGGCTCTGATTGTGTAATCGGAGAGCCAAATTCGAATTCCTGTTGAATCAATTCACTTACATGTTAATACGCTTCTTCCCCCCAGCTATGGGTAAATAACTTGACAGATCCGGTTCTATAGCTTTTGGATGGAAACTGGCCTACCACAGAGAGATGTGGCAACCTACACTCATGTACCGAAAGATACATGATCACCTAGGCGTGTATCACGCATAGCACATAACTGACTGAAGCATAAGCATTCAATTACTTTGTGGACAGTGCTATGATATTGATTGTTCACCTTTTGAATCTTGTCAAGATAATAAAGATACAATTAGCAGAACTCTACAACCCTTCATGAATTTTTAGTCTTTAGAATTTTGATGACGTATGCAGATTTCACCCCTGCCACTGGTTTCATTTGACAGTTTGGTGTGAAATTGAATGTCAAGCTTATATAATACCACATAGGATACGGAAAGTTCTTCATTACCCTAATAAAATTGATATGGCAGATTGACCTCTATAGGGTAACTAAGTGTTATGAAAGATAATGAATTCAAAACCAGCTTGTCAAGGAACATAAATCAAGTTACACTGCCTTAAACGCGGCTACTTTTATTAGTATATTTCGCTTACAAGACTCGTGATGTTGACCATGATAGGTATTTGCTTGATAAAAAAATAGTCTTTTTAATATATCAGCAAAATTACATACAGACGCAATAAGTTTTTAACAAAAAATGTTCCAAGCGTTCCAAAGTAGAAAAATATGAAACAAGTCTTTTAAGAACATTAAAAGGTCAAATCCATTAAGTTCTTCTGACGGATAAAATAACAGATTTGAGACTTTGACAAAAAATGATATGCCGAAGTTTAGCGTAGCTTAAGATAAAACAAAGACGGACTGTAGAAAATGGCGTTAAGAAGATTCTGTTTGGTCAGTCAAAATGTCAGTCGGTTTTGGAGTAAATAAGACATCCTCGGTAATAAAAATGAAAAAGGCAAGACGGCTTAAAAAAAGAACTCCAGGTGAGTCAAAGAAGTTTGGCGCAGTCGGTCTCAGGCTTGCGACAAGACATGACAAGGCAAGACCTCCATGGATGACGATTCAGTCGGGCTCTGTCTTCGGATAGAGACTCGGCTGATAAAAACAGAGCAGGTCTATACCCGAGCCCGCTTTGGCGGGGGCTGGAAAAATTTTGGCCACTGGCCCGGGTGGAAACGTTCGGGTTCCACACCGTAAACTTGACCTTGTGTCGCATCTAGTCCTCAGTGGGGTGACTGGTAAATACAAGTCTGTCGCAGTCAATCGCAGGCTCGCGACAAGACAGGAGAGTATAAGACCTCCGTCTTCGGGCGGAGGATAACTCAGTCGGTCTCTGCCTTCGGATAGAGACTCGGCTGATAAAAACAGAGCAGTTCTATACCCGAGCCCGCTTTGGCGGGGGCTGGAAAAATTTTGGCCACTGGCCCGGGTGGAAACGTTCGGGTTCCCCACGGTCAACTTGACCTTGTGTCGCATCTAGACCGAAGTGGAGCGACTGGTAAATACAAGTTTGTCGCAGTCAATCCCAGGCTCGCGACAAGACATGACCTCTGTCTTCGGGCAGATGATGATTTATCAGGCTTCGTCTTCGGATAGAGACTCAGCTAAGAAAAAGTACTGTAACAGGAGCCGTTTTGGCAGGGACTGGGTAAATTTTGACCACTGGCCCGGCTGGAAATGATCGAGTTTTCCACAGTAAATTTGACCTTGTGTCGCATCTATTCCGTTGTAGGGTGACCAGTAAATCCCTGTCCGTTGGAACGGGTGGAGGAGAATTTCTAATAACATCACGGGGAGTAATCCAAGCGAGACATATTGTTACCGCTAGGTTTGAGTTATAATAAATCAAGTGAGTCAAATAATGATTTTATTTGGGATTTTTTTTTTTTTTTGTTTTTTCATTTTTTGCACTTTTGCTTTAACAGGGGTCCGATCAGTGAATTCTAAAAATGTAGGAAAATACATTATTCAAACCCAAAGTGTTACGGAATGTGTAGCTTAGATAAAAATAGCATTAGTAGTAGCTGAGTTGTTTTGTGGTCGTTTTTTTTTAATTAGAAAAACCATTGTTGATCAATATTATTAATTTAACTCATGTTGATTTGAAATTTAGTTATCCTTTGTTTGTTTGTTGTTTTTTTTTTAAATGAGGCTTAAGCCATCAATATATGAACGACGATTGCTCTACACAAAGCCCTATTCTTTCTTACTTTTAATATATTTTATCTTTGTCCTATCTCTACTAAACATTCTTCTGCCAACCGTTTACAGAAATTCCTTAGTGAGATTATATTCTGCATTCTCCGTTTTCTTTGAGTGTCAAATGTTTCTTCCTCACTACGTGTTTTAAAGATTTTAATTGTCTATTTTTATGCTAATTATAACTGTGTTCTGTTTCTCCATTTTCCCTAAAACTTCGCCGTTGCTCACATACACAGTTCATAGTATTCTAAACATCCTGCAGTAGAGCCATATTTATATTGCCTCAGATCTCTTCTACATCTGAGTATCCAACGTTGAGAGTTTTGTAACCTAGGGAGGGTTACTGAATAGAATAATGACACGAAGGTTGGTAATGAACGATTAAACTTAGGACAAGAACAGCACATATTAGATTCGCCAGAACTGCAGGATATCTACCAAACGCCCCACTCAGTCAGAAGTGGCACAAGGCTGAATTTAATGTGAGGTATCCGGGCCCGTAGGCTCGGCCAAAAATTCCCCGTAGATCCGGTATAAAACGGGGTCGGGTAGCTGTTTTCCGAGAAAAGACTCTGCCCTGCGACATAGCCTCGTCTGGGGATCTTCTCTGTCTGGGTGCAGAGAGTTTGATCAGCATCTCCAAATGCATGATATCTACCAAACGCCCCACACGGTCAGATGTGGCACAAGCCGAATTTAATGTGGGGTATCCCAGCCCGTAGGCTGAGCCAAAGATTCCCCGTAGACTCCATATAAAACGGAGTCGGGGAGCTGTTTTCCGAGAAAAGACTCTGCCCTGCGACATAGCCTCGTCCGGGAATCCTCTCTGCACGGAGGCAAAGAGTTTGATCAGCACAGATGGAGACAAATTTCCAACTGCAGGATATCTACCAACACCCCCAAATTTTTTTTTTTTTTTTTTTTTTTTTTACAATCGTCAAGTTTTCATAGGTTACCGTTTAAAAGAAAGGGACTATTTTATAACAAATATGTGAGCTTCAGTCTCAATTAGACCATTGTTCTTTATATAACATGTGTCATCAGTTCATTGCGATAGATTGATGTACTGGGACAACTACAACTAAAATATAATGAAAAATACCAGACATAATTATTAAACATGCTTAACAATTCCACTATTAAAAAAAACTGTTCTATTTTGTATAATGTTTCAGAATCTTCAAACAGGCCTAATTTCGATTTTTGCCTCAAAGAAAGCTTTCCATAAATATTGATACTGTAAGCAACAAAATTATTTTTTTTACTAGAATTTAGAATAAAACAGAAAATTTTCATTCCGATTAACTTCAAACTAGACCAACACTAGATTCCCCCAAAATCATACAGATTTATTCGTATTCACGCAATTGTCCTCATGTACACCTGAGCTGGCTCTTATCCTCTCTAAACTTTACAACAAATGCGTTGTTGCTTCTTGCTCTCCAACCTTTTTAGTTCAGTGATTTTAAGAAATCGGGTGAACCGTGTGATTTTTCGAAGTACCGATATGTTAGTATTCTACCTCTGTTTGGTAAATTTCCAGATCCTCTAATCAACTTGGAAATGGTTAAACATCTTACTTCGAACGACGTCCTTTCAGACAAATAAAATGGATGACGCTTTTGTATATCAAACACCGATGCGTTAACAGTTACTTCTGCTACAGTCTGTCAGATTTTAGACAGGAACGGCAAACGTTGATCTATGTTAAAGTCATTAAAGAAGGCCTGGCATGCTGGTCTTTTTCATAAGCGTAAGGTCTATATTGTTCGCGAACCAAGTTTTGATTTGACCCTGTCTTTCTTAACAAATCGTGTAATGAACCTCATATAGAACGGCAACTCTTCTAGATCTTTGTACATTACTGGTGGTCTCCCCTATCCAAGTGCTCTATCCATGGACTTTGTTTCTTATCTTTATCACTGATCTTGCCGATGTTAAGAGTTCCCAACTCGATATCTATGCTAATAACACAACTACCTACGCCTTGCTTGCGGTGAAATGATTAAAAAAAAACTAAAAACTCATTATACCCGGGATTGAATGTGATCACCGAAGATTATTCCAGGAGGTGACATGGGGAAAACCATACAAGCGGGCGCCACCGATGGGAATTGCCTAGGTATGCGTTAACGCAAGCTTTTTAAGTGAAATTGGATAGACGAATCTGCTTGACAATCGCGACAATGATCTTAGAGATGTCTTATGTTTTCAAAACTGGTTGTGTATCCCATAATATCAAAAACATAATTATATACTATTTTATCTAGTGTCTGGCAGTTTGCTCATTATTGTAGAAAACGGTTCATTTCGGTAACGTCTTTAAATACAAACAGTTTAGAAAATCATTCTTTATGTAACATGTCGAAATGAAAATTATATGAACTTAAACTGAAAGTCATCAATGTAGAATGTTGAAAATGTGGAGCATTGCAGCTACAAGCAGACACCAGGTTCGATCTGTGTGACGTCGTCCCCTGGTCGCAGCGCCAACCGTGACGTTCTATCCTAGTCCACCACGGCACCAACTGTGACGTCCCTAAACAGCACCAATTGTGATGTCCTCGCCGCGGCGCCAGCCGTTCGCTCTTCGCTGCTCCGTTCGGGTGTCGCTGCTCCAAATGTGACGTTCTAACCTTTTGGTGATTCGGGTGGGAATCTGGTTAGATTTGATATCAGCCTCGTCGTTCCCAACTCGCTTCCAACGCCTGGTTACCAAGGTAACTGCACTGATCCCCCAGTCCGCCTACCAACGTTGTGAATTGATCTTAGGCAGACGAGATCAAACAGTGGTTGGGGGCGTATTGCAAACCGAGTTCAACGGGGGTGATGCCACACAAATATGCATAAAAGACAATAAAATGAAAACTCAAAAGTTCAAAGTATCAAAGAAAAAGGTAACGAACTTTATGTCTAGTTGTTCGATACATAGGACTGCATCTATCTCCCGACCCGTTCTATGGATTGTGACACGTCGTTTTCCGCTAGGCAAGTTTTAACACTTCAAGTTGTCTGCTCTCTAAGAAATTGGTGTTTCGGTGGGTCTTTGGACGAAAGTCAAAAGAAAAACTTATTTCGGTGATCTGGATCTAAGTCGCTCTTCACTATAATTGTTCTTGGGTTGAAGAGGGGTCCGGAATGTGCGTGAATCTTGGTCAGCTACCTGCGAGGCTTGCTTCAACTGGAGACTGACTCTGGGAACTGCTGGGACTCAACTCCACTCTGCTCGTTGTGGCTTCGTTTATATGGGCGCCGACCAAAACCGGGGTGAGTTCGTCGGCGCCGGGGGGTTCCTCGATAATTCTGAATACATATCCACCTCTCTGGTTAGGAATTTCCACCATTTTCCATTTTTGGGAACCTTTCCTCACTCCCACCTTCTCATCATACTTCAGAGGGGCGTGAACTGCCCTCCCCACATCTTCGTAGCAACCTCTCTTGCTCATCCTCCAGATGGGCTGCAACAGCCTCCCTCGTGCGTCACGTGATCACCACTCGACCAATGATGTCTTAGTCGGGCGTGTACGAATCCGCGGCTTTGTTTCAGGAAGAAAAAAAATATCTTGCTTAACTAAAAAAAAAATTATCTCTTCTCTTTCCCTTGTCTTCCTCTTAATGGTGTTATCATTTCTCTGGCCGCGAACGGGACAATATTACAATGGCGGTCATAACTCTTGTTCTACACGTGGTTTACGTCAGGTATTTTATCGCTAATTATCAGAATGTGTAGTCTTCCTAACACGGTCTCAAAAAGAAACATTTCCAAAGTTCCAGTCAGTCTGTCGCCTCGAAGAAAGAAAGAAAAACCACTTCTAGGTTCCCATTCATTTTCCTTCCGTAATCATTTGCGTTGTCATCTACAGATACTGCAGTTTTTATGAACACGACTTGCTAACCCTGGAAGATGTTCTTCATTGTTAATAAAGCATTAACTTCGGGCTGTGTCCGTAGCAACAACTTTTATTGCAGTGTTTATACTATCTATGCGAATTTACCCAACTTTATAAAACGTAAAATCTTCAAGAATTATTTTGTAATTATGCATTACTTTTTCCAGCGATACCATTATATACAAAATTATATCATGGCTTTTATTTAGATATTATTATTATTATTATTATTATTATTATATTTTCTTAGAATCCTGATGTGTACGCATATCTTTCCGGGTCCTGCTGAGAGGACATTCTTCACTGACCAATTGAAGAAAAAACAACAGCAACACATATATATTACATAGATGAAGCCCTTTGTAAGATGTGGGCTGTATTCACGAGAATATGTGTTTATATTTCTTCAAAGTATGGGCTTCCAGGAATCCCTTTCATGAATCTATTGGAATCTTTTCCAACCAATCCGAGGGCTCCAAATACTACTGGGATTGTTGATGTTCTCATGCACCACATTCTGAGATTTCAATTTCAAGGTCCTTGTATTTTGATAGGTTTTTGTTCTTCAAAGATATCTTGCAGTCTGAAAGGACTGCCATATCAATAAGGAGGCACTTTTTTTTTTGTTTGCGGCCTCTAATAACAATGTCTGTGCGGTTAGCGTTGATTGTTCTGTCTGTCTGTATTGCGTAGTCCCATAGAATTGTAACAGATCCTATCTCCGTATCTGGGTGGTGTTCATACCAGTTTCTTTCAGTTTCCTTCCCATAGAAGTTGTAGATTTTCCAGTGCAGATATTTGCTAACTCTGTCATGCCGGGTTTTATATTCATTAGGTGCCAGGGTAATCAATTGTTTCTGGATATTTATCACGGAATCTGCATTTTGAGCTAACACAATATTTTAGTGTGTTTTTGATGATTTTTTTTTTAGTTATAAAGCATTGGTCTAGTGCAGCAAAGATAGAACCTTTCAGCTTTTAAACCTTCACTACGTAGCCATTCATGAGTACGGAGTTTGTCTACATCAGCTTATTTGGTACGCGCAGAGTATTGGCCATTATAATGATTGGCGTAACTTTTCCAACATTTTTCAACAGTTAAATGTAGAGCGCGATTTAAGAAAAGATAAAGAAAAGAAAAAACTCGGTGTTTGACAATGTTAAACAATATTTCAACAGACCGTCTGTGTTTTTCAAATTATATTTAAAGAATTTTATCAAGTATAAAAATGTATAAATTTACAAAAAATTATAAAAATTTGTACAAACGTTGCTTGTCTTGTAATGCAAAAAATGCTGCACTGATAATGAATTAATGGTAATATAATTTTTGTTAGATTTATATATTTATACTTGAAAAAATTGTTTAAATATAATTTGAAGAAGACAACTGAAATATAGTTTAACATCGTCAAACACTTTTTTTCTTTTCTTTTCTTTATCTTTTCTTAAATCGCGCTCTTCTGTTAACTATTATTATTATTATTATTTCCTTTCATTTTTGGTGTATATACAATTACTTCCGTGTCCTAGTCAGAGACCTAATGTAAGTAATGGCTTTTCCACTGATTACTTCTTTAAAAACAAAAACAAATCTAAAGCTACGATCACACACATATTACATAAATAAAGCTCTTCGTTTTTTAATATATGAGCTGTACTTGTGAATACAATTTGTTATCTGTTTTTAAGGCAGGGGTACCAGGAATCCTTTCAATGAATCCATTTTCCATTTAATCCGAGGGCTCCAACTACAACTGGAATTACTGATATCCTCGTGTGACATATTTTTTCGATTTTCACTTCAAGACCCTTGTATTTCGATAGTTTTTTTAAAGATGTTCAGAAATAAATTACAATCTGCAGGAAATAACATTATGTTCTTGTGGTCTCTGATCACAATCTCTGAGCGATTAGCTCTGATTGTATCTGCGTATTTTAAAGTCTCACAATATTGTTACTGGTCCTATGTCAATAACCGGATCTTGGGATGTTGATACCAGATTCTTGCAGTCTTCTTCTTCTTCTCCTCCGCCTTCTCCTTAGCCTTTTCCTCCTCCTCTTCCTACTCCTCATCCTTCTTCTTCTTCTCCTTCTCCTCATGCTTCTTCTTCTCCTCCTCCTCCTCCTCCTCCTTCTCTTCCTCCTCATCATTCTTCTTCTTTTCCTTCTTCTCCTCCTCCTCTTTCTCCTTCTCCTCCTCTTATTCCTCCTCCTTCTACACCTCATCCTTCTCCTCCTTCTCATCCCCCTCCTCCTTCTCATCCCCTCCTCCTCCTCATCCCCTCCTCCTTCTCATCCCCCTCCTCCTCCTCCCAGGGGAAGGAAGCAAAAATGTGGTTCTACAGAAACATACTGAGAATACCCCGGACAGAAGATATGAGAAATAGCGAGAAAATAGAAACAAAAAGGTGACTTTTATTAACATCTGGGAGAGACAGTTGAAATGTCGAAGGCATATATTGGGAAAAGAATGCTTGGAAAATTAGACAGTCACAGGATATATTATCCAGCAAGAAAGACAGAAGAAAGTAGCCCGTAACATACCTAACCAGTTCGTACAACTCGTTGACAGAACAAGAATTAAGAGAAAGAGAGCGAAACGACAAAATTTACTAAGACCTACAACGGACAGGAAGTTATGGAGAGCCATGATCGTCCACGTCCTGAAGACACACGACACATAGAAGTATAAAAAGTATGAACTCATGTAAATGGTTGACAAAATAGGGATTAGAAGAGAGTGAAAAAAAAATTTGCTAAGAACTACAAAGAATAGGAAATTGCGGAGAGCCATGATCGCCCACGTCCTGAAGGGACAAAACACATAAAAAAATAAGAAGAATGAGCTTGTGTAAATGTTTTGCAGAACAGGGTTTAGGTGAGATAGCGAAATGACAAAATTTACGACTAGCCTTAAAGGACAGGAAATTGTGGAGAGCCATGATCGCCCACGTTCTAAAGGGTCACGTTGCATAAGAGAACAAGAAGAGGTTTAGATGTTTTGCGGAACAGGGATGAGGTGAGATAATGAAATGGCAAAATTTACTAAGAGCTATAAAGGACTCGAAATTGTGGAGAGACATGATCGCCTACGTCTTGAAAGGACACGACATATGCAAGATGAAGACTGTACCCGGGGATCAGGTTAGAGTAAGTTTCCTTAATACCCTAACACCTTTCCTAAGTATTTTTGTGGCCTTGTTAGGGCCAGAAATAAATAAACAAGAGAGGAATTGAGTTAAACAAATATATTAACAGAAACAGTAATACAAACATATACAAACAAGAGTGTTACAGCAAGAATGTTCGGTCCGACTGTCAGAGCTGACTGCTGGAAACTTTCCCCTTCAAAAGGCAGTACCTGCTCCTATTTGTAGCTGGGAGAGTCCATGCGTGCGTGGGTAAATTAAAATAACAGTATTCTTGCTAGATTTCATAATACTATTTCATAACACGCAAGAAATCTAAATTCTTCCACGAATTCATATACCATCCAAACTCTTGTAATTATTCTTGCAATAATTAATACAATTGTTAATCTGTCTGGGCTTATACATAATTCCTCGCATAAATTAAGCCTATTATTTTTTGTTGTTCGTGTTATCAATTTTGTTGCTGGTAATTTCCAAGCCATTATATACTAATACACTCCCGATAAGCTGTAACATCGAAAGCAATTACATTTTCCTTCAAGGCCTGTTAACATAACCTCCATCACTTGAAGCGCTATTGTTTGGCTCAGATCCCTTATTCGTTGAAGTATCATTAGCAATAGCGTGTAATCGGTAGCAATTCATCTTCAATTGACTTACGTAATTCAGTAAAAGCACTTTTAATACCTAGTTCGTCAGCCTATTCTCTTTGAATGATTCTGTCCGGTAGAGAAAGGGTTTTAAATGTGCATTTATTACAGGGGATGTCTAGAAATACATCTACTATAGGCCAAATTCATCACAGTTCATAATTGCTGTGTACAAAGATGCAAATTCCGAATTGACGGAGACAATGGTCCATAACTATTCCTGTACATAAATCCGGATAACATCGTACTTCTGTGCTAAAATTTTGTCATTTTGAGATATCAAACCGTCTGCATATACATACGAAATAGCGTAAACATCAATTGCAAAAATCTACAATGAATTGTTGTTAGCAAAACGAAAAGTCCGATATTCAAATTACAAATTGGAGATAACAAAATCAAGCAAGTACAAAAATTTAAACATCTGGGAAGTGTTTTAACAGACGTGGGAAAGTTCTGAAACATCTGGGAAGTGTTTTAACAGACGTGGGAAAGTTCTGAAACATCTGGGAAGTGTTTTAACAGACGTGGAAAGTTTTGAAACATCTGGGAAGTGTTTTAACAGACGTGGGAAACTTCTGAAACATCTGGGAAGTGTTTTAACAGACGTGGGAAAGTTCTGAAACATCTGGGAAGTGTTTTAATAGACGTAGGAATGTTAGAAAATATATGGGAAGTGTTTTAACAGACGTGAAAAAGTTCTGAAACAACTGGGAAGTGTTATAACATACTTGGGAAAAGTTTGAAACATCTGGGAAGTGTTTTAGCAGATGTGGGATAGTTCTGAAACATATGGGAAGTGTTTTAACAGACGTGGGAATGTTAGAAAATATATGGGAAGTGTTTTAACATATATGGGAACGTTCTGACACATCGGAGACGTGTTTTAACAGACGTGGGAAAGTTAGGAAACGTCTGGGAACAGTTTTAACAGACCTGGGAAAGTTCGGAGACATATGGGAAGTATTTTAACAGATATTGGGAAAGTTCTGAATCATCTGGGAAGTGCTTTAACACACTTGAGAAAGTACAAATCTGAAATTCGAACGGACATTGCAAAGGTTTTGCAAAGTATTTTTTTTTTAATCGATAGAACAAACAAAAGTGTACTGAACTGTTATGTAATATCAGCCCTTTTCTATGGCAGTAAATGCTGGACAATCTTTTCACAGATAAAGAAGAGACTTGAGGCAACAGAAATCTGGTTTTACAGAACCGTGTTGGGAATACCATTGACCGAACATGTGAGCGAGCAATGATGAAATCCTATTTCACTGCTAATATTAACATTTATTCTTTCATAAGAAATTATAGCAGAAAATCACTTTAAGTACCAAAAAAGAAACAGTAAATAATTACTTGCAAAAGGTAACAGGTAAAATTAAATCGCACTTATTACTTGCTTATATCAAATCTCCACTACTACTAATATGCAGCTGCACTACGCGGGGGCTATGCCTGTCAGGACGATAAAATAGGTCTTCTTTAATTGGTTATAATTAAGTCTTGAATAAAAAACTAGTTTTCTTTAAAATCTAATAAGCGGCCTCTTGGAAAATTCTTATAGAGGAGTTAGGATTAATAAAAACTTCGTGTAAAAAATACGAACAGCTTCTGCAAGATATTTTTGGTTTGCTTGAGCAGAAATATGTCTTTTTCGATTAGCATTTAATCATTCTAATTCCTGTTCTTATGTAAGTTTACATTTCTACACAACCACTGTTTCAGCTTTCTTTTCTTCAGTAGAATATTACTCCCGAGAGCCATCTGAAAATGCTCTTTTCTCAGCCATATATCAGCCATATTTCAAATTATTTCAAAGTTACGACGAAAGGCAGCACTATACATGTTCAAAATTACTATATAGCTTGGTTATGTTTCGAAGGCATTTCTAAAAGTGAATGAATTACGATTTGAATGAAGTTTGGAATCTGTATGAAATCAGTTTTACAATTCGAAAATATCCTTTTATTAGGATTGAATTTTTTTTTATTGTCCTTTAGAACTTCGTCGGACATAATTGATGATTTTATAGATGTAATTATATATGCGTATGAATGACAGGAAAGATATAAATACGCAGACGCTGGTTAAAATTTCGACATTGATAGGAAACGCTGAATATTTTAGGAGGCTGAAAATTTAAACTGTTGAATTATTGTTTTCAGTTTACTTTTCTGCTTTGTCATTAATTTTCCTAAAATTGACATATAAAAATTATAAATCATTTTATCCCATTCTCTACTAAGCAATCCAGAAAAATAAATTAGTGTAGAAATGAAATAAGAGCGGGAATAGGTTGGCATTTATTTAAAAGAAAAATGAGAAAATGGCTACAATTACTACAGTATAGTAACTTTAGAGATAAACTACCAAATCTGACCCAAAAGTTCAACTTGAACCACACATTTTAAAAAATATGTCCGTTCGTAAACCAAATGCTCCTTTCCGAAGCCAACATGCATAGCCATAAAATTTTAGAAGTTAAAATAAAACGGTTAATTTAAAATTACATAATTTAATATAAATGAATGCATAAATAATTTATTGAATTAAAATAAAATTATAAATATTAGGTTGGTGCAAAAATAATTTCGTTTTCTAACATATGTTACTGTGTGAGAAAACGAAATTATTTTTGCACCAACCTAATAATAATTACATATACATATATATATATATATATATATATATATATATATAATGAAATGTACTAAATATGACAATTATTTTGATATATTTTCTATTTATCTGTTAATTTTATAGATACAAAAATTTACATAAATGCTCTGTTTGTAATAAACAGTATTTGACTACATTTACCGGCCTGAATGTCGGAGAAATTTCATAGAGAATATATGACCTCCGAAAGGAATCGAACCTGTATCCTACTCGGAACCGTCAATAAGCCTTACGAGGTATACTATTTAGCTACAGATGAACCGTCGGTTAAGTAAAGTCAAATTGGCATTTTTAAACGACAAATTTCCCATGATTTTCAAGAAAGATCTTAACTACTCGAAGCGTAACGACGTAAACGAACAACATATATCATGAAATAGTTCGACAATTATTTTAATATATTTTCTGTTTATACGGTATTTTTATAGATACAAATATAGGATTTTTATCGATGAAAAATGGCGTGAAATTTGCCAAATGAATGTTCCGTATAGGATATAGGTTCAATTCCTATCTGCGGACATATATTTTCTCTGAAATTTCTCGAGCATTCACGCCGGTAAAGGTTGTTAATACTGTTTTTTTATAAACAGAGCAGTTAATTAAATAATCGCATCTATAAAAATGACATATATACAATGTGTCCATAAAGTTCGTGTGCACTTTCAAAATTTATAATGTTATTCGTATTTGCGATAGAAACAATTTGTAAAAAGGATTAGAAAGAAGTAAATCTATATTTTTTAAATATTGAAATTTTATTTGTTTCCACATGTCCGCCATCATTAGCAATACAAAGGGTAATACGATTTTGCAGTTCACGGAAAACATTTGCCAACTGATTTACAGTAATGTCTGAAACGACATTCGTTACTTTAGATATACTTAAAACAAGGTACATTAAACTTTATAACATTTTTACATATTTCTATCGCAAATACAAATAACGCCATAATTTTTTAAAGTGCATACGAACTTTATCGAAAACCTGTATGTATATATATATATATATATATATATATATAGAGAGAGAGAGAGGGGGAGGGAGACCTATTAAAATAACGTACAAACAGAATATACAGAATATATATATTAAATATCTATGTAGAATTTATTAGGGGGATTTAAAATAATCATAATTAAGTAATTCATCGATTCTAGAAGAATCGTCGACGGAACGCAATGGACGGCAGTTTTGTGCCTATTTTGGGTCTCATCGGCAGTGCGCATCCACTACCGAAAATTGAACCCACACTGTTACGATATGACGCAAACGTCATACCCACTAGACGAACGGCTCTCAGTGACGAAGAGATAAAACATATCGTAACGGTCCGGGTTCAATTCTCGGTAGTGGGCGCGCACTGCAGATGACTTCCACATATAGGACGAAACAGCCGTCCAGTGCTTTCTGCATTTTGTTGAGGATTCTTCTAGACTCGATGAAGTACCTCATATATATATATATATATATATATATATATAAATAAGTGTCTGTGTGTGAACTTACGTTATTGTTGTGTATTCCGAGATGAAATTCGGTCTCCAATGAATGACAAACGCAAGAAATAAATATAAGAAATGAAATGTATTTACACAATAATACAAAGGGTAATACTGTTAGTAAATCCAGAAAACACGGTTAGTAGCAATACTATATATATATATATATATATATATATATATATATATAGTCTCGAAGAAGGACTTCCTTAGAGTCTACGTGTTTGTAACTGTGACTTTTAGAAGCGGTTATCTCACACTATTACTCTACCTCCAACTCAATCACAATCTCTGCCCACTCTCTCTATTCTGACTGACTCTGGGTTTTTAACGACAGCAGTCCAAGTAACACTCTGGTCGAGTCCACTTCTATCAAAAAGGGAGGACCCCATAACAGTTATATACAAACACACATACACACACACACACACACACATATATATATATACATGTGTGTGTGTGTGCGTATGTGTGATTGTGTATATGAATGTGTATAAAGGTTGTGTTCCAAGACTTTTGAAGGAAGCATTATTTATTAGTCATGCCAGAAAAAAAGACTTTTTTTTTCAAATTTATCTATCGCCAAATATTTCTATCACTAGGTTCACTCTTCATACAATTCGTTACTCCGAGGACACTCAGCAATACACCTTCTGACCCAGAAATACCAAGAACTGTAGATATGTCGAATACATTCATAGTTTTTCTGCGGTGAATCGGTTCCAGGGTCAAAAATTCAATTTCTGATTGTAATTTCTCTCGGCCAACGTGAATAATTGCTTCAGGCTTTTTTTTTTATTGCTTATTACCTGTATATCATAAGAAACATCCAGAGCAATGCAAACATTAACACACACACACACACACACACACACATATATATATATATATATATATATATATATATATATATATATATATATATATATAGAGAGAGAGAGAGAGAGAGAGTCAACTATATACAAGCCTGTTTTGCTGCCTTACAGCTCGTCAGTGTGGCTAGATGAGTGATTGCTTCAAGGCGGGACCGATTAAAATTCAGTCAGAGTGTCTATCCTTAAGCTACCGGCGCACGGCAGAGAAAGGGAATTTTTTTAGCGTATTATGTACGAGATGTGTACAAACGCTAGAACCCAAGAGCGCTCAATTCGTAATTGAAGAGCGATGCGTTAATAGCAGAAGCAGAAGCAGCAGCCACTGATTTTTTTTTCAAATTACCCTTTTTCCAAAGTGTTCATTTGGCTAACGAGAGCATTATATATACTTATTTCAAGTGGGAAATATATATATATATATATATATATATATATATATATATATATATATATGTGTGTGTGTGTGTGTGTGTGTGTGTGTGTGTGTGTGTGTGTGTATATAACAGAATTTATGGATTTATTTCAATGTAATATTTTTACTACTTAAATAGTTATTATAGTACATACTCGTACATTATTTAAATTATTCGCACTATTGTACTCATCTTCGGCCTTCTTCAGGTGGTTGGAATGTCGAACTTAACCCTTTATTTCGCTCACTGGGGTAGACTGTTTTCGTCACACTGCCGAAACGTTGTAATAAATATGGCGATGAAGATGAGGACAATAGTCCGAATAATGTAAATAATGTACATAATAACTCATCTCAGAAATATAGACAGATACTGAAAGGCCGAAACGTTGTAATAAATATGGCGACAAAGATGAGGACAATAGTCCGAATAATGTAAATAATGTACATAATATCTCATCTCAGAAATATAGACAGGCACATACTCGTTTTTAAAAGAGAACTCCGTGTTTTTTTTACTTTGAAATGTGTGTATTACGTCTATAGTTCTGCATATTTGAGAAACCACATTTTCTTTAAGACTTCTTGCATACGCAGGCCGATAGACGTATGAGGGAATAAAAATGGGTTGTCTATTTCAAATATGATTATCCACTAATAATAACGTTTGGAGTAATACATACATGCATATAAATATATAGATATTGAGAAGGAGAGAAGAATTTTCTATGCTTATAATGTATAGAAAGAGAAACAATGGATTGGATAGAGTGAAAGCCCTTAATTATATATAGGAATTATTGCAATTCACAGATAATAAAGAAAGGAAAAGTGCAGAGAGTTATGATCGCCTACGGCCTGAAGGGAGACGCTATACTCTGTAGTTTCACCTATGCAGAAGGAAACGTGAATGTATTTCACTTCCATAAGAATCATAACAATTTTGATTAAAAAAAAAGTAATGCCTAAAAAGGTCTGGTTGCCGGCGTCTTGAAAAGACATGCATTAAAAAATCTTTCTATAATTCAAAACGGAATATAAGAAGTATTCCAAAAATAAATTACAAAGAAAGGCGCATCAATCTTTGTACATTTCATACAATATAACATTTCAATTTCTACAAATGATCGATCGTCTGTTTCCTTCGTTTTCTTTGTGTTCCTGTGTATAATTGAGTGCATGTTCCCGCGCGGTGAATATCTTAATGGCCGCGCCTGCGTCTGATAAAGTCCACGTGAACTGAATATAAGAAAAATTAATCTGGTGAAAGGATATTTTTTTCTCAAGGCGTCAAAGAATTTGAAAGTCTTAAGAGGAAAGTTATCTTGAAGCTAATATTTGAATCTTTGGTAAAAGTAACAATCAAGACGCTTCAGGCATACTAAACAGTCTGCAGACTTTTTCCTATACGAAATTCTATAGTGTACAAAACAGTTTTGTCTGTAAATTAAATATTTTTCAAAAGAGAATTATGATTTAACTAGAAGCATAGCCCGGCGTTGCCCGTGCTTGATTTAAAAATCGTACGACTCATACAGCAATCGCTATCACTTGACTTAAAATATCTTTGCCCTTCCTTGCCTTTAAAGGAGTGCCCTTTGCCGTGCTGATGTTGCTACATGCCTTATTCTTGCCTATCTCACACTGCGAATTTTTTTTCTAAGGTCTATACATTAAATCTGTTACAAAAAAAGAACTAAACAAAATGAACACAAAACGATCAGCTTTAAAAAAAGGACTTGTAACTGGAAAAACCGAATGAAAAAAGAATGTTAACAACAAATACTTTTTCACACCCAATCCAGTTCTGCGGAATTAGAATCACCGTTGAGCTTAAGCAAGCGAATGAAACAAATGGAATAAAGTGCCATGCAGATTTTAAATTTTTCCCACTTGTGACGAATGCAGCTATCGATTTTTTAGCATGCTAGTTAACATTCATGTCAGTCAGCTGTTAACTCTCACGCTGGCCAATAGAATCTTCCTGAGCCATCTATACTCCTGCCAGTAGAAAATTTCCGCAAACTACATGAAAACTGCCGTGGAAGCATGAAAAATCGATTATTTCCACTATCGATGAGAGTTGGGAAATGCAAAGTCGGTCTTGGCCTTTCCGCTAACTTGGAGCATGAGCATGTAAAGTTTGGTGCAAATCCGTCGAAGATTGCGGCCGTGCATTCGTTATACACACACACACACGCGCACGCGCGCACACATACACACACACATACACACATACACATATCCTGCCTTTTATAGATAGAGATATCACTAATATAAGATTGGTTTGTCTTCTACAACTTATCAAGTAGTTTTTGAAGGTTAATTAAAATCCAGAAAATATATTCATATTGAATTTTTTTTCTTTTTTGGGGGATAATAATAATTTAGTAATAGAATTCTTAATAATTAACCCATATCTGCGGACAGAAGATGTGGAGTCATACCTTTCCAAAGGGTATTTGTGCGTCAGTGAATATAGCCAACGGGAATTGGAACTCAGCTCCCCGATTAAAAATTCCGAGCCATTATGCATTTCACCCTCCGCATGTTCAAGCTTACTGCACCTGGTATTTTCATGCGGTCACCCATCTATTAGGTTGGTGCAAAAATAATGACGTAATAATGTCGTTTTTTGACGTATTTTTAACGTCAAAAAACGACATTATTACGTCATTATTTTTGCACTAACCTAATAGATACTGAGCCGGTTCGATGTTGCTTAATTTCGGTGATCATACAAAAACCGGTGTTTCAACGAAATGTGTTTTCTAACCTTTCACCGGAATGTATGTTTTTCAAATTTTCATGGCTTGAACTTCGATCCGTCATTAAGTTCCTGATTCTAAAGAAAGCACCCCCCCTCAAAAAAAGAACGCTCCAAAGAAAATCTATCATTTCATGATGCAAATATTTCTTGACATGTATTCGCAATCCTCATCCTCGAATATCCGGTGCGTCAACATCCAGTAAGGTGATTTTAAAAACTATGCTGCAGCATCTTCTGGAATATTTTCAGTAGTGTCAGTGGCTTAACTTATTGATCAGGACCATGAGTTATTTTCGGCCTGTTATTTGAACAATGGAAAAGTGACCCAGGCTTGGGGGGGGGGGTGCAATGTTGATTGACACACAGCTGAAAATGCAAGCTGTAAAACGAAAAGTTCATTTTTCGTAAAAAACGAATGAAGTCAGATCGCAACTTTCAGTTGAATGTCATGCTTGGCACCAAACCCATTCAGTTATATTCAAACCAGTGTTTCTCAACATTCTTAAAAGTCTGCTTTTGTAGAAAAATGAAAACTGTAGAGCTCACTTTAAACTTTTAATGAGAAAAAATCAGTAGTATTATTTAAAAATAATAAGAACAACTCCAGAAGCAAGTATTTATTTTCAGATATTCCATAATTAACTGATACAGTAATCGTACAACACTCTAGGTGGTCATCCAAGACTTCCAACAATACCGCTGGTCGCTGAAGTGAGCACTTCAATCCAGAACTAACCTTATCCCACGTTGTGATTTAAGTTTGATCACAAGGCAGCTAAGATCGAATCGTCTCATGTATCTTTGTGTCGTGTTCTTCGAAGCAGGACGATGAGGTCCAGGAAAATAAATAACACTCAAATAAATTGAACAAAAGTAAATACTATTTTTATATCAATCCTCCGTACAATAATTGGTTTATATCAGAGTTCACATGTTCGTAAACCTTGTCACATGACTGAATTCGGCGGCTTACGTCGGTAGATAATCACGTGGGTCTCTCTCCTGTCTCTGATATCGTCTCTGTCTCTTCTGCCTCTCTTCTCTCTTCTATGACTCGTCTCCCAAATTCGCTTCGCGCATTTGAATTTATTGATATTCGCCCGAACTGGCGAAGAGAATTAATAATTCGGAGGAATTCCTTTCTTCCACTCTCTCATTTTACCTCTTCTTTTTCCTCTCCCTAAATTTCCTCAGTGAGCGTGTGTCGCTTGTCCGTCCCCTCCTGGTACATCAACTCAAATCTCGACCAGGGGAATCAACTCCAAGTTCGTTGTTTACGAAAAATGAAATTTTCGCTTTACAGCTTGCATTTTCAGCTGTGTGTCAAACAACATTGCACTCTAAGTCTGGGTCACTTTTCCATTGTTCAAACTGCTCAACCTACAATTCAAGTAGTTTAAATGTGAATTAAATCCTCAATCCTTCCCACTGGTTTTTGGTATTACTCCATAACGTTTCAATGTCTCTCAGTACATAACACTTTTTTATGTTTAAACAAAATTTTCCTCCATTTTATCGCGGCAACGACAAATAGTATCACAATAAAGTTTTAATTTAAAGTAATTTATGAAGATTAATGACTGATTTAAATCCCTTGTGGAAGGCAAAATATAAAGGATAATCTACTCCTTAAATATTAAGGAATTTAGAATCCAGTTAAAAATATAAAGGGACAAATAATTGATTTAGACAGGGAAGCCATCTGCTTCTTGTCTCTAGATTTTAAAAATCAAAATTGTCTAAATATAAAAATAATTAATAAATTAAATTTGGGGCACCTTCCTAAGTTTCATTGGCGCATCAGGTCAAGGTTTTAAAATGGCGAGTTAAGTCTATGGGTCTTTGCTAAGACCATGCTTCTTTGATACTTGTGGACTGGCGCTACAGAATCACTATGAAATGAACCAAATAACAGAAACCACATCACTTGAAGATTTCCAAAACAAGATTCAAGTAAAATGCATAGATTCACCAGTAAAATCGATATGGATTGGATACTTCATTTATATCCTCTTATCTACATTATACTTGTAAAATCATGCAAATCCGCAACTTTTATTTCATCGTCATTTTAAACTCCAGCTTTGAAATTATAACAATCATGCTTTTAATGAAAAAAAAAACTGAATGCCTGTATTAGTATTTTAAAATCTAGAAGTGCGAAAAATATTTTCCATTATTGAAATTGTGTTGAGCGGAGTTACAAGGATTCATACAATTTTTCAAAATTTATACGGCAATACTCTAATTCAGAGGTCCCCAACCACCGGGCTGCGGACCTTTATCGTTAACGATTTGCTATCGGAACGCAAAGAAATATTTAACTTCTTTAAAATAATATTGTAGATCATTTGAATAATGGACTTTAATTTCCAACATTATATCTATGTGAAGTGGGTTTTTCTGCTGTGACAATAACTAAAACAATACTATGAAGGAGACTATACATAAGGAACACACTTCTAGTGACATTGTTTGCCATCTCCCCCAGATGGGACCTTTTTGCTGCAGTGAATCAAACTCAGGGCTCCCACTGATTCTATATTATAATATAATGTTCTATTTCAACGGCCTGTGGAGTATTATCAAGGAGAGAATTTCACATGGACGATACCAGGATACCCATCAGTTAAAAGACGCTGTTCGGAGAGCCTTTACAACAATCAACAACGCACAACTTTGTAAAATATTGCACAGGACTTCGCCCGACCACGAAAATGATTGTGTTCATAGAGACCTTCTCGATGTATGACAGCTTCAATGGAAGTGAATAAACTGAATCCAGTACATATGCTTTGTATTACTGTATTACTTGTTATTCTATTGTTCTCATTACGTTTTTTTTTTTTTTTTTTGTGGGAACAAGACTTTCGGTCTACCCTTCACATTATGGTGAGTTGATATTAATGGGATAATAATGTAACAAGTACTGATTTAGGGAAACTAAGCAAAAACTAGAGCTTAGATATTATTAGTCAAAGGATTATACGCTTTTTCTTCTCTTTAATAAATTACTCTTTTTATTGTTGTTCTCTTTATCAAAATACACTAAAATTACACATATGTTCCACTCCCGGTCCGCAGAAAGATTGTCCAACATGACGCCGGTCCGTAGTATAAAAAGGTTGGACACTACTGCTCTAATAAACAAAATAACGACAATACCCCAATGGCGACAAGAAATAATGAATATCTGCGTACCTTAATGATTCCTCTTTTCTTTTTCATTTTTTTCACCTGAACAAAATCGAAATATTTCTCTAAGTGCATTTGATGAAGAAAAAGCGAGGAACTTTTATGATAATTTGCTGTTTTAGCTCTAAAAAAAAGAAAAAAGAAACTGCGTATGGCAGTTAGTTATACGCCATGCGTCTTGAATCTTTGAATATGATTATTAATCATATTTTTTTACATTATATCTTTTCCTTTTCACGCACACATTTATGTTAGCGTCTTTTGTCGTTTACACGAATGTGCGCTTGAAATGTGTGATATTGGAAATATTTTCCATTCATTCTTCTCGTATTTAAGATCTCTTTCAGATTATAGGTGGAGAAGAATTGGAAAATTTGATTTTAATATTTAATGCTTAAGCCGATGGTCATTAAAAATAGGATGTTCCTGAACTAAAGATGTCGAAAAGAGGAGACGATTAGACAGTAGTATGATTTATAATCCGCCTCTCATTAGACATGCAAAATTATATTCCTTACCAACAATTGTAAACGACATCAATTAGAACCATATTGGAATTCTGCTAGTTCTTTAGTTGCTTCGTTAGAGCGCCTTCATTACGTCATACCAATACCTCATAAATAATAGACTTTTCCGTTTTGATCACGAAGAAAGACGTCAGGGTTACAGTTTGATTTAAGAAAGAAAGAAAGAAAGAAAGAAAGAAAGAAAGAATTCAGTAAAATGGAAAATGGTGGCAATTTAAAAATGTATTCATTTGTACAATGTATAAATGAATGAATGAATAAACAAATGAGTGAATAAATAAATAAATTAATTAATTAATATTAACAATCTCATATGCTTAACGTCTGCTCTCAGTAAAATGAAATATATTGTTAATTTCAAATCTATTCATTTGTACACTGTACCTTCTTTAAATAATGACCTACACTTATACTTATCGTCGTTATGGAAATATTTTGTTAAAGTTGTTAAGCTCATATATTTAACAGTTCAATCTGGGGATTTTCGTGAGTATTTTATAGTCTTTAAACACGCTTATTCAAACATTAGCTTTATGTTTTTTAAATATTTTCAGTTCAAGTTGGTTTTGACGATAAACGACATCCGGCATCAAGGCCGCTGATTGGGTGGTTTTGAATATTGTGGGACGACCTCTTAAATGCTGTTGTTCCCAGATCCACTCTGACCCAAGGGCAAATAGTTAACCCCGCAAAAGTGACCAAAATTCTATGAAAGTATAAAAATACATTTTTACAGTAAAACTATCAGCAATATATTTTCATAGTAAGAAAATTGTCAGCAATTAATTAAAAAAAAAACAGCAATAAGTTTTTTTTTTTGTAAATGTAATTACTAATGCTCCCAAGAAAATTAAATATTGGCTTTAAATGACCCATATGCCGTTGATATGTCGCTAAATGACCAAACAAAAAGAACAATCACCGCAAACAAGAAGATAATGCCACTTGGACATAGTATATTGCGTTATAGGAGAGAGAATAAAAAATCTTTATTGAGGAGAAGTGATGAAAAAACATGAATATGATTCAAGAAAATAGATTTCAATTGACATTGCATTTAAATTTTTAAAGATTCTAGTTATCAGGGAAGAAAGAAATCGGAAAGGAGTTCCAAAGATGGGAAGAGAGAGAAAAGAAACTGTTAGAGCTGACGGTTGCATCTAACTAGTACAGCACTAAAAAGGTGAGACCTAGTTGCCAATCTAGTATCACGCTTGAATTCATGTAGTAGAGGCACTAGGCGGGAAAAAGGAACATAAAAAGAGTCGCCATGAAAATATTTATAGAAAAGACAGAGGGAAGCCATTTAACGTTGGTAGAGAAAGCGACTGAATTTGAAATGCCAGGTTAGGATCTGTTATATGACAGGCCTTTCTTTGAATTTTTCAAGGATCTCGAAATATAAAACAGGGACACTTAAGATATTAAGATGCTAAAGTAAATGAAAATAGTAAAACCCTAAGAATTTTCACGAGTATTTACAGTTGTACTTAATTTAAGCAGTCATTATCAAAATGTTACAATGTTCGACTAGATAAAAATACTTATTTATAATCAGTTTAACTTGAGTTTAAATCGGAAAATACATTCTTTTCTTTTAAATAAATTATTCGACACAGTGTTTGAAACTTTGACTATAAGACGATCGAAGTGTATAAATTTAATTCTGAATTTCTGCTTGATGAAATGAAGTTAGCTTTGAATAATGTACAATTAAAAGAACATGGATTTTTAACATCTGTCTATATTTCTGAGAGAGGTATTATGTACATTATTTACATTATTCTGACTATTGTCCTCATCTTTGTCGCCATATTTATTACAATGTTTAAGCCGTGGAACTAGAACAGTCTACCCCAGGGAGCGAAATAAAGAGTTCAGTTCGACATTCCAACCGCCTGAAGAAGGCCGAAGTGTACAACGGCCGAAACGTTGTAATAAATATGGCGACAAAGATGAGAAAAATCGTTCGAATAATGTAAATAATGGATGTCCGATAAATTATTTGTACAAATTCCACATTTTATTTACCTTTTATCCATTAAAGTTAAGATGTATCAATGTCCATATTTGTATGTTAAAGAAATATTATTCAATTTTAAATTTATATATGATTTGGTCTTGATTAAATTTCAACTGTCTTTTCAGGTAGATGTTAAAGATGTTTATTACTGATTTTTGACATAATGAAAAGGACAAGAGAACGTAGTGTCTATCCTGATTCACAGACAACAAATCGGACATTCCGTTCAAGCCAAACAGATCCTCTCCATTAGATTCCATTGCATTAAATCTTGCATGCATTTCTGTATTGTTCCCAGCCAGTATTTATAGCATCGTGTCGATTGCAACTTTTACAACAGCGAGAGGAAATCTATTTGGGGGGAATTTTATTTTCCCTGAATACATAGTTCAATTGGGTCATGTCCCATAAAATAAAGCTCTACCGAAAAAACTATATATATATATATATATATATATATATATATATATATATATATATATATATATATATATATATTATAAATTAATTGATTTCACTGCTACACAGTTCTAACCATCTTATCTTACTGTTCTTTCTTTTTATATATATATATATATATATATATATATATATATATATATATATATATATATATATGAAGTATAGAAGTCAACACTTAGAGATGACAGACTGTTTCATGCTAGACGCAATCGTCAGGCCACGAGTGCTGTTATTTTTCTCGGATATTTATATATACGGGTCAGTAGTGCATTGTGGGTACTGTATTTTGACGTTTTTTTTACCGGAAGTCGTTTATTTGTTTATTTATTTGGGTTAAATTATTTTGCTTGTTTTTATTTATTCATATTTTTTTTTATTCTTTATCTTTATTTCTTATATATATATATATATATATATATATATATATATATATATATATATATTAATTTTAATCGGTGTTTCTTATTAACGTAGTAAAAGTTTGTTTATTTCGCTTATTTAATACTTTTGTTTTGGTTTGGGAAGATAAAGGTATTTATTCAATTTGGGGGTTGATTGTTGTTTATTCTAACTATTATTTTAGCGGGAATAGTTTTTAATTTGTTTATTATTTCATGTATTTATTTGGATTGATTATCTTTATTTGTTTTCTTTCTAACGGTTAGTTTATCGGGATCAGTTTGTTAGTTTATTTATTTATTTGGATGAATTTAGGTCATTTTATTTTACATGTTGTTATTATTTGTTATACTGAATATTTTCTCTTGTCGTTTTTCGATTTTTAAGTAACGTAGTATTTTTTTTATCTTTATATAACAGTTATAGCTATTTTTTAGTCCGATTTTTGGTTTGATTTTTATAGCCTAATATTTTGGTCATAATGGTTTATTACTTTGTTTATTATTTACTTTATTTATTTGGGTTCATTGATTTTTTTATTCTCTTTCGTCTATTCTAACAGATTTGATTTGGTAATTTGTTTGGGTTAATTAATTTTGCTAATTTTATTGTTATTTTGTTTATTTATTTATTTTTATTTTTATTTTATGTTTTCCGTTTTCGATTTTTAAGTAACGTAATAAAAATTTGTTTTCATGTCTCCATTTTGAGATGAGCTCGGATCTTTTATTTAATTATTTGTTTTGGTCTGGGAAAGTAATGATAGCTATTTTTTTCCTCCAAGGAAAGTTTGCAAGTTTTTGATTGATTGTTGTAGGCTGATGATCTTTTCCTTATTTTCCAAGATATTTTTTGGCGTGATGTGCGTTTGGTTTTAATTTCCCAGATATAATTTGAAAGCATTGTGCTGTTCGTATATTTACTATTTGTGAAAGATATTTTGTGTGCATAATTTCTTTGTTTCCAGGGTCTCCAGTTAGTCCTATGTATAATTTTTCTTCATTATCTGATGATTTTATCGTGGCTTGGTATATTACGTTGGCTTGGTATATTACGTTGTTTTGTAAACAATTACCGTTTAAGGGACATTCGTTCATTATTCTGCAGTTGCACGTGGGTTTAATTCTTTCGTGTGGTTTGTTGATAATTTTCTTGTTGTGCTTTTTTATTATTTGTGCCATGTTCTCCGTGCAACTGTAGCTGATTTTTACTGTGTTTTTGTTGAATATTTCGTGTAGGGTGTTTGATTCCGGGAAGTGTTTGTGTAAAAGTTTGAAGAATATTTTTCCTACATTTGTTTTTACGTTTTTGCTGTACGGTGGGTAGAACAATATGATATTTTTTTTCCTCTTGGCCTTTTTTGTGTTCTGTGGTGAGTATGTGTATGTTGGTGGGAATCCGCTATCTTTTAGGGCTGTTTCATAGTCTTTCTTAGCTTTGTTAAATATGGATTCATTGGAGGAATTGTCGGAAAGCCTGCGGTTAATCGATTTTGGTATCTGTTTGATTATAAAAGGCGGGTGGTTGGAAGATGTGTGTATATAGAGTGGTTTATCATTAGGTTTTCTGTATGGTTTATATGTGCCTTTTCTTAGGTTGAAGGTAACATCAAGAAAATATACTTCGTTTAGGTTAGTTTTTATATCTATGTCGAATCCAATATTTTTTAAATAAACAGTATTAACTACATTTAACGGACTGAATGTGAATGTCCGAGAAATATCGTAGAAAATATGTCCTTTGACAGGAATCGAATCTGTATCCTGCACGGAACCGTTATTTGGTCTGACGTGCTGTACCATTTACCTACAGAGGAAGTGTCTTGTAAAATTCAGTCAGATACGTGCCATGCGTGATACACGCTTAGGTGATCATTTATCCTTTGATACATGACTGACGAGGCATATTTTTTCCCAGTGGTAGGTTGTCATTTCTTTCTACGGTATACCAGTTTTCATTTAAGGCTATAGAACCCGGTCTGTCATGCTATTTACCCATAGCTGGGGGGAGAAGTGGATTCATACATTTCCCAAGGATATTAGCACACAAACCAATGTAATAGAGAGCTAATTTCGAATCCAGTCGAATCCATTACTTTACTGTTTTTAAAAAACTAAATTCCCATGATTTTACTCGTACGATGATATATCACATATATTAAGAAAATAGACTAAATCTTTTATCATTTCCGGTTTGGAGAGAGCATTAGACACAATAAGTCTTCGAGACAAGGATCTCCGTTGACGATATGACTTCTCATCAGGTTTAGAGCAAAAGTTTAGTTCTGATAGGTAGCCATCGCTAGCTTTGTTTTCGAGGTAGTGAATGACACACGCCTCTGTTCCAACCATTCAACACAGAGAGTTAACGGGAGAGATCAGATGTAAGGGACAAGCCCCTGTTTGGATTTTTGCTGGTCTGGGTTATTGAGAATTGTCAGTTTTTTTGTTTGTTTGTTTTTTTGTTTGTTTGTTTTTTGTTTGTTTTTTTTTGGGTTTTTTTTGGGTTTTTTTTTTTTTCAGGTAGGATTCTATGTTTTTCCTGCTCTAGCCAGAATTAGTTTTGTTTGACATTAATTTTCATTCTCTCTTCCTCCTTCTCTTTATTTAACTTTTTCTCCGCCCACCTCTCTTTCTCTCTCTCAATATATATATATATATATATATATATATATATATATATATATATATATATATATATATATATATACAGTAGCGTCCAAAACTAAGGGACAAAATTTTAAAACCTAATATTCGTTAGAAATAACAACTGTGAAAAGCTGAAATTTTGACAACTGGTAGTCGTTATCGTCCATAATAACATACTAAAATTTGAATCATTTGCAAAGGATAGAAAAAGAATTATAACAATTATTTATTTATTTTCAAATTTAGAACGTCCAAAAGTAAGGGACAAAATTGAGAAAAACAATGTAAACAGCAAAAAAAACAATAAAAATACATGTACAATCAATATTTAGTAAATGAGCCCTTGCTCTCAATGACAGCTGCACATCTTCGACTACAAGAACGAATCAGTTCTTGACAATCCTCGATACTAATTTTAGACCATTCTTCATAAAGCTTCACCCACAAATCCTCCGTGTTAGTGGGATTTATTTCCATAACTTTCACTCCTAAGGTCTTCCAAAGATTTTCTATTGGATTTAAGTCAGGACTTTGCGGTGACCAATCCATAATTTCCAAATCTTACTCGCTAAGGTAACTCATTACCACCTTTGACTTGTGACATGGGGCATTATCTTGCATAAAGGTAGCCCTATCGAAACCTGAATTCTGTATGATTGGCACAACATGATCTTGAACAATGTTTTTATAGATCTGCGTGTTTACACGAGTTTGTAACCGGACAAGATGCGTTGTACCTTGGCTAGAAAACATTCCAAATACCATGACGTTTCCGCCCCCAAACTTGACAGTTTTCTTAGTACACTTTGCACTTAATCTTTCACCAATACGTCTCTTTACATTGTTTTTTTCCATCATTTTCAAATAAATTAAACTTGCTTTCATCACTGAAAAATACTTTTACCCAATTTTCATATGTCCAAATTACATACCTGTTTGAAAACTCTAATCTCTTCTTCTTATTCTTCGAACTAACAAGTGGTTTCTTCCCTGGGGTTCGATTAAACAGCCCTATTTCGTGCAGTCGTCTACAAACAGTCTGTCTTGACACATTAACACATGAGGTACTATTCATAACCCTTTTAATTTCTGTGCAAGACTTAAAACGGTCCTTTAATGACATACGCTGCATTATTCGATCTTCTCTTGCCGAAGTTTTGCGGGGTCTGCCGGTTTTAAAAGCCCTAACTATTTTGCCAGTATCATTGTAGGATTTAACAACCCTGCCTACAACACTCTTGGAACGTTTCCCTTTCTCTGAAATCTCTCTAATGGTGTGCTTTTCTTTGTGTAGCTTCACAAGAACTTGTCTCACAGAGTAATCAAGTTTTTGGCGTTTCACCATGGTGCCGGCTGATGCAACGTTTACAAATGACTAAGTAAGACTTATTCTTTAGAGGAAATCAAAAAATTTGAATATAGCATACTGTTTACATTGTTTTTCTCAGTTTTGTCCCTTACTTTTGGACGATCCTATTTTGAAAATAAATAAATAATTATTATAATTCTTTTTCTATCCTTTGCAAATTATTCAAATTTTAGTATGTTATTATGGATGATAACGACTACCAGTTGTCAAAATTTCTGCTTTTCACAGTTGTTATTTCTAACAAATATTAGGTTTTAAAATTTTGTCCCTTAGTTTTGGACGCTACTGTATATGTTGATTTCAATGTTCACTTTTATATTTACACACGCTCTATCTCTGATATTGAGCACGTTATCCCATAAATATAGCAGTATATTTAAGAGTATATTTCTTTACACACATACATACGTACATACATACATACATACTTACATACATGCATATGTATATATATATATATATATATATATATATATATATATATAGGGGTTAAGTCAACGACTAATGCCAAATCGATCGAGTTTCGATGCCGGTTTGAAGCAACCGGATGTCTAGCCACACCGATGTCCTGTGAAACAGGCTGTCTGTATATATATATATATATATATATATATATATATATATATATATATATATATATATATATATCGTTAGTACAATGGCGTAGAATAAAAAAAACATAAGGAAAAGAAAACAAAAGTAATCTAAAAGTAAATACGTCTAAATTCACCTTCATCCCTGCAGTGTGTTTCGATCTCGGCTTGAGGCAACCGGATGCCTAGCGACACTGATGCGCTTTGAAACGCCGGTAAAGTCTATCCGTAGATGACTATATACATGTCCTTGTAAAATGAGATCGATAAGAATGAATGACCTCTTACGTAAGATTGCTGATTAACAACGTTTTTCTCCTTACTTTGAACTTAGCGTATGCCACTCCGATTAGGTTGATCAGAATAAAACTAACCCTACTGTTATCTCTACAATTTTCTTTCTTACTTTTTTTTCTTATTCTTCCTTTTCACGGGGAAAAAAGGTTTATCTTGTCTTTCTTTCTTATCTTCCTTTCCTCGTGAAGAGTGGTTGTCTGTAGTTTTAAATCTCAATAAATTGTTTACTCACCAGTTATTTACTAACGCCTCATGAGATGTGTTAATACACATCGAAACATGATTGCATTTGTGTAGCGTTTTTTATGTAATATCCAAAATAACATATATGTGAGTGTGTGTGTGTGTGTGCGTGTGTGTGTGTTTGTGTGTGTGTGTGTGTGCTCGCGCAAATATATAAAAAATAGAAAAGAACCCGTTAGGTTAATAATCCAAAGTTCTTTCATAACTAATATGTTGATACAATTTTAAACCTTACACCGCTTACTGAAATAATTGCTTCAGCCGTTTCCATAGTAATTAATATTACAAATGAATATGCTTATAAAGCTGCTTAAATTTCAGGATTAGTGATTCCAAAAATTTCGCTTGAAGATGTAACAGAGCTTGATACTTTAATTCAATTTAATTTTTATAATTGAATTCAAGTTTTTAGCTTCTATTTTTGAAACATGATAACTCTTATGTGGCGATGGAATATTTTTTTAAAATAATTATAATATATATATATATATATATATATATATATATATATATATGAATTAAATAAAGAGATATGAGCTACTGTACAAGCGTGCGATTACGTTCATATACAAGTTTGCAAATAAATGTTTATTTAATTTTTGGTGTAATCAAAACAGTGCTCAATGTAGCGTAACAAAGCTATAAAATATATTTATAAGTATACATATTACTTGTGTCAGTCATACCAGTTTCACGTGTGTACAATCGTCAAGTACAAAAAGTTAACAAACAACACTATAAATGGCTGAAAACAGCATCTGGTCCACAATTATATCCACTCAATAGCCTCTAGTATACTTTGCAACATAATCATTACCGACCACAAAACTAACCGCTCCAACAATGCAATAGACAACCCACAATGCATCATTGACTAGTAGATATAAATAGTCAAGTAAAAACTCAACGGATATGGCCTGATGATTGCGTATAAGGAAGAAACCGATTGTTGCCCTTTGGTGTTGACCTCAATGTCCACATTTACATTTACATATGCTGTATCCTTAATATTGATTACATTATCCCATTAATATAGCATACGTTAAAACTATATATTCTCATACGCACACACACACACACAGACACACACACACACACACATATATATATATATATATATATATATATATATATATATATAATATATATATATATATATATATATCATTCATAAAAAAGTAAATTATTAAATTATACAACAAAAAATACTCAAATGACCATATTAGTAAAAAAACGCACTCTCTTAAATTTTCAAAAACATTCAAGATTAGCGTTGCGACTGCACGCTCCAAAAGTTTTTTATCCGTTAACAATAACACATTTCTAAAAAAAAAAAAAAAAACATATTTCGATGGCATTTAATTTCTCGTCTCTGATGCCACCTGGATTTTACTAAAAACAAACTAATTCCCATGCCTGAGGATGACTGAATGTACAGTTGAAAGTATTTGCAGATTAATAAAAAAGACCTTATACAGCTTGTACTTATTAAAAACAAGAACCATAACATTCATCCAGTGGTCCCTAGGTTAATGCAACTGTAGAGGACCATGGGGTGAAGATGTAATGAACACACGTGGGTTAAAATTTCCTGCTAGCCGGTCCAGCTATATGAGAATGTTAATTAAGTCCAAAGAAGACAAACAAAACAAACAAGACCGATAACAACAAGTTACAAGCACATGGACAATTACATTGAGTTTTTTGGTGAATATTATGTGTGTGTATTGTGGTGAGTGTTCGGACATACGTGTATTGGTATTGTTCTTAGCGTGTTCGCAGAATTTGGGAAACGCTGTATTGGTGAGAGCTCGCATATTGTTATTAGCTGAAATGAAGAAAGAAGAGAAAGAATTACCTCACCTCCACGCGAGGTGGGATACGAC
>OZ010593.1:10192398-10214064 GCA_963932145.1 Acanthosepion lycidas | reverse complement strand
TCTACATTTTTTTATAGGTACAAATATTTAAGTAAATGCTCTGTTTATAATAAACAGTATTAAACAACATTTACCGGCCTAAATATCCGAGAAATTCTGGCCCAGTGGATTAAAGGCACGTCTGGCTATATGACGGTTCCGTGTAGGATACAGGTTCGATTACTGTCGGAAGACGAATATTTTCTATGAAAATTTCTCGGACATTCAGGCCGGTAAATGCTGTTTATTATAAACAGAGCATTTACTTAAATATTTGTATTTATAAAAATTTCTTAAAATAATTGTCGAACTTTGTCCATTTCATTATATATATATATATATATATATATATTACTCAAATGAGTGGCAAATTTTACGAATGTTTAGTTTACTGCCTTCATTAGAGGAACTTTAAATAGAATAAAATGATGCAAAGAAAGTTTCCGTTAAAGAGATTTGGATAAAGAGCATTTCACTTGACTCTCCTCCAGAGACTGGTCAATGTGCTTGAATCTAATGACATCCACACACACGTCAGTGATTGGATTACGGAGTTCGTCATAGGCACTTCCTTTGAATTTCTCTTTCTCCAGATGTGCTTCAGTCAGAAGCGAATTGTCACGGGAGAGTGTGTGGTGGATCAGGTTTTCTACGCCTTCTGTATCAGTAAACTGCCGGAGGATAGAAATCCGCCCCGTGAGATTTACAAAGGTGGCACAAAAAATGTACAACTCTGTGAATTCAAACACTAAATGGAACTGATTTCAGGAAGATTTCAGCAATATCATTTACTGTTAAAGTTGTTGGTAACGTTGTATAATTATTCTTCTATTTGCTGTGTCTCTTCAGGACGTTGGCGATTATGTCTCTCCACAATATCCCGTCCTTTGTTGCTCTTAATAAATTTTGTCTTTAATTACTTCGTCTAAACCTTACTCTGACGTTGATTTCCTCAAGATGTCTACGTAGGTTATGCATTTTTTTCTTCTGTCCATCTTAACTTCATCTGTCCTGTGAGTAATAAATTTTCCAAGCCCTTTTTTCATATTACGTGCTCTACTTCTGGGGCTTCAGAATGCGCTGACTGCACCTGTGCAGAGGGGTAGGACCCTACGCACCAAAAAATTAGAAGTCCCGAATAAGACGATAAACTACGTCCAACAGCAACGTCTCAGTAGGTTTTGAGGAGAGTAGAACCACCTCTTAATTGCTGGTGTTCCCAGGTCCAACTACCCCGAGTGGTAGCACCTGTTAGGGTCTCAGCTATGGGAAAATAGCTAACACCCAAACTGGAGTCAAAATACTATGAAAGTGTAAAAATAGATTTTAATACCGTCAATACATTTTTGTAAAATATATTACCAGCAATGAATTTTTGTAGAAAAATTTTCAGCATTACATTTTTTAAGGAAAATTATTACAACCAATATATTTTTGAAGAAAAAGTATTACCAGCAATACATTTTTGATAAAAAATATTACCAGTAATAAAAATCCTGTCGGCATTAAATGACCCATTGAGGTTGATAGGCAGTAAAACAAAATAAACCAAACCAAATAAACCATAGAATACATATTCTATTCATACCAATCCATCCTAAAAATCTTGTCGGCATTAAATAATCCATTTAGGTTGATATGCCGTAAAACACAATGAACCAAAACCTAACTAAACTAAAGAATACATATTCCATCCATAGGAGTCTATCCTAAAAATCTTGTCGGTATTAACCCATTGAGGTTGATATGCCGTAAAACAAAATAAACCAAACCAAACTACACCAAAGAATACATATTCTACTCATAAGAATCTATTCTAAAAATCTTGTCGGCATTAAATAACCCATCGAGGTTGATATACCGTAAAGCAAACCAAACCAAACCAAACTGTCGCTCCCTGGTGTTAAGTAGAAGTGTCCTTTTCGTTTCTAACTTTTAAGAAACTTGTTGCAAGGTCCATGATATTGTCAGCGTAATTCTGTACAACCATATTTCTATTGCTTGAAATCTCTTCTTCATCTCGAAGGAGATTTTCCAGACCTTCATTTAGATGACTCATCTCATTCAGTAACACTCTAGATTAAGTGGGTCTGGGGACTTCTTTTTAATAAACTCTAGTAAAAAGAAACAAAAATCTAGAAAAAGAAACAGTATTAGGAGAAGCTAAGAAAAGCATAAAGAAATAGAACAATTTTCCTTAGAACTAATGAAATCATGCTGGATTACTATGTGATATTCATCTTCATATATGGAAGTGAATATTGGACCATTTCCCTAAGGTTTGGTTTGGTTTAGTTTATTTTGTTTAACGGTATATCAACCTCAATGGGTTATTTAATGCCGACAACATTTTTAGGATAGATTCGTATGAATAGAGTATGTATTCTTTGGTTTAGATTGGTTTGGTTTATTTTGTTTTACGGCATATCAAACTCAAAGTGTTATTTAATGCCGACAGCATTTTTAGGACAGATTCGTATGTATTCTTTGGTTTAGATTGGTTTGGTTTATTTTGTTTTACGACATATCAACCTCAATGGATTATTTAATGCCGACAAAATTTTTAGGATAGATTCGTATGAATAGAATATATATTCTTTGATTGAGATTGGTTTGTTTTACGGCATATCAACCTCTCAATGGGTTTTTCAATGCCGACAGCTTTTTTTAGATAGATTCGTATGAATGGAATATGTATTCTTTGGATTAGATTGGTTTGGTTTATTTTGTTTTACGGCATATCAACCTCAATGGATTATTTAATGCCGACAAAATTTTTAGGATAGATTCGTATGAATAGAATATATATTCTTTGATTGAGATTGGTTTGTTTTACGGCATATAAACCTCAATGGGTTATTTAATGCTGACAAAAATTTTATTGCTGGTAATATTTTGTTTTGTCAAAAATCTGTTTCTGGTCATATATTTCCTTCAAAATTGTATTGCAGGTAATATTTTTTTTTCCAAAAAAGTATTGCTCGTAATACTTAATTATTTGTCCATAGCTGGAACCCTAACAGGTGCTACCACCACGAGTCAGGGTGGACCTGGGTACACCAGCAATGAAGAGGTGGTTCGACGGTCCTCAAAACCTCCTGATCAGAGGCCTTGCTGCTGAAAGTTGTTTAACGTTTTAACGTCTTACCTGACGATGGCTGAATAATTGATCAGGTGAAACGTATCAGTAGCAAAAAGAAAGTTCTCGCCTAGATGAACATAGATATTGATGATTAAAGTATAGTATATATATATATATATATATATATATATATATATATATATATATAGAGAGAGAGAGAGAGAGAGATAGATAGATAGATAGATAGAGAGAGAGATAGAGAGAGAGATAGAGAAATAGATAGATAGATAATATTCGTGGTCAATATACATATATATATATATATATATATATATATATATTTGTGTGTGTATGTGTGTGTGTGTGTATATATATAAATTCCCAAGAGGATAGAACCAGGTAGAACTCAATGTCCAGGATAGAGTAATAATATCTTATTATATATATATATATATATATATATATATATATATATATATATATATATATATATATATCAAAGTGAACATAGAAGTCAACACTTAGAGGCGACAGTCTGTTTCATGCTATATGCAATCGTCAGGCAACGTGTGCTGACGATTGCATATAGCATGAAACAGACTGTCGCCTGTAATTGTTGACTTCTATGTTCACTTTTATATTTACACACGCTCTATCTCTGATATTGAGCACTTTATTCCATAAATACAGCACACCTTAAAACTATATTTCTTTATATACATACATACATATATATATATATATATATATATATATATATACTCACACACACACACACATTGAGAGTGTCTGTTTTATATATATATATATATATATATATATATATATATATATATATATATATATATAGAGAGAGAGAGAGAGAGAGAGAGAGATAGTGAACTCACATGTCGTATGAGGGTCAAGAAGTGCTCGAACCTACTTCCAGTCGTGACTGTTTTAACAAGAGGTGTTGATCTGCCGCTAAACAAATACAATCAAACCATGGGTAAAACAGTCATTAATAATCGGTTTTTGACTGTCCCCAATTAAGGTCCACCGTCCCGAGAATGAGACGATGAGCATTAATGGGTCAAATTTATTAAACATTTCCAACAATAACTTACTTGGAATTTAGCTGACTTGACCGTTAAATTCTTATTCCACGATACATCAAGATATTGTTAGCATCAACCTCTGACAATATTAAGATGACATTTATATGTGGAATGTAAAACATGCTAAAATTTTCTCAAATCGAATTTCATATTCTAAAATTCTATTTGCACAAGAATCCGTAATATTTTTCAATTTATAAATCCTCAGAAATACTCGATTTCAGCATGACTGAATTAGAATTAGAAACATCAGGAAAATTGGATTATCGGGATGAAAGAAATACAAATGTGTTACGTCTATAGGGAACGAAGCGGTGTTTCATGATATAAAACGTCGTTTTATTTTTCTGTTTTCACCGATTATCTTTATATGCGACGACGCTACATTTTGGCATTTGGAAAAATGAAATCTTCTGAGGATTTACTGTAAATGATGAACGAAATTGAATTTTCAAAACGGAATTCGTTACACCATTGGAATTAGGTGTGTTCTCGAAAATAATTAGCCATGTTCAAATAACCTGTTTTCTTTTCACTGTTCAGTAAAGTGATATAGACAACATTTTGAAAGTATAAGAGCCTGCATTGCATACTTTCCCTTTCCACCCTGAAAGCTGCATTCGTTCCATTCTCCAGACCCCATTAGTATTAATCTGTGAGAATAAAGTCCTACTTCGTGAAATTTGGCCTTTTGTGTCGCCTGACAATGGCTGAATAATTGATCAGTCAAAACGTATCAGTAGCAAAAAGAAAGTTCTCACGTAAACGAATCCTTCATTTACACATGTTTTATTAACGACGACAGACAGGTACTTCGATTAGGCTTTTTTATTTATTTTTTCTCGCGTTCGAACAAGTGTTTTATTTTCTTGAAGAAGACTGTGTAGAAACGGCCCAAATGTTCTGTAATTCCGAACGATTTCGGCTATACTTTTAGCTATTATCAAGGATGATTTTATTTTTGCTTTATAATTCAGTGTATGGGTTGTGTGTATGTTTCTAGAGTTATAGAGATATTTTATTTTCCGAAAGCAGTCAGCACATTGTGGCCGTGTTCGTAGTTAATATTATTGAGTGTTAGATTTTTCTTTTTTATTATTAAAGCTTCCGTCATTTTTAATCTTTTTTAGGTGTGGATGAGGATATTATGTTCGTATTTTCTACTAGTATGTTTCGAATGGAGTAATGGTGTCAGTTTAAATGGGTTATGTTAGAGTTGCGGTCGGATAGGTGTAATGTCAGGCGTCTGGATAATGTAGTAGTGTGGTTGATGTAATTATGAATTCAGTTTAATACGAAAAAGAGTTTCTTAAGTGGCATTTGAACTAATAAATAATGTTCGTTCATTGTAATTCTGTTTTTGATGGATAGGTTTAGCTGTTTATTGTAATTCCTTATGGTATTTCTAAGTGAAGATTCATCTTGTTTGTAGTTGATGTGCATTTGGTTTTTTTAGGAAATATTTATGTTGCTTTTGACTGTATGTTCAATATTATTGTCATTTACTTTGGGAAGAAATAGTCTAATTTTTTTAGTCTACAAGGTGTTTAGGGAAGTCATTTTTAACTAGTGTCTGTTTGGCATTATTGAGTTCTTTAGGGAACAATAGTTGAGAGGATGAATTATATATATATATATATATATACACGAGTATTTTAGAATTCGTCCTCTCGAATATTGTTCCTTAAAGAACTCAATAATGCAAAACAGACACTAGTTAACAATGACTTCCCTAAACACCTTATATATATATATATATATATATATATATATATATATATATATATATATATATATATATATATATATATAAAATGAAAAACAAACCACTTTAAGGTACCAGTACGATAATTTATTTCACCTAAATCCTTTTTTAAGGATTCAGGATCATCAGGTAAAACTTCCAACAACAAATTGAGAGGAAAAATGGGATTATATATATATATATATATATATATATATATATATATATATATATATACAAGAACAAGTACGAATATATATATATATATATATATATATATATATATATATATATAATGAAAAACAAACCACTTTGAGGTACCATTATGATAATTTATTTCACCTAAATCCTTTTTTAAGGATTCAGGATCATCAGGTAAAACTTCCAACAACGAATTGAGAGGAAAAAATATATATATATATACACGAGTACGAGTATATATATATATATATATATTCGTACTTGATTCTCCTGTCGAATTTGACGTATGAGGGTCAAACTGATTAGTTCCTAGGAACCGACAACCCGACACCAGCACATGAAATTTGATTTTAGTGGCCAAGTTTTTGTGCAGAATAATCCGCACTTGAAAGCTATGACTACAGTTATATAATCCCAAGACAACATGATATATGTTAACACAGTCCGCTTGACACACTTTCGCCCGAAGCTCAAACTTTTCAGATCTGTCCTGGGTATGATGATAAACTGCACTAGAAGGACAACTCTGAATTCAAAAGCTGCGGGATAGGGTCATTTGGGGACCTGTGTCCACCTTGCCATAATTGGAGGGCGAAGAAGTGGATTCATACCTTTCTCAAGGGTAGTAGCACGTAAGTGAATATAATGGACTGGAATTGGAACTCGGCTCTCAGATTCCATAATCGAAGCCGCTAACCATTACTGCACCGCATCTTCTTATTTTTGTGTGTATACATATATATATATATATATATATATATATATATATATATATATATATATATATATATATGTGTGTGTGTGTGTATGTGTGTGTGTGTATGTGTGTGTGTACGAGGGCCGTTGGGAAATAACAGGACTGGTATCACAAAGAATGTATTTCAATTCCAAACTATATGGTTCCCTTTCAAAGTCTAATGCACTTTTCCATCCTTCCCTGCTACGCTTCTATGCACCACTTGAAGAAATTTTCTTTGATGTCCCTCAGATCCGTCCTTAAGTCCCTCTTGATGGCCTCCACGCCTTCAAAACCGGTCTTCTAGATGTCCTCTTTGGTCCTGGGGAAAAGGAGAAAGTTACACGGAGCAAGATCAGCGGAATAGAGAGTGTGTTCCAGTTCGGCGATGTTTTTTTTTCTCGGCTTGAAACCGCCGGATGCTGAGAGCGTAGTGAGCAGATGCATTGTCGTCGTGAAGCATACAAAATTTGTCCTAGCACAACTATCGCATATGAAAATGTGAAAATAACGCAATAGTTTCAGGAAGCTAAGTGTACAGTTATATAATCCAAAGACATTATGATAGATGCTAACACAGTTAATCACACTTTCGCCCATAGCTGGTATCCCTGAAAAAAATGGCCGTTAGTCTCGAAAATGACCTCCAATTGGTTGTAGATTGGGTTAGGAATTGGTTGGTTAACTTTAATGCCTCTAAAACAAAACTGCTCTCTAATACTCACCACAGGGAACCATCCGTGCCACTCATTAGAATGTCTGATGCTCAACTCCACGAGAGCACCTCTTTGCGACTGTTTGGTATCACACTGTCCGCTGATCCGAGATGGAACAATTACATTGAATCAATAGCTTCATCTACCGCAAGGAAAGCTGGTTCGATGTATCCTGCCAGAATAGTTTTTCTCGCCTGAATTAATCCTTCAAATCTATAAATCAACCATCCGCCCTGGTCTGGTGCCCCCGCTGTTCGTCTTAAAGTCCTCCACAAAATCCAGAGACCGATATGCAATGTGATTAGCCCTGATCTAGCATCTCTCTTACAGCCGATCTCTCACAGACGTGCCGTCGCTTCTCTCTGTCTTTTCTACAAATACTTTCACGGTAACTGCTTCGACGAGCAACTTTCGCTAGTTCCCAGACTGCATGAATTTAAGCGTGCTACTAGTCTAGCATCACGGTCCCACCCTTTCACTGACGAATCGGTTAAATGAGGCCGTCTCTTCTACTCCAATAGCTTCATATCTCGCACCTCCCGTCTGTGGAATTCCCTTGTTATTTCTTGTTTCCCTGATAGCTATAATCTCCAAATATTCAAATGTAATATCAATCGACATCTCCAGATGCCCTGACCTATTCCCTGCCCTTCTCTTCATCCTTTCCTCTATCACGCCTCTTTACTCTCGCTGCCACTCTGTAAACCCTAACGTACTACAGGTATCCTGCTTTGCTTGGGGTGAAATGCTTTAAAAAATCACGCAGACATGTTACTTTTCAAACCCGTCCTGGATATGATGATAAACTACACCTGGCAGCAAGGCCTCTGATCGGGAGGTTTCGAGGAGTGTAGAACCGCCTCTTGATTGTTGGTATTCTCAGATCCACCCTTACCACAAATGGGCAAATTAACCACAAACTGCGGTCAAAACTCTATGAAACCGTAAACGTTTTTAGAGTAAATATAGCAACAATACATTTCCATAGTAAAAATTACCAGCAATGCGTTGTTTTAAAAAACTTAAAATTACCAATAATAACATGTCTTTATCTAACTATATTTCTAAGATGAGGTATTATGTACATTATTCCGACTATTGTCATCATCTTTGTCGCCATATTCATTACAACGTTTCGGCCATTGTATGCTCCGGCCTTCTTCAGGGGGTTGGAATGCGAACTTAACCGTTTATTTCGCTAACTGGACTATTCTAGTTCCACGTGTCATGTTTAATGGATGTCAGTTATCAGTTATCTCCTGTTAATTTCCCTCTGAAATTTCTCCACTGCCTTAACTGGGTATTGAACTCACACTCGTTGGGTCCTGTCACTGGATCTAAGCAACAGCTTTATCCACTGTGCTATAAACCTAATGTCTTCAGCAACAATTTTTACCAGTGTTCTTATTGCATTTTTTTTGCTGTTATCATTCATATTTTTACCAGAGCTCATATTGCAACTTTTCTTGTTATTATCGCTTTTCTCTGGCACACCTTATTACTGGTTCCCATATTGTATTCATTTCTATGGTTGCTCGGCTCAGGAGATTTTTGTGGCCTAGCATATGTACTGATTCCTTAAGTTTACGAATTTTCCAATGGTGTTCCTTGGCTATGATCTCAACCTGTTTACACTGTTTTCTCTCTCCATATGAAGAAGGCTGGAAGGTACATCGGCCGAAACTTTGTAATAAATATGGAGACAAAGATGAGGACAATAGTTCGAATAATGTAAGAATAATGTCAGAAAAAAACTTACCAGCAATATATTTTTGTAAAATATAATATCAATGCTCCTACCAAAACTATATTTCGATATTAACTGACCCATAAGGTGTTGATACGTCGCTAAACAAACAAATAAACATTTCCGAAAAATAGATACAGAAAGAGAGAAAAAGAGTGACAGCGAAAGAGAGAGAGAGAGACGAGAGAAAGAAAGGGAAAGAGAGAAATGAAAAATCTCTTAAATGGTGACTATAAATATTTTACTTTTTTTTTCCAGAAAAAGGTTTATTAATTGTCCATCAAGTAAATTTAAATTTATAAATAACAAATGTAACAAACACAAAATTACACAAAATATTTCAACTTAATTAACAGTAGAAATATTAAAGACTTTTCATTTCAAATAATCTTTGGGTATTTTTTTTTTCTTTTTTGTTATATTTTTTCTGTGGACTCCATCTTTCTTATTAACTCTGTAAATATTTAATTTCTTTACGATAGAAAAATACATGGAAAAGATTAAATCGAACATACAAAGCAGATATTATACTTTCTGTCAAAGCGGCCACAAGTTTTTGTTTTGTAGTTTTAGAAGGCACAAACGAATCGACGACAAAAAATCCAACTCAATGAATTCAATCTTTTAATCGAATTTAATCGAAGATAATAACGTAAATCATTCAACCATTTAAAAAAAAATACGTCAGATCTGACAACAGCCATATTGTTTTGTTTTCTTTGTGTTGTTCTGTTCCGTATCGAGTCACTAACCTACCTTCTAATTCGATCCAGTCGTCCGGGATTGTATGCGTAATTGAAATGGGCTCCATTCAATACGGTGTAATTGAGTCGAAATGACTTAGTTTATTCTGATGTCGGATTCCTAACTTTCATTACAGAAGTGTAAATTAATTAACGCTGAGAGAATGAATGTCGGCGTCTTTTTATAAGTGAGAGACGCCATATTCCGGGTGTGTTTCAAAGCCGAACTGCATTAGCACGTCCAGTTTGAAGAAGAAGTTTATAATCGGTTTAGATTCTGAAAGTGCATTATAAAATGGTTGCTTCTTCAAAAACAAAAAAGAACAATGAACTTTACTGTCATTGGCGCCTCAGAGTGAGATATTTTGTTAAAGGAAGATTAGTCTGTTGTCCGAGTATTATTAAAGTCTCATTTCAAATTTCTCTTTCAATCCCACACAAAACTTCAATATCAAATAATCCAAAAATTGTTTAAGGGTAATTAATTCAACCAAGTAAAATTTATTTTATACTAATTTACCTTAAAAAGATTATCAACGCTTTGCATTTTTTTTATTTAAAGCCAGGAAGGATTATGCCCGTTCATTTATAATCCAGAAACAATGCCGCCTATCGGGAGTCTTGACAGACCAAATGAAAATAATTCCCACATCAGATTTCATTGGTTGATTCGTTTTCTACGGCTGATCAACCCTTAGCTGATTATTTAAAGCCAGAAAATAATGCCTAAATAATGTCTGACGTTGTTCTGATAGGAGATGCACTCTTCTGCTTGCCTCGATTTTAAATGTTTTAGATGACAGCATCGCCATAAATGACACTTTTTGATGCTGCTTATATAGCGTTTTTGTCTTTGTGGGAAGAAGATCTCATCAAAGGGAGCAACATTTACCTCCATTTTCATTATTAAACTAAACACAATCGTAATAAAAGACGCATTAAAATGTCACCTCATAGAATAAATATATATATATATATATATATATATATATATATATATATATATATATATATAGTGAAATAATAAGGAGGATTTGAAATAATCATAATTCATCGAGTCTAGAAGAAAACCCAACAAAAATAACTGGACGACAGTTTCGACCTATACTTGGGATACATCAGCAGCGCGCATCCACTACCGAGAATTGAAACCTGAACAGTTGCGATAGAAAGCAAACGCCAGACTAGCTGTACCAACGGTTCTTGGCGACGAAATGATAACGAATTAGAATCGATATAGCTCTACGTCACCAAGAACCGTTGGTACACTTGGTATGGCGTTTGCCTCCTGTCGTAAATGTTCGGGTTTCAATTCTCGGTAGTGGATCCGCACTGCTGATGAGTTCCAAATATAGGACGAAACGGCAGTCCGGTGCTTTCTGCAATTTTTGAGCTTTCTTCTAGATTCGATGAAATACTTATGCTTATTCCAAATCCTTCTAATTATTTCACTCTGTATATCCTTGCTTGAACCGGCTTCTAATGCCCTGGAAGGAACGGCTTGCGGATAGTAGTCGTAGCTTGGGGAGGCACGGTCTTATGGGTAAAAGAGAACCTCGGAGAAGTTCCACCACGGAATTTGTGATCGAGCAGCACTATATCCAGTCTAATTTGTTAGCTATTGGCCACCAAGAACCGTTGGTATGGCGTTTACCTCCTATCGCAAATATTCGGGTTTTAATTCTCGGTAGTGGATGCGCGCTGTTGATCAATATAGGACGAAACTGCCGTCAAGTGCTTTCTGCATTCTGTTACGGTTTCTTCTAGACTCGACGAATTACTGATGTGATATATATATATATATATATATATATATATATATATATATATATATATATATATATATATATATATATATATATATATATATAATTTCACTTACGTATAATACTAATCCAACTGTTCAAACGCCAGATTAATTGATTTCTTTTTGTTTTTCTTTCCTTGTGTGTTATTTAAAGCCAAAATAAATAGCGTCCTGGGTATGACGATAAACTACATCCGGCAGCAAGCCCTCTGATCAGGAGGTTTTGAGGAGTTTGGAACCACCTCTTAATTGCTGATGTTCCCAAGTCCATCCTAAACCGTAGCGATAGCACCTGTGAGGGTCCCAGCTATGGGAAAATAGTTAACCCCCTCTCAAGCCAAATAGTTAACCCCCTCCATACCGGCAATAATTTTTGTAAAAAAAAAATTGTTACTAGCAATGAATTTTTAAAAGTAAAAACTATTCCCAGAAAGACATTATTACCAGCAATACATTTAAAAAAAATATTACCAGCAGTACATTTTTGGGATAAACATTACCAGCAATACATTTAAAAAAAATATTACCAGCAGTACATTTTTGGGATAAACATTACCAGCAATACATTTAAAAAAAATATTACCAGCAGTACATTTTTGGGATAAACATTACCAGCAATACATTTAAAAAAATTTTACCAGCAGTACATTTTTGGGATAAACATTACCAGCAATACATTTAAAAAATATTACCAGCAGTACATTTTGGGGATAAACATTACCAGCAATACATTTAAAAAAAATATTACCAGCAGTACATTTTTGGGATAAACATTACCAGCAATACATTTAAAAAATATTACCAGCAGTACATTTTGGGGATAAACATTACCAGCAATACATTTAAAAAAAATATTACCAGCAGTACATTTTTGGGATAAACATTACCAGCAATACATTTAAAAAAAATATTACCAGCAGTACATTTTTGGGATAAACATTACCAGCAATACATTTAAAAAATATTACCAGCAGTACATTTTGGGGATAAACATTACCAGCAATACATTTAAAAAATATTACCAGCAGTACATTTTTGGGATAAACATTACCAGCAATACATTTAAAAAATATTACCAGCAGTACATTTTGGGATAAACATTACCAGCAATACATTTAAAAAATATTACCAGCAGTACATTTTTGGGATAAACATTACCAGCAATACATTTAAAAAAAATATTCCCAGCAGTACACTTTTGAAAAAATATTAAAAACAATATTTTTTTGAAAAAAAAATATTGCCAACAATAAAAATCTTGTCGGCATTAAATTGGAGTTAATATGCCGTAAAACAAACCAAACCAAAGGAAAGTATATTTTCCTAAGAATAATACTTTTTTGCAAGTAAATGTTTTAATGACAAATGTTTGGAGATAACATTTATTTTTCCAGATATAATCTTTACGATTTAACTGGGGTGGGGGGTATGGATTTATATTCCCATGTTTTATCCGTAAAGGAATATAACAACCCTGACAGGAATTCGAAATCTGATGTGTCATACTTATCTGCGCATCCACAAATTAACAGTGTATAACCCAAGTACACGACAGAAAGAATACACTCATTACAGAACTTCTTAGATAGAAATAATAAGTATATTGAACTATTCTCAGGAACAATAATGGCGGCTATCAGTAGGTATTCATAAACTATTGACGTTTTATAAATAAAGAATTGTGTGCCTTGTTACCTTTTCATTGTTTTTCAACTGTCTTGTGTGAAGACAAATTCATTCTTATATCATCACGTAAACTGTAGACCAGGAATACGTATCTGCCATCGACGAGGAAGCTAATGAAAACCAACAAGAGATTAATTGTTTGTTTGCAACGGATTTGAATAGATAATAAAGGGACTGAGTATTTTATTTCTATTTCTCTCTCATATAACATTCGATTTGCGTAAACATTCATAAAACACAAAAAAATTATACAAGAAAAGAACTGCCTTTTTTCCGAAATTTATCCATTGGTTCTCTATTAATGTTCGTATTGATCAAAGTTTGAGAGGTGTGTGTAACATCTAAATGACATTGGAAAATCTGTAAGGAAACCGATATCCTTGCAATGTTATCGATTGGGAATTATTAAAGATTTTCGAATAAATCCGACGCATAAAACGCTTACGCATTCAAAGACACCTACATCCTTGTGCAGATTAATTTAAACAAAACGAATAATACCGTTATTATTTTATTTTATTCGTGTTTTTTCCAATGAAAGACGATCAGTGCACATATTAGTACTTCGTATGTTCATTCCACAAAGCCGTTTCTTGCAGAATGACCACAGATTCTCAATTGGATTAAAATCTGTAGTTTCCAAGCCAGTCTATAGTACTTTGATTTGCTCACTGGTAAGCATTGTCAGTGTGTTCGTGCAGCGTTACAATTTTCGTAACGTCCATCGTAGACAATAACCGTCAGACAACTAATCAACAGTCTAGACAATAGTGACTGGGTGTGATAAAAATCCGATGCAATCACAAAAGTTGCAATTTTTTTCCAGGCCAAACAAATTTCATCATACACCCCGAAAATAGATTCATATTCCAGCACAACACAGCAAATGAACTAATCCGCGGAAAAAAAGAAACAAATTGAATACACCCTGTGACTCCAGTGGGTCTTAAACTAACCGTAAAAAGAAAGGACACTGAAGCAGTTGTTTCAATTTGCACAAAGGTGTATTTATGTACGTGTGAATGTGTATGTGTTTGTGCGCAGGTGTGTGTGTGTGCATAAAAACAAAAAATTCTGTAAAATTCACATTGATCGGTTTAACATGACCCAGTGCACGTGTTAGTATTTCATATGTCGATTCCATGAAATACTTCCTTGCAGATTGACCACAGATTCTCAATTGGATTTAAAGCAAGAGAGTTTCCAAATCAGTCGATAGTACTTTGATTTGCTCACTGGAAAGGCTTGCCCGTATGTTCGTGCAGCGTTGCAATTTTCTTACGCTTCCTAGGAGTAACGTCCATCGCAGGCAATGGCTGTAGGATAAGTAATTGCAAATCGAGTCAATAGACTCTGGGCGTGATAAAAATCTGATGCAATCACGGACGACGCAATATTTTTCAAGGCCAAACAAATTACATCATACCCCGGAAAAATAGATTCATACTAGCAGCATGGTCCGGTGTTGTCCGTGCTTGATTAAAAAATCGTACGACGCAATCGCTATCACTTGACTTAAAATATTTTTGCCCTTCCTTGCCTTTAAAGGAGTTTCCTTTGCCGTGCTGATATTGCTACATGCCTTACTTCTTTCCTATCTCACACTGCGAATTTTTCTAAGTTCTATACTAAACATCAAATCTGTTACAATTAAGAACTAAACAAAATGAACACAAAACGATCAGCTTAAAAAAAAGTACTCGTAACAGGAAAAACCGAATGAAAAAAGAATGTTAACAACAAATACTTTTTCACACCTAACCCAGTTCTGCGGAATCAGAATCAACGTTAAGTTTAAGCAAGCGAATGAGCCAATTGGAGTAAAGTGCCATGTAGATTTAAATTTTTCCCACTTGTGACGAATGCAGCTATCGATTTTTTTTTTTTTTTTTGGCATGCTAGCATGCTAGTAAACATTCGTGTCAGTCAGCTGTTGGCTCTCACGCTGGCCAATAGAATCTTCCTGCCTATTCGTGGCAGCCAGCTATAGGCTCTCACTCTGGCCAGTACAAAATGAGAGCAAACTACATGAAAACTGCCGTAGAAGCATGAAAAAATCGATTATTTCCACTATCGATGGAAGTTGGGAAATGTAAAGTCGGTCTTGGTCTTCCCGCTAACTTTGAGCATGTGCATGTAAATTTTGGTGGAAATCCGTCGAAAATCGCGGACATGCATTAGTTACACCCACACACATACTGCCTTTTATGGATAGAGATTACTGCGCATCACTGCAAATGACCTAAAAAATTAAAAATCGATTACACCTTGTCACTCCAGTGCGTCTAAAACTGTCCGTATGTTGAAAGAATAGAAACTAAAGAGGCTGTTTCAATTAATTTGCACAAGGGTGTAGTCAGTGAGCTCACCCCCCGGAAAGCAAATAGATGAGCTAGGTGTGTGGGCTTCTCCATCGCGTAGAGTTGTTCACCAAAATCAAATTTACGTGACGGGCCTCGTCAAACTCTCTTTGACTACATTCAGGAGTAGGCTGGGCATTTCCATCGGCATCAGAGAAGAGAAAGTAAATAAGAAGACTGGATGACGCTCGCGATGCTCGGATGCGAGCGGGTGCCGGCTAGGGTAGTGGTTTCCTGATGCCTTCACCACGCTTTTAATTTCGGGGTTGTTCTTCATTTTTCAGGGCGTAGGCAAACATGGCTTTCCACAGATTCCTTATTCTTTATAATCTGTAAATTTCATGCATTCTTGGGAAAGGTAGCGTTGTGGCTCCTTGTTGCCGTCTTCAGAGTTATTGATTTTATTCTTCTTCCTTTACAGTGGTTAGCATTCACGGCCAAAGAGCCAAATCTACGCTGCTATTTAACGCCCCGCACGTGCGGGTAACAATGAGGAGATCGGTTAATGTCTTTCCCAGCTGAAAATGAACGCAGAAGTCGAGACTGGAATTTAATGTCAGCGCCCCGATTTTACTTCCTGAGCCGATATAAATTACACTACCCCGCTTCCCTCAAAATGCATTTCATTTTTTTTAATAGTGAATATTTCTCTTTTATATCTCTAAATTTGTAAGGGAGTTCAAAAATTATCCGAACTATCGATTGTTCCAGACGCTTTCGCCCCCTTCTTTAGCCATATATAAAGGGGTTTGTTTTTAGGGGCTGAGCTCGGAAATGGTATGTTGAAGGGTTTTTTTGTTTGTTTTTTTTAAATAGAAAAAACCCAACTCGAATTCCAGCCACGATGGAACCACGAAGCACGCAATAAACGCTACTACCATTGAAACAACATAAAATCTACATCTTAATCCTTTTGGGCCTTAATAAAGCTTTGCCGGTGTTAGAGGAAAATGACTTAATGCCCAGTCACCGGTTGAACGGTGGTAGAGAAAAATGACGTAATTCCCAGCCACTCGTTGAACAGTGGTAGAGAAAAATTACATAATGCCCAGTCACCGGTTGAACGGTGGTAGACAAAAGTGACGTAATGCCCAACCACTGGTTGAACAGTGATAGAGAAAAATGACTTAATGACCAGCCACCGGTTTAACGGTGGTAGAGAAAAATGACAATACCCAGCCACCGGTTCAACGGTGGTAGAGAAAAAAATGACGCTATGCCCAGTCACAGGTTGAACGGTGGTAGAGAAAAATGACGTAATGCCCAGCAACCGGTTGAACGGTGGTAGAGGAAAATTACATAATGCCCAACCACCGGTTGAACGGTGGCAGACAAAAATGACGTAATGCCCAGCCACCGGTTAAAATGGTGGTAGAGAAAAAATAACGTAATGCTCAGTCACCGGTTGAACGAAGGTGGAGACAAATGACGTAATGCCCAGTCACCGGTTCAACGGTGGTAGAGAAAATGACGTAATGACCAGCCATCGATTGAACGGTTGGTAAACACTTGTAACTAATTTTATATCTACCGGGAAACATTACATGCCAATTATTTGCAAATTTTTATTCAGAAGCTTATGTCGAGGGTTTAAAATTTTCAGAAACGCAGGGCGCAAAGAGTTAAACAAAAAACATGAAAATAAATTTTATTTCCGTTATTATTTTATCTTTTTCGTGTTTTTCTAATGAGAAAATAAAATTTACGCGACTGGCCTCGTCAAACTCTCTTTGACCACTCTTCAGGAGTAATCAAAGAGAGTTAGAGTATTTTTTTTAAATATATGTGCGTGTATATATATAGAGAGAGGTTTAAGTAATAAAATATGTATATTTTAAGACATTTTATGTTTATACATTCTTTTTATAGATACAAATATTTAAGTAAATGCTCTGTTTATAATAAACAGTATTAAACAACATTTACCGGCCTGAATGTCCGAAAAATTTTCTTAGAAAATATTCGCCCTGCGGTAGAAATCGAACTTGTATGCTGTACGGAACCGTCATTTAGCATGACGTGCTCTTAACCGATGGATCCACAGAGGATCGTTCGATCAGCCAGGTCGAATTTACTGTCTTTAAACTTCAATCTTCCATTAATCTCTGACGTACATTCATATCTGCTCAAAGTGTATCCAAATGTAAACAAATGACGTCATACATTATGAAATGAACAAAGTCCGACAATTATTTTAAGATATTCTATGAAAATTTCTCTGACATTAAGGCCGGTAAAAGTTGTTTAATACTGTTTATTATAAACAGAGCATTTACTTAAATATTTGTATCTATAAAAAGAATGCATAAACATAAAAATGTCTTTAAATAATTGGCGGACTTTGTCCATTTCATAATATATATATATATATATATATATATATATATATATATATATATATATATATATGCCTGACTAATGTCTTCTATTTTATCAAGTAGAGCACATTGCTAAAGGTAGATTATTTTAAAAATTGTATTATCACAACAGAAGAAAATGTTAAATCCTAGATAGAAGATAAGAAGATATAAAAAAAAAAATAGAATGTAAGTATATTTGAAACAGATCAAGAGTGTGATTCATTTATTGCTACAAAAATGCTCAATACGTGATACCCATTCTGTAAGTTTTAGACGCCATTTTAACACTCACGCGGAATTTTGAACGCAGGCGCTACATTGGGAAACATTGGGTCCAAATGCTTAAAGAATCTGAATAAAAGAAAAACATAAGATCCTGAAAATGATAGATGGATCGCCAAGCTAGCAGATAGCGCCACAAAATGTGGAAGCTGGGGAGATCTACGATCGTCATATATTGAAAGAACATTCCACATAGAAGAAAAACACAGACACACGCATGTGTACATCATTAGAACATATATTAATAGAAAGAGAATAATCTGGGATTAGAATACTTGCACACAAACATTTACTTCTTATTCAGATAAGCTACAATACATGTGTGTCTGTGTTAATATCTATTTCTCTGTATTTTTTGTATAAGCTTATGTACGTAGATATACGTCTGCCAGTGTTCGTGTATGTACTTTAAATGATTTTAAACAGGAGCTTGTTGCATTAGGAAGTAATTAAAATTTATATCAGTCGGTTAAAACAGTTGAAAATGCACTTATGATAGTCTAAGTGGCTTAAAAATTCCATCAAATTTCCTCATTAATCTAATGCAAACATTACACACTTGGTCTTCTTCATTCGTCTGAAAAATAATCTTTTCTAATCTTTGGAGCATTGTCTGTGGCTTTTCATTTGATCTTAAGTTAGAGGTTAATGTAAGAGACGAATCTACAACTGAGCAATGAATACGATGTACATTATATATTCGTATATCTATGTATGTATATACACACACACACACACATATATATATATATATATATATATATATATATATATATATATATATATATATATATATGTATATACACACACACATATATATATGTACATACACACGAAGATATATATATATTTATGTGGGCGTTTGTGTATATATATATATATATATAAATATAATACTTACATATATATATATATATATATATATATATATATATATATATATATATATATATATAAAACGTTAGAAGTAATAAAAATTATCAGATTAAAAATAGTATCCGTTAATTCTTTAGAATATATATATATATATATATATATATATATATATATATATATATATATATATATATATATATATATATATACACGCTTGTGCATTCTTTGATTCATTATTTAAATAAAAGATTATTGCATTAAGTTTGGATGGAATGTATTTATTCCAAATTGATATATATATATATATATATATATATATATATATATATATATATATATATATGTATGTATGTATGTATGTATGTATATACACACACACACATATTTATATACATATGTACATACACACATAGATATATATATATTTATGTGAGTGTGTGTGTATATATATAAATACATATACATACATACTTATATATATATATATATGTAAAACGTTAGAAGTAATAAAAATTATCAGATTAAAAATAGTAGGCGTTAATTCTTTAGAATATATATATATATATATATATATATATATATATATATATATATATATATATATATATATATACGCTTGTGCATTCTTTGATTCATTATGGAATGTAGTTATTCCAAAATGATATATATATATATATATATATATATATATATATATATATATATATATATATATATATATATATATACATATATATATGGGAAAGGATATATAAATTTTCCTATATCAGGAAGTGTTTCGGATTGAAGATGTATGACAAAGTGGAAAATGTGTTCCTGTGACGATTTTCGACACGTAGGACTTACGTTTGTTTATGTTGATTCGACTACCCACACACACATACACACTCACACACACACACACACACACACACATATATATATATATTGTTTCAATATTTGTACATTTATATAAGTATATATATATATATATATATATATATATATATGTATGTATATATATATTTCAATTAAAAGGTGCAAATATAATTTTTAAATTCCTGAATTGTTCATACAAAAAACAAATATTTAAATCATTAACCTCTATATTTGGTTTTGTATGAATCATTCATGAGTTTATAAATTATATATATATATATATATATATATACTAAAAATAAGAATTGGACGTGGTATCCCAAGAGATGGGCAATGTAGAAGGCCGAGGAGCACAACAGCTGAAGCATTTTAGTAAGAACAATGTGATAATAATAGGAATGATAATATTGTGACATAGTGTAAATAATTTTATATTAATGACGTTTTTATGGATTTTTTTTTAACTCATTAGTTTCTACTTGTCCTTGTTTATTTGCATTTCTTCTTAAAAATATATTTTTCTCAAAAGAAAAAAAAGTGTTTTTATTCTTTCTCTATACATGTGATTATTACCCTTTTTAACAGTGTCAACCAGTTGTTGAATGAAAAACTATAGAATTTAGTGGAAATATATACATTGTTTACATTTGTTTTTTAAAGAAAGAATTTGTTTCCCTCGACGGAATCTCGATAACAGTTTTCTACGTTAGGAATTGTTACTCACCTGGTCTGCCATATCGAAAATAGCCTTTTTTTTATTGTTATTATTATTATTGGAAATGTGTGGAGTCCCTCAGGCAGAAAAAAGATTATCTGACTTTCTTTTGACAAACGAGTGGTGCGTATCAGCAAAAGTGACAGCCCCACATGCAAATTACAATTTGGAGATAACAAAATTAAACAAGTAAAACTGATTACATTTCAGTGAAGTGTTTTAAAAGGCGTCCGAAAGTGAGATAATGAAATTAGAATACGCATTGGGATGGAAAAGATGACTTCCAAAAGCTAAGCAAAGTATTAAAAAACAGTAAAGTTCCTAAGAAACAGAGGTAAATGTTTTTTTGCAGTTATGTAATATCGGTCTTCCTATAAGGTAATTAATGATAAACAATCTCCTTACATACGTATAAAAGACTCCGCCAATAGAAATGCGATCCTTCTAAAGGTTGGTGACAATGCCATGGACTGAACATCTGAGCAACTACGAAGTTTTAGAGAAAAAGGAAACAAAAAAAAGACGCTTATATTTCTAATCAGAAAGAGAGAGTTGAAGATTCTAGGGTACGCCAGAAAGTTTTTCTTGTCTGAATCCTTTCTTCACATCTAAAGATCTACCATTCATCCATACATGGAATAGTGTTGCCATATATGGTCTGTTGCTCCCGTTGTTCA
>OZ010593.1:10182398-10187398 GCA_963932145.1 Acanthosepion lycidas | reverse complement strand
GTATAATTAACAAATGGGAGACTTCAGAAAGCCATAGTAATATTTTATATTTCGCTAAACCGATAAAATTTGGGTTCGCTTCGTTAGACCTTGCGGTTTCAAAACCGCAATCTGAAATCGTATGTAGCGATTTTCACTGTTTTATGATGTTTCTTATTGGAAAGAATAATTAATTGACATGTTCATCTCGACACAGATAACACTTGCTTTCTATTTAAGCAAGAAGAAACCACCTTCAAGCTAAGCGTGCTTTTCACTTCACATCTACGAGAGAGGGGTAAATGGAAGGAAGAGAAAGTGGCAGTAGGGAAAAGGCTGAGAATGGGAGAGCAGGGTGAGGGAGATGGAGAGAGATTCCTAACAGTTCAGCAATGATCAATTTTCCATTCTTAAAATATACAAATCTCTCGTTGAGATATTTAGATGCCTAAATCTGTTTAATTTCGGATCAGAAACCTAAAGAAAATAATTATTGGACTTAGTAATTGGGTATTTTTTTTCTTTTTTTTTAAGGAAAGATGTCGCATTGAAAAAATCATTCATTATTAAAAATTAATTATGCTTACGTTTCGAGCAAACAAAATTGATTTAGATATCCACTTTCTCTCTCTCTCTGTCTCTCTCTCTCTCTCTCTCTCTCTCTCTATATATATATATATATATATATATATATATATATATATATATATATATATATCAGCAGCAGATCCAGTATAGAGCATACTTTATCTATATTAATAATTAATTTAGATAAATTCAAAGAAACAAACAAGTAAAAACAAAGGAATAGATAGATAGATAGATAGATAGATAGATAGATAGATTCATTCAAAGGAAGAAAGAAACAAACAAATAAAAGTATGTGACACTATTTTGCATTGTTCGGACTATCATCCTCATCTTTGTTGCCATATATATCGCAACGTTTCAGTCGTTGTACGTTCCGGCCTTCTTCAGCTGGTTGGAATGTCGAACTCAACCCTTTATTTCGCTCGCTGGGGTAGACTGTTCTATTTCCATGTGCCATGTCTAATGGATGTCAGTTTTCAGTTATCTCCTGCTTAATTTCCCTCTCCAAGTTCTCCATCGCCTTAAAAAGGTATTGAACTCACACTCTTTGGGTCATATCACTGGATGTAACTAACGCCTTTGTCTATTGTGCCTTGTGTCCTTGAGGACACCTGTGTATGCATTTCTAGCAATTGTAAACCTAATTCCTTCACCTTTTTTTTTTACCAGGGCACATATTGCAATTTTTGCTGTTATCATTGCATATTTTTTACCAGAAAGAAACTGAAGAATGCTGGAGTGTACAACGGCCGAAACGTTGTGATAAATATGGCAACAGAGATGTGGATGGAAGTCCGAAGAATGTCAGAAATATAGACAGAAACGTATTTGAATAGATAGATAGATTTATTATTTAGACGTATTTGAATAGATAGATAGATTCAAAGGAAGAAAAAAAAATATAAGTAAGGGTATAGATAATTAGTGGAATCGACATTACAGATTAGCTGACTCTTTCAGATTTCAAGCCCCTCTTGATTATGTATTAACATTGAAGCGAGAAACTGAAAGTCACCGTACATAGTTGATTCCTCTGTCCACGCCGGATTTATCTAGAAAGGCTTTATTTTACTTGATTTGTTCGTTGCCCCATCTCTTGCTTATTAATTTGACAATTCGACTCACGCTGTAGTATCTGTTGATATTTCTTTTGAGTCGTCTATTTGAATGGGACTGTCTATTCACAAGTCTTATTTCTGTTAACACCATACTGAGTGGGATTCATTTCATGACTTTCTTCAAAAGGCCTATTGGATTGATACGTTTTATCCTTTTCTTTTGAGAAATGTGCCACGTAGCTTTTTTCTTATATTAAAGTCGGCATTGATGCTTTTGTACATTATTGGAAGTACCAGGTGAAACCATAAACATCTCCTTAGTTCATACCTGCCAGTTTTCCGGCTATACCAGTGTAACAGTTCTGATCGCAACAAACATCACTATGTATCTGATTAAATTAACTGTAAACGTGTCCTCAAGGATGCTTTGTTTGATGCACCGGATAGACTCTAACAAGTTTGGTTGAATAAAATAAAATAAAATAAAGTCATCTAACTTTCCTGACTTCACTTATTTTATGGTGTTAGCATCTTGTACTGATAAAGCAGAATGTTTTCTCTGTAAATTCTCTTCCCAGTCTATTCTTGATTCATCTGAATTATCTTTGCATGACTTTCCACTTAGAGTCTTTGTTGTGTGATATGCATATAATTCTGTCTCTGGTTTGTGCTACCATCTCCAAAGTGGATCCCCACAAAAAATGTGGACTTGATGGTATATTTGCAGTAGGCATTAAAAATGTGTACCTGTCCTGGCTCCTGTTATCTCTAAACTCTGCAATACATGCCCGGCTGTTTCTTGCTTTCCTGATTGCTGAAAATCCTCTTCTATAGTTCCAGTTTTAAGAATCCACGTAAAACATCTGAGCCTTATAGCTATCGGCATATAAGGGTTCTAACACTTTTTGGCAAAGTACTAGACGCTCCGAACAGTTCTGAACTGGTTAAGTATCTCACCTCACACTGTCTTCTGTCAGACAATCAATATTGCTTTCGCTTAGATCAACTGCTAATGTAGTAAGTTATCGCTGAAAGCTTTAGGTAAGAACGGTGGAACTCGGGCTGTTGCTTTGGATATCACGATGGCATTAGGCAGAGTTTGATATGATGCTCTTTACAAGTTGAAAGGTTATGGTATTTCTAGACGAATGTTGTATCTGATAAAATATTTGTTATAATATCATAAAATGGCAGTTGTTTTCCACATTTTTATCAACAACCTTCCAGATTTGTCTACATGAAGTATTATAATTACTGAGATATCCGGAAGAGGCATTGCACGTGGATCTGGAACAATCTATCTCGGTGGGCGAAATAAAGGGTCCAGTACGAAATTACAATCAACTGAAGAAGGCCGAAGCTTACAACGGCCGAAACGTCGTGAATATGGCAACACGGATTGGGGACAACTGTCCGAACAATCGAAATAATATAAATAAGTTTCTAGATGTCATATGTTCTCAAATCTGTATCTATGCTGGTGACATATCTATTTACACCCGTCTTAATGGTAAATCCGGCCGGTTTGATAACTTCAAATTGATAGCTGATCTAAAAATTGACGTACTACCCGTTGTTAACTGGGGCAAGAAATGACTCGAAAATGAAGTACCTGGTTTGATTTCCGTCTGCTAACCTCCAGGAAAGTGATCATTGTGCTTTCTGAGGCTAACATTTTGCGCTGACAATAGGTGGAAAGATTATATTAAATCCATTGCTGGGTTTTCTCCTATGAGATTTGGTTCACAGATTAGTGCTAGTTAATCTTTCGCGACAGATTTTTCTCTTTCACTTTTTCTAAGTCTACCATTGTATGCATTGAATATTACTCTCACATATGGTCTAGCGCTTCTACGGTGTATTCAGAGATTCTTGATATAATCAAAAAGAATAATCAGTAATGTGACTGGTTCTGACCAGACATCTCGACTTCAATCACTGTATCTTCTCCTTAATGTCGCGTCCCTCTGCATTTTCTATAAACATTTCCACGTAATTTTTTTTGAAAAGCTTTGTTTCCTAGACTTTATGAATTTAAGCGCAGTACTAGATTGGCAGAGAGGTCTCATTATTTCACAGTTGAAATATGTATATGTAAATATAAGTTCCATGCCAAAAGTGTTTTTTCTCGTACTTCTCACTTGTGGAACTCTATTCCAAGTTCTTGCTTTCTAGTCGAACTTGACCTTAAAGAGTTTACATGCAATGTTAATCAGTATCTTCTTTTTATTATTATCATTATTATTATTATTATCATTATTATTCAATTTCTTTAGTAATGTTTGATTTTCTCGTATTGACTAACACTCTGTAACACCCTTACGTCTTAGTGGCTTTATTACCTTGAAGTGAATGGTTAAAAAAAAAACTCCGATACTGAGAACTCATCAAAGATGGCAAATGTTAACATTCCCAGTCCTAAAATATTTAATTGAAAACTAATTTCTTGAGAACTATTTAAGAACTGAAGTTTAAATACATCGTCCATTTTATGTATGGAACGGGAGAAAAAGTCAGATGTGCATCACGTTTTCTGATTGGATAATTGTCATTGAGTAATTATCAATCGAAATTAAAATGTATCCAATTTTCAATTATCCGTTTGCAACGAATTTATCCTGCGTCAAATCGAACCCTTTTTTTAAAAAAAATATTTTGGTTTCTTTTGTCCTAATCTTATTTTTAAATAATCGATATTTTCTAACTGCTACTTGTGTTCACCAAATGGTTGAAGGAATGGCTATAAAAAGAAAATTCAAACACCAGTGATTTTTCTCGATTGTATAATTATTTCAATCGCATTCTCCCGCAACGCAAATCATTATTTTCCGTAACTATTTTCACACTTGATATTCGAAAGGAAAAAGAGATAAAAATATCTGAAGTTTTTTCATGTATTATCTGTCTTTCATTTAAAGTTTTAAGGGAACGTGCTATTTCCGTATAAATGAATTTTCTGAAGTTCAAGTCGATTTTTTAGGTACTCAGTGGATCAGTCCATTTAAAATCGTTTGAAATGGAAAAGATGATGAAATACGTGCTACAATCAGTCTTTTTTATTCAGCAAATGCGGCTGTAAACCTGAATTAACCCGCCAAAACTGGATTTTAAAGCATTATATGTGGTGACGCTTTTTACAGCACATGATTCTAGTGAAGATCGTTTTTGTAATAACTCCACATTCGCAATTCCCTCACATGCTCGGCTTCCAATACAACAAAACTACGCTAACAGACCAAACTTTATTTTTTATTCACAAAAATCCGCAGAGTAAAAATCTCAATCGCCATCCAGATAGACGGATTTTGTTAAAATAAAAATTATAAAAGATGTGTGTGATATGAATAAACTAGAATGTGGAACGAAGTGAGG
>OZ010593.1:10067398-10177398 GCA_963932145.1 Acanthosepion lycidas | reverse complement strand
GCAAATACGCTTGGGAAAGTCAGGAAACTGTCCCCAGATCCAGCCATTGGCGAAATAACAATATACACAAGATTATTATTTTAATCGAGTTCACCCCAAGCAGGGCAGTAAAGGCACTAAGATGCTGTGCTTACTGGATGTAAAAGAATTAAAAAAAAAAAAACATAAACATTTTTGAGGAGTGAGAACAAAAGAAGAGTAATCAGGAAGACAGTAGAGAGCGATTGACATTGCATTAAAATTATCTGGAAAGGATGGAGCCGGGAGGGAGTTCCACAAGCGATAGTTGGGAGAAAAGAAACTGTTAGCAGAGAATTAACGGTTATATCTAAGCAAATAAACTAAAGTGGTAAGACTAGGACGGCAATCTATTAGGTTGGTGCAAAAAAAATGACGTAATAATGTCGTTTTTTGACGTTAAAAAATACGTCAAAAAACATTATTACGTCATTATTTTTGCACCAACTTAACAGTACTGCGCTTAATTTTTTAAAAGTCTAGATACCCTACCGAAATACTCATCCGAACTGTTCCTATGAAAATGTTTATAAAAATGCCACAGGGAGGAAACTTTAGGCCGTTGGAATATGACCGATTTGTGATTCTTTTGATTTTATCAAGTAGCTCAAGATAAGCATCGAACCATATATGGCAGGAACATTCTAAGCATGGACGAATGGTAGACTTATAGATATGTAAGATAGATTCTGGAGAGAAAAATTGTCTAGCGCTACACCGTGAACCAACTTTCTTAGCAGCTTACCTAGCAATAGATTATTGTTTTTCCATTTCATGTCAACCGATAACGGTAGTCGGAGAAGGCGAAACGACTCTCTTTCCTGGAGGTTAGCATCAGCCATGCAGATGGAAGACAGGAAAGGTTCTCTCAAATTATTAATAGAGAGAAGTTTAGTTGAGGGGTGTTAAAATTAACAAGCCATTCTTTGCCCCTGATAACAACAGACTGAACGTCGTTTTTTTTTTAACATCAGCCGCCAATTTGATCTGATCGAACTGATTAAACTTACTATTGAGACAGGACTAAATGCTTGTGCCAACCACATAGATACCAAGTTGAGAGCAGATGCTATCGGGAAGGTCATTAATGAAAATCAAAATCTAAGACCAAGAATGGAACCCTGGGGAACACTTGTATTCGTACGAAAGGAAGTGAAAGAGTGGACGTTCAGGATTACTTTCATTTCACGGTTTGATGGAAAAGATTGAATCAGTTCAAAAATTTATCTGGAGGCACTGTAACTTTTCAAAATATGAAGAATACCTGTATGCCAAACACTGTCGAAAGCTATCGAGATCTTCCAAGCTACACCCTCAGCTTCACCATTCTTTATGTAGCGCTTGATAGACTCTTTCCATAACAATCGTCAGTACATCAGCAGTTGACATGGAGAAACCAAAGCCATATTGCTTGTGTGAAAAAAGGCCCTACAATATGAGATGATTAACCATTTCAGCATTTATTAGTGCCATTCATAGTTTCCAAAAAAAAGAGCTAAAAAAGCTAATAGACCAGTCGTTGGAAGAACGGGACAGTTCATCTGAGTTCTTAAGTTCTGGAAGAACAGATAAGGATTTCCAACAGGCAGGAAAGCAATAGGTAGCAAGGCATTTCTTATAGAGTTTAGAGAGAACAGACCCAGTTTGGGAGCACACTTCTTAAGGATTATCACGATGTCACCAGGTCAACATTCAGCTTTATCGGCAGATGTTAACACCTCATATTGATTGAAGAGCGAAGGAATAGAAAACTTACTCTTGTTTAATACACTATTACAGAGCCACCAGTAATAACAAGGGCCAAAGTTGTTAGATGCAATATGGTGCCTTATTCTCTCAGCAGGCAGAGACTTAGCTTTGAGGACACTTTGATATTTATTACATGAAGCCCTGAATAGGTGTCTCTAGTGATGAGAACTGTCACGCCGTTATAGCCGGAAATAGTGGTTTCTGTAGGCTATAGCAACAGAGCATGCTGATGTGGACCTTGGAGAAGATTTAGATTTCATCTGGCATTTCCAAGAAGGAATGAAAGCATCCTTGACTGGATTTGAGTCCTGGGGGTCACCTGTGTTATTACTAATATTAAAGACTGGACCAGTTCAAAGAGTATCCGGAGACACTGTAACTTTTCAACTTGTGGAGAAGACCTGAATGCAAGACCCTGTCAAAGGCTTTCGTGATGTCTAAAGCTACAGCCCGGGCTTCACCGTTTTTATCGAGCGCATGATAAACTGTTTCTGCAAATATCGTCAGTACATCAGCAGTTGACCTATAGAAAGGAAAGTTATATTGCTGGTCTGAAAAGAAAGGCCCTGTGATGTTAGATGCTTAAAAATGTCACCATTGATTAGTGCCTCTAAGAATTTCTCAAAAAAAGGCAGAAGGCCGAAGTTTGAAGGGTCGGACTGTTCACCTGAGTTCTTAAAAACTGGAATAACCGATGAGGATTTACAGCAGACAGAAAAGCAAGAGGCATTTATCCAATTTACACAGAAGAGGAGGTAGTTCGGAAGCACACGTTTTAAGGATTATTACAGGCATACGACCATGCTTTGTGGCGATCGAAATTAGAGATGATACCAGAAACCATAGAAGAGGTTATTTGCATTCTTATATTGGAATAAAGTGTCGCTGTCGACACTTGAGTCTGAACATAGTTCGCCAGCGGGCAAGCACAGGTGATCCCATTATTGAATTAAGGAGGCTATGTGACCATAGAGAAAACGCATAAGTGGGAAGTCTAATTGATCTCTATTTCTAGTCTATCCTCTATTATATTCGGATCTGCATTTCTAGTCTATCCTCTATTATATTCGGATCTGCATTTCTAGTCTATCCTCTATTGCTATACAGACAGCTATTCCCTATTCTACACTGTTCTCTATTCGGATCAATACGGTGGTTATTTTCGAGGGAGTATTATCGTGCAAGTACTATTAGTGCGAGTGATATTCGAAGGCGTCTGTCATCAGTATTGTTCAACGGCGTTACTATAGTTCTATCTGCAATCACAAAATCTCTACTACAACTAGCATTGCGAAGTGACAACGCGTATTCGTTGGCAGTACAAAAGCGGCAACGAGTGTTCTTTGACATCACAAAATGTATATCACTCAACAGAAACCCAATGGGAAGTTGGGCAAGGATATGCCAGATGAGTCAAGAGTAGATATCAAGTTGAATTTACGGGCGAAACATTTAACTTTATCAGCAGATGTTAAAACCTCAAATTTATTGAAGAGATGGGGAATAGAAAACTTACCGTTATTTAATACAATAGTACACAGCCGCCAGTAATCACAAAGGCGAAAGAATTTTTGGGTGAATATAAGGATTTGCTAGCTAACCCATATCTAGGGCAAGAAGAGGATTGATACCTTTCCCAAGGTATTTACGCGTAGGTAAATATAACAACCTCGACTGGAATTGGAACTCGGCCCTCCGGTTTCCAGTAAAGCAACCCCGCATCTATCATGATATACGCAAGCGGTCACTCATCTATGTACTGAACAGGCTTTACTTTGCTTCATTGATATGTCCGTACGCTTAGAAATATTTAGAATGTTTCATTTTAACGTTTCTTATTTTTAGTATTATGTTGTTTATTTTTATTTTTAATATTATTTTAGAGAGAACAGGAGCCAGTTCGGGGGCACACTTCTTAAGGACTATAACAAGGCTACCATCAGGATCACATGCAATGTGGGTACCCAGTTTAGAGATGAGAGCAGAAACCATAAAAGAATTTAGATGCATATCACTCAATTCTAGGTAGGAAGATCGGCAGGGATACTCCAGATGAGTCAAGGGCAACGTTTAAGGAAAACTGACGGGCGGACCATTCAGCTTTATTAGCAGAAGATGCCAAGCTGATTGAAGAGAGAAGGAATAGAAAACAATTATTTAATACAATATTAGACAGCCGCCAGTAATCACGTAAGTCAAAGATCATAGATGCAATATGATGCCTAATTCTCTCAGAAAACTGAGACATAGCTCTTTCGTGACACGTTTACCTTTATTACATGCAACCTCGGGAGCTGTCACGCTGGTATAGCCGGTAGGAGTTGTTCATCAGGGCTATTGCAGGAAGGGCATGCGACTGTGAGCCATAGAGAAGATTGTTTCCATCTGGTATTTCGAGAAAGAATGAAAATGTCCACGCTGGTTTTAAGCCAGGGGGAAACCTCCGTGGTGCAATAGTCAATCTGAAGGTTAAAAATATCAATCCACGGGGCGTCTCCAAGAAAGTCAGGAAATGAGTCCTAACTGAGTTGCTGGTAATGGAAAGGGGTTTTATGAAGAGGAGTTTCCTGTCTAATATATGACTGGAACGAAATATACTACAGATTAGATACTACAGACTAATCCGAGTTTCCAAGAGGACAATCTTGCGAATCTCTTCAAGGAGAAAATAAATAAATCAAGAAGCCGATTTCTTGAATTTGCTAGAGAAATGAGAAGGGAAATCAAATATTTTACTAATGAAATGAGCAGTGGAAAAACTAAGAGTCTGAATATCGGTAACATTAGAATATTTAAGCTTCGTTTCGTGGTACGCATTAGCATAACCGAACACACAGATTTTGGCAGATAGATGGAGAAAGAACGCCGCTTCTATACTGTCAAAGATTATACCAATATATTCCAGTCCTGTGAAGAGGTGGGAGACATATAGGAAAAAGTGATAATTAGCAAGGGATAATAATAAAAGTCGAAAGCACATGAAAGAGTTGTCTGGGGCGCGAGTGAAAATTCCCTTGCCATTGGAAGTTTATTCCAGATGTAAACACCAAGGCCACTCATGTAAATGATGAAATCTTTATATATATATATATATATATATATATATATATATATATATATATATATATATATATATAAGACCCTGTAACCAGTGTATGAGAAGGATATCTTTAAATCCAAGACTGTAGAGAAGGCAACAGGAAGAAGAATTGTCAAATATATTTCTGGTATTAAAACCTATTTTTACACTTTCATAGTGTTTAGATCCCAGTTTGGGTGTTAACAATTTGCCCATGGTAATTAAGAGGTGGTTCCACGCCCCTAAAAACTTCTTGATCGGAGCCCTTGCTGCCGGATGTAGTTTATCGTCTTACCCAAGACGACTAACAATATTGGGTAAAAGAAACCTTGCTAATCGTTCTAAAAGATTAGTTGTGGTTAACCTTGATTGCTGAATTCCAGAAAGAAATTGCCACAAAGCAGACGATAACGTAATCCAAACATTAAACCGTGACATAAAAAAATATTCTTCAAATGAATCGAAATTAACTGTAATTTTCAACGCAAAGAAGTAATTATTGAATATGTTTCTTTTTTATTTATATTTGATATGATAGATTTTTACTTTGCAAATCATTTAAAATACAAATCAAAAAGAAATTATTTCGCTCAAAACATATGTGGATTTAAAAAAATAACACATTAAAAGTATTATTGTTAATTATTTTGTCACTGTAGTATTATAATCAACTAAGATGTTTAAAACTGTAGTTAATTTGTCATTTAAAAACACAGTGCTACTTTTCTCCGATTTAGAACTGCCAAATATAATTATTCTTTGCAGAAACTGCTTACCAAGAGATTTAAAATTAATAGTTCCTAATGTCTAATTTTCTCCGTTATATTTGCAAGGGTTTGTTTGATTGACTAATGTTGATTTCTTTCGTCAAACATCTCTCTTCGACAGACATTTCTTTTAGTTCATTCATATAAAGGTTAACAATTATCATTAGCTATGATTCAATGTAACATTATAAGATCATAGAAATATAGTGTTTTTCGATTACTATATTACAACTTCCAACAGGAAAATTAAATTCTGCGTCACTTATTTTTTTACGTCTCTATTTTCTTAACTTCAACATTTTGACAGCACATAATCGATTTTCAATAAATAGCATCGATTAAGCAGAAATAACTCGAATGTGAATGAAAGAAAAAAATTACCAGAAAAAAATACTAGGGAAAAATGATCTGAAAGTGTTGTAATTTCAGGCGCATTTATTGTATATTCCCGCGTAAAATGTATGTCACGGTCGAAAAGGGAAATTTAAATAAACATTCATCCATTTATATTATTTTCATTATTCGGAGTATTATCCTCGTCTTCATTGTCATATTCACAACGTTTCGGCCGTTGTACGCTCCAGCATTCTTCAGGTATTTGCGGTTTCGAACGGAAACCTTTATTTCGTCCGCCAGAATAGGTGTTTCTAGTTCCATGTGCCATGACTCTTCCTCAAGGAGAGATGGACCAGACGATATATGCGTGACGAGATCCAATGAATTGTCAGTTTAATACCACAGTGGCGAACCAAAACATGGAGAGTTGAGTTAAAGGGAAATAACTAAGACATATCCGTAAGAGGCATGGCACGTGGAACTAGAACAGTCTACCCCGGTGGACGAAATATATGGGTTTGGTTAAAAGTTTCAATCACCTGAAGAAGGTTGGAGCGTACAACGGCCGAAACGTTGTGAATATGGCATTGAAGATGAGGATAACACTCCGAATAACGTAAGTAATCATAATACTTCATTTCAGAGATATAGGCACATATTCACCCAATTTAAAAGATCCCAGAAATAGTAAAACTTAGCCATTTTCTTTCGTCCAAATTTGCTAATCATTTTTAAGTTAGCTTTCTTTCTCTCGTGGATCATTTCAAACTAATCCCCAAACAAGAAAAAATGAAAAGTCGTAAAATAAACAGTAAAATATATGGCCATATGTTGAACGCGTTAGCTGTCCGACTATGAGATACGGTTTCACACCATGGTCGATTTCTTCATATCATTCTGAGGACTCGAGTGAGGGGTGCTACCGTGGGGAGGTGTCTGAAACCGTGCAACCTGTTGAGTGAGTGAATCTGTTTAGAAAATATCCATGGTTTTGAAAGAACAAAATCACAAGTCCTTCACTTCTAGGCTTTGAGTCTTGCTCCTGTCACATTATGTAATCTATCTATATATCTGAGAAACTGTAATTTTGGCCTCTTACAGTGCATTTTTTGACTCATTTGATTGTAATACACGAAAAATATTCGGAAATATAAAATGATTATGCTAAAAATAAGCAGACATAATGTTTTGTAATTTATTTAACAGTATTTGCTGCGTAAATAAATACACACACACATATGTGTGTATGTGTGTGTGTATGTGTGTGTGTGTGTGTGAGAGAGAGAGAATAAAAGTGACAAGAGGAAAAATTTTTTATTCGACGTGTTTCATCCCCTGAGGGACTTTATCAAGGCATTGCAGGATTTATTTTGCTGTTTATATACAAGGCGAGGATTTAGTTCATACTAGCAGCATGGCCCGGCGTTGCCCGTGCTTGATTCAAAAATCGTACAACTCATACAGCAATCGATATCACTTGACTTAAAATATTTTTGCCCTTCCTTGCCTTTAAAGGAGTGCCCTTTGTCGTGCTGATGTTGCTACATGGCTGACTTCTTGCCTATCGCACACTGCGAATTTTTTCTAGGCTCTAGAATAAACATTAAATCTGTTAAGAAAAAAGAACTAAATAAAATGAACACAAAACGATCAGCTTTAAAAAAGGACTCGTAACTGAAAAAGAATGTTAACAACAAATCCTTTTTCACACCTAACCCAGTTCTGCGGAATCAGAATCAACGTTGAGTTTAAGCATGCGAATGATCATGTTTTTTTACAGCTTATGAACCTTTTGCTGGTTCTTTAAAACCAGAAAATTATTTTTACATCGTAATATATATATATATATATAAGGTAATAGTAATAAAATTTGTTTCTTAGCTGACATATATTATATGAAGCACCTCTGATAGGGAGCTTCGTCGACAATCTGTAATCATTCTGTCCTTTCGTCAGAATGTTTCAGCAATTGACTACAGATTTTCCTATTTTCGTTATCGTTATATATATATATATATATATATATATATATATATATATATATTCCGGGTGTAACAGCAAAATTGTACAAATCGTGTAACAGCAAAATAGTCAAATTTTTAGATTAAGTCTTGAACCGTTGTATCTTAGAAATGTAGAATAAAGGGTTAAAAATAACCCTTTATTCTACATTCAACATCACTTGATAAGGTACCAGAATTGCTGAAACAAAATGGCTATTTTTGTAGTGCTTTTATAACATATTTATGTTATAATTTTCGAATAAATAATTATATTTGCTCTACTCTGTATTGAGCATTCTTTTAAGAATAGTATTTGTTGGTTATTGGAATTTATTCCGTATACACCAATCCTACACTTGCTTATATATATATATATATATATATATATATATATATATATATATATATATATATATATTGTGTTCGTGTATGTGTGTCTGTGTGCGTGCGTGCGTGCGTGTATACACACAGGTGTGTACAGAATGATATGTAAAGAGAATAAGATGCTGGACAGAAAGCTTGATTTGTTTTTTACAGCTTATCAACCTTTTGCAGGTTCTTTAAAACTAGAAAATTATTTCTAGATCGTAACATTTATTTGGACATGCTAATGATTTGCTAATGCAAATCCTTCTAATTAACTCATAGCTGGAGAGAGAAAATGCGGATTCTTTCTTTTCCCTATGCTATGTGCTCATAAGCAAATATAACGAACGCGACAGAGATTGGAACTCGGCACTCCGATTTCCAATTCTGAGTCATTATCCATTACACCTCCCACACATCCAATACAGCATCTGGTTTTACCAAGTGGTCACACATCTTGGTATTAGCCAGGCTCGACGTCGCTTAACTGTCATACGAGAACATGTGTTTAAACATGAAATGGCACTAAGCCGGAAAAAAGGTAGAGTCGGAATATAATTTGACACTTAGAATTATATATTAAATGGTTCATTCTGAAAATTGATGTCTTCTAAAATATCCTACTATTTTAGCGTTTCCTCCACCTTCTTTTTGTCCTCATATATGACGTTGTCCATAATGTCTTTTTCACTGTTAACCTTGAACTAGTTTTTCATTTAACGAATTCAATATCAATGTCTTCCCTATTTAAATCTTTTTCATTGTTTCACCGTCGCCATGTTTACTCGACGTTGCAACTCATAACACATGAAGCCAATGTTTATCATTGCAAACTATATTACATCTCTCGGAAAACTAATATTTGTTCAACAATAACGAACGGAAAAACGAATATCAATATCGATATAATTCAGTCAGCTAAGGCTTCTCTTGTTAAACACTGATAAAAAAAAGAAAGACTTTTCGAAATACGAATTCGGGCATGTTTTATATTAATACTGCGAATAATAGAAATGTGTTCTTTAATTTAAGCTGATATGTTGTCTGCACAGCCCGATACGCCGAACAGATTTGTTTGTCTGTTTTTTTTTTTTCATTTAATTTTTTTCTCTTTATAGAAATAGTTTGTTGAACGCATGTATTTTTAAAGTAATTATATCGTCAAATAGGAAATCCACATATTAATACGTAGACAGAAATAATCAGAAAGTATTTGATCGAAATTTGTTATTTTTGTAGTTGAATGTTGAGGTAATGATACTGTTGCTAATTTCATTCTTTTTTCCATTTGTAAAGGTGAATCTCGTTTGATAATCTACACATACAGAGTATATTTATTTCTTAGATATTTTTTCTGTTTTATTTTAGAATATGTCTGGAAAGATTTCAGTTGCAGCATTGTCTTTATCTAAATTTTTCTAGAATATGCTCTCAGCGCTACCCGGGAGTTATTTCTATCTAAATCCACAAACATTCACTCCATGTTCTTTGTATAGATTATTGATGTGGGGCCAAAGTCGGGACCACAGAAGGAAAACACGGAACACGGATTAGATGTAAGAAAGATTTATTAACAACAGGTTACAGAGATAGTGTATGCGGAACTTACTATATGTTAGTATCCAGTACTGGTAGTCGTACGGGACTCTCTCTGTCTCTCTGTGTAGAGTGTTATGTCGCATACTTAATATAGACCTGGAAGAGTCAATTCTGTAGGTAGTTCCGGTCTCACAATACTCCCCTTCCAAGAGATTTCTTTTTCTTTTCTTTTTTTTTTTTTTTGAAAAGGAGAAAAAAAACAAAACTGTTAATACTTTTTCGTTTTGGGAATTATTGTTTCTCCGCTGGAAGTAGAGTTCTTGATGCGTAAGCCACAGCTTTTCGCGAACCATTTGGCAGTTTATGTAAAATGCAAGCACCTATGCCGTACGAACTTGCATCAATTGCGACTATGATGTTCAGACTAGGGTCGTAATGTGTGAAGGAGAGGTCTGAAATAAGAGTTTTCTTGATCTTCTCGAATACGTCTTGGCATTCCGGGGTCCATGACCATGGTTTGTCCTTTTTTAAAAGTTGGTTGAGAGTTCTCTCAAATTTTGCATGTTCTTAATGAACCCTTGATAAATGTTAGCTAGGCCGAGGAAGCTTTGTAACACTTGAACGTTATCTGGGGCCGGCATGTTTCTGATCGCGTTGGCTCTTTCTGGATCCGGCCGACGACCGTCTTTATTTATAATGTGCCCTAAGTATTTAATCTCTGTTAAGAAAAAGTAACTCTTTGCCTCCTTAAACTTAAACCCGTATTCTTGTATCTTTTCGAATACGTTTATCATATGGTTCCGGTATCTGCAGTAGTTTTACTAGTAACCAGTATATCATCCAAATAGGCTGTTGCGTAGTCAAGGTCGCCCAGCATGTCTATGACCTGCTGTAAAATTGCAGGCGCAACCTTTACTCCAAAAGCCAGTCTATTGTATTTGTACAACCCTCTATGTGCATTTATGCAAAGCAATTTGGAACTTTCTTCTTCCACCTCTATCTGGAGGTATGCGTCCGAGAGGTAGATTTTAGAAAAAAATTTTCCACCATTGAGTTTATTGAAAATTTCTTCAGGTCTTGTGAGAGGATAGTGGTGATCTTGCAAGGCATCGTTTAACCCTGTGGAAAAATCTGCGCATACTCGTATTTGATTGGAATTCTTTTTTACGTAGACCGTAGGTGATGCCCACTCGCTGAAATCTGTTTTTGAGAGAATACCTGCTTGTTCGAGTCTATCTAACTCTTTATTGATTTGCTCTAGAGCAGCGAAAGGGACATTCCGTTTCTTTTTGAATACCGGTTGTGCACCGTCCTTCACCTTAAACTTACCTTTCATTACATTTCCCAAGGCCGCCAGAAAAAAACCTGGGGAAATTGTTGTTTGAGTTCCTTTTTTTAGATTTCCCAAATTGGACGTTGTACTTTATATCTTGTGACAAAATGTACTCATTGAGCAATCCCAAAGATTGAATTTTTCTATCCAATCAGTTCAAAATAAGTTATCTGAAGTTTTCAATACGTAGGCTTTGAGCTTTTTGGTAACTCCATTTAGTGTTACTGTAAGTATTACCTCGCCTAAAATGTTAATCTTTTCGCCAGTTACGGAGTTTGCTGTTTTATTCGTTTTTAATAAGGTCGGTTTGTTTAATTTTCGCCAAGTATGCAAGTTAATGGTTGAAAGATCGGAACCCGAGTCAAGCTGGAATTTAATGGACTTATTGAAAATATCCACAGTTACATATTTTCTTAAATTCCTATCGACAATATTGTCTGATTGAGCTTGCCTAATTTTATTTTTGGGTTTTCTCGTTCTGTTGGCATACCAGCACGAAGTTAAAGTATGCCCACTTTTATTGCAATTTTTGCAATATTTTTTGTCCTTAACTGGACAGAATTTCATCCAATGCCATTTACCGCAATGATAACATGATCCGGGCGGTTTCTTTAACCTCTTTGGGTTTTGGTTACTACGGAATTTAGGACATGAGATTTGCCTTTTGTCTTTTTGAGGGGAATAGGAGGTAGACTTGCTTCTGATTTTATTAATCTGAGCCACACCTGATTCCTCGATAGTGTTTGATTCACGCTTTACAGATATTAGTCTTTGACAGTCCTCTGCCAGTTTTTGGAGAGTCAATCCTTGTTCGTTCTCAAGCTTGGTCAGTACCCGTCGTCTGACTTCGGCGTCTTCTGCTGATACTAGACCTTGTGTGAAAATTAAGCACTTGAAATCATCGGCAGTCAGTTCGGCTTGTTTAAAATCATTACATAGCTTGTTTACCGATGCTGCAAACGTTAGAAAATCTTGCTGGTTGTCTTTGACCGTGTTCAGGCATTTCCAATGTTTGTGGAACAAGGTTGTGTTAGGCCTGAATAGTTCCGATAGGAGCTTAATAGTCTCTGAAAAATCCAAGTCAGTGGTTTTCTTGGGTAGTATGAAGTCTACGAACCAACTATGTTCTGTAGTTCCCAGTTTTCTAAATAGTAGACGTACCTTTTTTTTACTGGGCCATTGTTCGCAGTCTACGTTGAAAATATCTTCATAGCGCCTGTAAAAAGCCTCGAACGTTTTGTCGTTCTCTGGTACGTATTCAAAGGTTTCCATTGAATTGTAGATTGTACTCTGGGAGAATATTGTATCTTTTTCAGAGTTTGAGCCTTTTAATGCATTTAGGAGTAATTCTTTAAGTTGTTTCTCTTGTAGTTCAGCATTCTGAAGCGTAATTCGTTGGAATTCCATTTGTTGTTTATGTAATTCCAAAAATAGTTGTTGTCTTTCTTCTGATTTTGTTGCTGATCCGAATTTACTTATAGCATTTGGGCAATTACTTTTTGAAAATCTTCCATATTTAGACAGACAAAAATGACAGCGATTTTTTTTCTTGCTTTGAAACCCGTGTACCAAGGGGAGGTACACAAAAAAGATCTTGATAGTTTTATATATATATATATATATATATATATATATATATATATATAGAGAGAGAGAGAGAGAGAGAGAGAGAGATGATCAAAACAGAGAAAACTCACCTCAGTGAATTCGAGGGGTGAATAATTTTATGCAGGAGTTCAACTCAGTTACATAAAAAAAATTTCAGATGTTTATTTTTCGAAAGCTTGAGTACAATGGTAGTACTTCTGCTCTTGTGGTGTCAGTTTGTTTTACGAACAAACTGTTTTTTTCTGTGGGTATGTGTGTAAGCAATCGTTCTCGCATGTTATTTGGACAGACTTTAATATTCCGTAGATGTCGCTGTTGTTTGGTATCGGAATATATATTTTTTTTAATATGTAGACGCTGGGTGTTGCGTTTAAATCGCTAATGTAGTAATACCAGCTTAATTTCTCGTTCGACACTGCTGTAGGAACGCGTGGAGTTTCTGTGTATTTTTCGAGTACTCTGTCGCTATTGATATGGTGAGAACCAAATTCTCGAATCTTTCTGTCGCCACTGATGTGGGACTGGCAAGGTATTGCGGTTTTCGACGTGAATGCGTTTCTCGAATTCTTTGTCGACACAGATGTGGAACTGATAAGGTATTGAGGCTTTGCCGTGAGTGCGTTTCTCGAATCCTCGTCGCCACTGATGTGGGGCAAAAGTCGGGACCACAGAAGGAAAACACGGAACACGGATTAGATGTAAGAAAGATGTATTAACAACAGTTTACAGAGATAGTGTAAGCGGAGCTTACTATATGTTATTGTCCAATACTGGTAGTCGTATGCAACTCTCTCTGTGTAGAGTGTTGTGTCGCATACTTAATATAGACCTGGAAGAGTCTATTGTGTAGGTAGTTCCGGTCTCACAATACTCCCCTTCCAAGAGTTTTCTCCTTTTTTTTTCTTTTTTTGTTTTGAAAAGGAGAAAAAAACAAAACTCTTAATACTTTTTCCTCTTGGGACTTATTGTTTCTCAGCTGGAAGTAGAGTTCTTGATGCGTGAGCCACAGCTTTTCGCGAACCATGTGGCAGTTTATGTAAAATGCAAGCACCTATGCCATACGAACTTGCATATCACTTGCGACTATGATGTTCAGACTAGGGTCTTAATGTGTGAAGGAGAGGTCTGAAATAAGAGTTTTCTTGATCTTCAAGAATGTGTCTTGGCATTCCGGGGTCCATGACCATGGTTTGTCCTTTTTTAAAAGTTGGTTGAGAGGCCCTCTCAAATTTTGCATGTTCTTAATGAACCCTTGGTAAAAGTTAGCTAGGCTGAGGAAGCTTTGTAACACTTGAACGTTATCTGGGGCCGGCATGTTTCTGATCGCGTTGGCTCTTTCTGGATCCGGCCGACGACCGTCTTTATTTATAATGTGCCCTAAGTATTTAATCTCTGGTAAGAAAAAGTAACTCTTTGCCTCCTTAAACTTAAACCCGTATTCTTGTATCTTTTCGAATACGTTTATCATATGGTTCCGGTTCTCTGCAGTAGTTTTACTAGTAACCAGTATATCATCCAAATAGGCTGTTGGATAGTCAAGGTCGCCCAGCATGGCATCCATGACCTGCTGGAAAATTGCAGGCTCAACCTTTACTCCAAAAGCCAGCCTGTTGTATCTGTACAACCCTCTATGTGTATTTATGCAGAGCAATTTGGAACTTTGTTCTTCCACCTCTATCTGAAGGTATGCGTCCGAGAGGTCAATTTCAGAAAAAAATTTTCCACCATTGAGTTTATTGAAATAATAATAATTAAGATGATAAAGGGATTAAGTTACTACTAAAGGTTGATTTCTCTCCCACTTAAAGCTATTTTCTACGTGGGTATAGATATTTAACTTCCATTCGATATATATATATATATATCTATATATTTTTATCTTACTTTTTACCTTTCCTGTCCTTCAGGTTTGCCTGCGATATTTTTAAATAGCCTCAGGTAATCCACCGTGCCAAGTTTGGTCGAAATTCAATTCATGCTTTCTGAGATTACAGCAAAAAAAAAAAACAAAGAGATAAATACTCCATTTTCTTAGATAAAACCAGATTTAGATTAAAATAGATTTAAATAATTATTATTCAATATTTTACCAGTTTTTATATTCAGTTTATTTTTTAATTATCGCTCAGAGTAGAAATAAAATGCTCATAAAATAAACCCATCAAGCATATTCGAGAGTACTTCTGCTTGATTTCATTGAAGCTGGACCAAGGAGCAGCTGCTTTAACAAGCTATATGAACACTGAAGAATATCAAAAGTAACCTATAAGTCATCACTCTCCATTCCACGATCTCTCTCAACGTCATATTTGTCTTTAGGTTAAATTTAATATTAGTTAACAGATGAGCATGAAAATAGTACTTTACGATGAAACTAAATTTAGTAGATATTCATAGTAGTTACTTTGTTGGTCCATTTACCAATTCTCTTAATTTTAGTTGTTGTTGGTACCACCGGGTCCAGTAAACATACTTTTACAATCAGAAATATATTTCAGATTTAAATTCTTCTAAAAGCGTTGATAAGACCACTATTTACATTATTCACAAGGTTTCAGTAATAAATATAGCGACAAAGATGAGGACAATAGTTCGAATAATGTAAATAGTGTACATAATACATCATCTCAGAAATAAAGACAGACACTGAAAGACTGAAGCCTTGTAAGAAATATAGCGACAAAGATGAGGACAATAGTTCGAATAATGTAAATAGTGTACAAAATACATCATCTCAGAAATATAGACAGATACTGAAAGACTGAAACCTTGTAATAAATATAGCGACAAAGATGAGGACAATAGTCCGAATAATGTAAATAGTGTACATAATACATTATCTCAGAAATATAGACAGATACTGAAAGACTGAAACCTTGTAATAAATATAGCGACAAATATGAGGACAATAGTTTGAATAGTGTAAATAGTGTACATAATACCTCATCTCAGAAATATAGACAGATACCGTTGATAAGTCGTAAGAAAAAAAATCAATTAATCAGTGTTGATGTTATTCTTGTTTTTGTTCTTTTTCTTCTTCCTACTGTTTATTTCCCCCGTTAACTATTTGTACTACTTTTAATCTCTCGTCTACTTTCTTTTCTCGATATTTTATATGGCTTTTTTTTACAAGTTTTACGTCCGAATCCGTTTCCTCCATCCTCATAACTTACTCAGACCTGTTCCGATGATCATTGAGAGCTTTGCTTCATTATATCTAAGCTTCCAAAGGATAACTTGCAAAGGAAGACTTTTTTTAATTCTTAGACTGTTGGTAGAAAAATGAATGTGATTGAAAGACTGAACGGTAAGAAGAAGAAGAATTTGTATTTAAACGCTAAAGACTAAAACTAAATGTGGACATTAAAAATAGGAAAAAAATAAAAAATAAAAATACATTTAAATAAAGTATACAAATATCTAAATATCAAGTAATGCTAGGCTGATAATGAAGTAAAGTTTGCATACTAGACATTTGCGTCTCGGAAAATTGTGAACCTCTGATCATGTTTTGAAGCTTTTAAAGGCAATTACCATAAGTTTGGAAAAATGCATAGGTATTAATCATAATTTTGTAAAAAAAAAGACTATAGAAGGAATAAAATAAAACAAAATAAAAGTTTATTTTTGTTTAAAAGGCAATGACAGTTTAACATTGTTTTAAGATCGCTCTACACATCGCCAGTATGTTTTTGTTTCATCAGCATTTTTCTTATGATAATGATGGCTGTAATTTTCCTCGTCCACAGATATTTTTCATACCGCTGATAATTTTTTGATGCTTTTAAAGGCAATTACCATAAATTTTAAAACAAATTATAGATAGTAATCATAAATTTAAAAAAAAAAAGTTTGGTTTTGTTTAAAGTTAACAGTATTGCAAGATCGCTCTACACTTCGCCAGTACGTTTTTGTTTCTTCGGCGTCATTCTTATGATAGTGGTCGTTGTAATTTTCCCCGTCCACAAATATTTACCGACCAGTGTTTGATTTTCGGAGCTTAGCCATGGGTTCGAAATAAAAAATATAATCTCTAAAATCCAGAATCTATTAGATGTTAGCGGTACGCACCTTTGGAATGAACTGAGACTTCTAGATTAATTTTCTCTTGCTTTAAAAAATAATTTTTTCTCTCATTTTCTATTTATGGTAACTAAATTTCTGCTTGTTTAGATTATTCAAAGGTATTGGTGTGCTAATTTATATATTAAACAACTCTTTAAAAAAAAGATTTTTTCTTTCAAATGTTTACTAGCTTTTTGCTTGTTTAGAATAATTAGTAACCACCGCTTAACTGGTAGTAGATAAAAATGACTTAATGTCCAGCCACAGGTTGAACGATGAGCAAACACTTGTAACTATTTTTATATCTACCGTGAAAAATTACATACCAGTTATTTGCGAATTTTGACTCAGGACATCACGCAGAAGGGTTAAAATTGTTCAGGAACGGGGGTAAGTTGTTTAGACTTCATATCTCAAACGATAGTGCAAATACGCTTTGTTTCAATATATATATATATATATATATATATATATATATATATATATATATATATATATATATATATATATATATTATGTGAATATATATTATGTGAATATATACTAACAAAATATCCGTTGCTAGGACCCTAATTGGTAGCACTACTTAGGTCCCAGCAATTAAGATGTGGTTTCGCGCTTCTCAAAATCGGCAATCTTCCTATCAAAGACCTTGCTTTCTAATGCAATTTATCGTTATATCCTGGACTGTGGATATTCGAATACGTCAGAATTTTCAGGATTGTGCGCATCGTATGTCTGATTTATAGACAAGTCCGTGGAAAACAGGGGAATGCATGTAATAACCGTCGGTGAATTACAACCGGATATTCGAATGCCTCAGGATTTTACGAATCAGACGTTAGAGTTATAGACAGCTCCATGGAAAACAATGGGATTAATGTAATAGCCTTAGGTAAATCAGGAGTTAAATATTAAGAGAGATAATCTTCACGGATAATCTTTGTCGATATGTTTATCGTAACTAGGATAGCACTAGATTAAATTTTAAATATCTGCAAAGGATACAGTGGTACTATGGTCACTGTCAACTACGCTTATGTAGTCGATCATAGACGGATAGTCGAATACCTCAGGATTTTCAGGATTTTACGAATCAGAAATCAGAGTTATAGAGAAGTCCGTGGAAAACAGGGATTACTGTAATAGCCGTAGATGAATCAAGAGTTAAATATGAAAAGAGATAATCGTCACGGATTATCTCTGTCGATAGTAATGTTAGGCGTAGTGAAGATAACAGTGTATCTAATGTCAACCCCGCCCTTATATATGGTTGATATAAACTTATTTTCTAAGAATAAGAAAGAAAACGAACCATGGAATAATATTGCAAAAATCTTCGTCTAATTTACTGGAATGGAATTTGGGCTCAACAAATGCGAAACGTTATTAATGCTGAAGGGGATGGTCGATGGCAGCACGTGTAATCGACATGCCGGAAGACAAGCCATATATGAGGAATTTCAGGGTTGAAATTTATTAAAACCATCGGAGAAATGGAAATGAAAAGTTAGAAAGAAAGTTAACTGAAGAATTAATCAAAATACTTGAAGCTAAATGAAATAAGAGAAACCAGATAAGTGAAAGGGACACGTGGGTAATACCGGTAGAAATTTACGCAAGTCCAATGCTTCGTTGAACGAAAGAGAAACTCAAATTAATTAATCGATGAACGAAGAAAATTCTGGAAATGCCCAAAGGTTTACATGCAACGAATTAAAATAACGAATTAAATGAATGTTATTGTTAATCCGACATTAATTTTAATTACTTGAAACTTTCCCTTTTTTATTAATTTACACGGCTTAAAACGTACGATCACCGACGTTAATCTGACGTGAACCTGGTCAGTAACTAGATGGGTGACAGCTTGAGAATACCAGGGGTAGCAATCTTGGACGTCTGGGTGGTTTAATGATTAAAGGCTCGGAATTGGAAATCGGAGAGAAGGTTTCCAATCTCAGCCGGGTTCGTTTTGTCCACTTAAGCTTAGATAACCTTGGGAAATGTATGAATCCCTCTCTTCTTCTCCAGCTATGTGTTAATTAGTAAAATTTCTATTACTCAAACCATTTTTATCTACAAAAAATATCGTAAAATCTAAAAATATTTCCTGGCTTTAAATAAACTGCAAAAGGTTGATAAGCCTTAAAAAACAAATTAATCAATCAAGGTTGTATAACTGAAACATTCACTGAATACTTTATGAATCGATGATTTGGTCAGCTTCAGTTGGCTAAAAAATGTCCTATTTTATAGTCACCGTCGCTTTTGGCACGTCACTGTATATCCATTGCAGCGCGTACGTAGGTGTGGGTGTGTGTGTGTGTCTGTGTGTGATAAAAGCTCTAATCCATGTGGTAAATGTATTAAATTAATCAATCTCATATATTGCACTGCGTGGCATCCCTCGGCCAGGAGAAACATTGGATCTGCGCCCTAAGAGTTATGCCTTAGTTGCTGATGACGGTGCAGTATCTGTTGTGGCTGTACAGGCCCACACAGGTGTGAAAGTCTCGATTGCAACGAATGCATGTTAAGTTGTTTGTTGTTTTCGTTCCGTCGAGTGCGCTTCTCTCCGGCTTCTCTCCCAGCTCTTGGTGTAAATCGCGTCTCCATCGTTAGCGACCGTCGGCGACGTTTTCCCACCTTTCGATGTCCATGTCTATTGCCCTCATGTCCCATTTTCAGACATCCTTGAAGCGAAGAGGAGGTCGCCATTGTGGCCTCTCGCCGGTGACCAGTCCCCCGTAGAGAACATGGCGGCATGCTGTGTACATATGGAAGCCCGCGTGGCCGTTTTTGTTGAAGAAGGCCGTATTGGTTGGGTAACTGGGTATTGGTGAGAACTATTGCATTTCCATTGCGCTATCATCATATAAAAGCCTCACTAATTAAAGTTTTGGTTTGGTTTGGCTTGTTTTCTTTTACGGCATATCAACCTCAATGGGTTATTTAATGCCGAAAAAATTTTTTATTGCTGGCAATATGTTTTCCTTCAAAAATCTATTTCTGGGAACATTTTTCCTTGAAGAAATCGAGAGCTGGTCATATTGTTTTCCAAAGAATGTATAACTGTTTGTATTACTGGTATTTTTTTTTTAAGTATTCCTGGTCTTAAAACCTATTTTTAGACATGTGTTAACTATTTTTCCATAGCTGGGATCCTAACAGGTGCTGCCATCTCGGGTTAGGGTGGACCTGTTAACACCAGTAATTAAGAGGAGATTCCACGCTCCTCAAAACCTCTTGATCAGAGGCCTTGACGTAGTTTATCGTCATACCCAGGACAAACTACTTAAAGTATATGATAAAATAAGTGAATATAATTTTCAAATTGAAATTGAATTCTGTTTCACTTTAAAATTACTGCTAAACCTATAAGTACCGAAGCTTTTAATCACATAAAATGAGATAGAATCTATAACATTAACAAAAAAAACAACAGCCTGTGTTTACAAAAGATTAATAGAATCGTACTGGTTAGAAAAACTGGCTATATATATATGGGACGATCAGAGGTTAGTTGGTTGTTTTTGTCTAGAGGCATATCGACCTCTCTGGGTTACTTAATGCCGAAATCTAAATATTTTGTAAGTAAATATTTATTTCATCTTTTGGAGCTAACGATGGTTTAGTGATACAAGCCGTGATAATTAACCCATAGCTGCGGGAAGAAATTATGGATTCATACATTTCCCAATGGTATTTGCGTGCAAATGAATATAATGAACCGAACAGGAGTTTTAAATCGACTCTTCGATTAACCACTAGCACATCCAAGCTAACAGCACCTTGTACACCCAAAATGTCCCCCATCTAGCTATTAACCTGGCTGTACGACACTTAACTTCCGTGATCGTACGTAAGCCATATATTTGAGCTCAACCGAATTAATTAAAGACTTAAGCAAATACGGATTGTATTATGGAAGAAAATAGTCCCACTATACTTGGTATTAATCAAAAACTTTATAACATTTTTTACAGATTATTTCTATCGCAAATACAAAAAAAGTTATACATTTTTTAAAGTGCACACGAACTTTATGGACAACCTGTATTAAACAACTCTTTAAAAAAATCAAACTGTCATTACATTTTAAACAAAAATAAACTTTTAATTTATTTTATTTTATTCCTTCTATTCCTTTTTTTTTTTTAAATTATGATTAATATCTATCCATTTTTCCAAATTTATGGTAATTGCCTTTAAAAGATTCAAAAAATTATCAGAGGTACGCAATTATCCAGGGATGCATTTATCTAAGGACGCAATTGTCCGGTAAGCAAATGTCTATCCACAGAAGTAATATTTCTATAATGGTCTATCAGATGTTTTCATTGTAGTAGATATCTTCATTTTTGGCCAAACATTTTAATATTACCGACCCCACTAGTTAGCAAGGTACATCCCTAGCGTTTCAAATATACAAAACGCACACTTATTTCATTCTATCCAGTCTACTTTTTAAAAGTATTATAATGTACGTTAAACGCTCCTAATTTAAAGTCCAGCTTAATCTTTGGCGATCACTTTCACATGGGTACCCTTAAGAAAGGTATGCATTCATTTTCTCTTCCTCTGGATATAAGTTAAGTAACAGGATAGTCTGTGATTTCTAGCCTTGTGCGTTCAGCCAGACTAGGAGAAAGGTAAATCCGAATTTAAAAACGTAACGATGGCAACGGGAACCAACCCAATTATTAGGTTGGTGCAAAAATAATGACGTAATAATGTCGTTTTTTGACGTTAAAAAATACGTTAAAAAACGACATTATTACGTCATTATTTTTTTCTTCAACCATAGCAATTTGAAAATAATAAAGAAACAGAAATGGTGTAGATCCATAATCACTTACGTCTTGAAGAGACATGGCATTAAACAAAATCCTGCCACTAACACTACCTAGATCCTTGGCACTTGCAGACATGAATAGAGATTGAACACCGATCCTCACGGAATCAGCTGTCTGATCAGACTGACATATCCTATCACCTCACTTTGAGACACACACTTGGAATTTTTAACCTGGATCTCTACCGTCCTGGGTGAGACTATAAACTATTAGGTCGGTGCAAAAATAATGACGTAATAATGTCGTTTTTTGACGTTAAAAATAGGTCAAAAAACGACATTATTACGTCATTTTTTTGCACCAACCTAATACATACGCGTCCTTCGTAAAATGATAAACTACATCCAACAGCAAGGCCTCTCATCAAGATGTTTTGAGGAGCGTGAAATCACCTCTTAATTGGTAGTGTTCCAAGAGCCACCATAGACCGGGGTGGAGGCACTAGTTAAGATCCCATCTATGGGCAAATAGTTAAACCCCAAACTGGGGCCAAAACGTGTAAAATAGGTTTTAATACCAGCAATACGTTTTTATTATTAACAATTAATTTTTGAAGAAAAATTATTACCAGCTATACATTATTACCATTTTTGAAAAAATATTAACAGCAATAAAATTCTTGTCGGCATTAAATAACTCACAGATGTTGATATGCCGTAAAACAAACCAAATGAAATCAAACTGGATACCTAGCCCCAAAATATAAAACCTGGTCTATAGTAATCCTCGTAAATAATTCGTTTTATTAAGGTGTTCGTTATTTAGGTATTATAATTTGGATTGTTTTTAAAAATTAAAAAAAAAATACTTTCTTGCTTCTGAGGAAATCTTACTTTCATGATTTCTTGTTCTTTACGAATGTTGATCATTTATCTATAAGAGCAATTTCACCGCCGACATTAGAAAAGACTTTATTAAACTTATGTTAACCTAAGGTTATAACTGGTTTTGCCTTATGTTTTAAATTAATAGTGGCCCTGATAAAAGTTGAGAATGATCATCTTACATATAATCAAACGCAGATTGTGTGTGTGTGTGTGTGTGTGTGTGTGTGTGTGTGTGTGTGTGTGTGTGTGTGTGTGTACGTTTATATATTGGATCGGATTTCTTACATTTTTCAACCGATTTCAACAAAACTTCACAGGACTACGTAAAAATTACCTTGAGGTGGTTCTGACAGCGCCAAAAATTGGAAAAGCACAATTGTTTTTGCAAGAAATCAATTTGAAAACACGATTAAGAGGCATCACGAGAATGAAAGGGGGACAACTCATATCGAGTTATACTTATTATAAAACCCAGGTTGTTTGTGTTTGTGTGTGTGTTCGTTTATATATGGGATCGGATTTCCTACATTTTTCAACCGATTTCAACAAAACTTCACTTTTTTTTTAGCAGGTAGTGTTTCTTATTGTCTTGCACACTTTTTTCTTTATTTTTACATTCAGAATGCTTTAAAAATTCCATTTACAAGACAATTGTTTATAATAAAATTCTATTCAATCGGTAGACTCATAACGATTGAAAACAATGTTTTTGTTTGAGTTTGGGTTTGACCAATTTGTAAAAAAAAAAAAACTAATTAAGACATGCGTGTCCATCAACCTTAAACAATAATCTTTGTCAATTTTATTTTTCAGTCTTTATGATGGTCGATACTTGATCTATCTCTTACTGTTACATCCCCGGGAAACGCCGGGCTCTACTGTTAGTTTTCTTATAAATCAGAGCTTAGTCACTTAAAAAAAATGGTACGACATGAAACGTATGTCCAAAAAGCAATAGGCTTTGCATTGGTCAAATTTAAGTATTCTAAATATTAAATTGGATTAAAAACGAATTTAGGAAATGAAATAAGAATAGAAATCTGAGTATATATATAGGAATATATCGATTCACCTATTGCCCGGTTCACACTCTTCCATAGTTTTGAACCGGTGTATATATTAAACCTTGCTTCCTGTATAGAACTGGATTTGCAGTTCCTTCTAAAATCTACTTCAATTGTATACTTCTGACATCTCAGCCTAAACTCTTAAATTTTATTTTTTATTTATTTATTTTCCCCAACAGGAGTAGATAGGTTCGCCTACTGTACGGTTTACAACCTTCTCCGGTCTTTTGAACATGAATAAATGTTTATACGTTGTTTCTTGTTCATCACTTGGATTCTTGTTCCTTCCTGAGTTTTTCATTCTTTTTAACTTTTAGTAAAGCCATTCCGTCATAGTGGCATTATCGCTTTGCTTGGGGTGAATTGACTAAAAAATATAAAATAAATCTAAAAAGAGGGAGGCTAAGTAGGAAATTGCCAATGAGAAACATGAAATCTAAAAAGAAGAAAAGTAAAGGAAACAGAGCCCCTCTTATCCTAGATTACATGTTAATGAATAAAGCAACGTTCGTTGACCTCTTCGCACAATTTTCTGCTGTTATTTTATACAGCAAGGAACTTGCTTTGGAAATTGCAATTTTTCCTCAATCAATCAAAGATTACCCTTTTCTACTAGTTTTTCTACTCAGAGCAAAGTCGTAAAAAAATCAGTCAACTGTGAGCGAACCCGAACAATACTAAATAGTTTCTTCCGTGTTTTTCTGTCAAGGAGACGAGCTCCTCGTTGACACCACGTAATTAAAAAAATTTTATTAAGAAATGGATTAACTAATTCTATTTTTCTATTCTGTTCTTGCATTTTAAGTACGATTGATTGATTAATACAAATCGCAACTCCTACAGGCAATTACAGCAGAGGGCAAACTAGATTTGGTTGATATATGAATTTGTACTTGACTTATATATCCATCGTTCTGTTATGCATTCAAGTGAGCCACCAGTTTTCGGCATTTTTTTATCAATGAGCTTTCTTTCTCTACGTGACTATCGACACTATATAATAACTGCCGTTGTGTGTTCATTTATTTATTTATATCTTTTATGTTACGTAGTATAATGGGAACGGAGGTAAATCAAGCGAAGGTAAATCAACCTAAGTTTATGAGGTTATCTCAGTCATTTTAATAATAAACTCATTGCAGTCATTTGCAGTGGTGTGCAGTAATATGAATCTATTTTCGTGGCGTAAGATGAAATTTGTTTAGCCTTGGAAAATATTGCGTCATCCGGAATTGCATCACATTTTTATCACGCCCAGACACTCATGTCTCTAAGGATGCTTAGGAAAATTATAACGCTGCACGAACACACTCGCAAGTCTTACCAGTGAGTAAATAAAAGTAATATAAACTGGCATGGAACCTCTCCTATTTAAATCAAATCGAGAATCTGTGGTTAATCGACAAGGAACGATTTCATAGAATGGACATACGAACATCTGCACTGGATTCTTTCATCACACCCAGACATTATTGTCTCGACTGTCGATTAGTTGTCCTACGGCCATTGTCTGAGATAGACGTTACTCCAAGGAAGCGTACGAAAATTGTAATGTTGCATGAACATACGAAGTAATAATATGTGCACTGGGCCATGATTTATTGGAAAAATATGGAAAAAAGTAAATAATAACGGAATTATACGCTTTGTTTCAGTTAATCTGCAGAATGATGTAATTGACTAAGAATCTACTGATGAACTCTTTAGTTCATCGGGAGATTCTTTTTTAAGTTGCAAATTCTGAGATTATTCTGCAACACACAGATCCATGTTATTGTATTCCTTTTGCAGTTTAATATCAAAAGTAATAACAGCGAAGGAAATCTTTTAAAAAGCAAATTCTTACAAGAAATGTAGTCATAATGGAAGCAAATTGTGTAAACACCTCAATGACTCCTGCTTAAGCTATTTAGTTTGAACGTTCGTTATGTAATATAATTAAGTATAAATAAATGCTATGTTATGTAATAAATTTAATATAAGAAAAATCTTCTTTTTAAGAAACGTAGTCGTAATGGAAAGGGTTAATTAAATGGCTGAAAGACCTCTATTTTAACTGTTAATTCTAAATCAGTTTTATTAAATCTCAGTAAATTGTTTAAAAATCAACGTTTTATTGTCTCTAAATATTAACTTTATCTAATAATTGGCGACATTTTTGACGGAACGTGTACATTAGTATCTAGGTCCTTTTTTGTCACCGTTTTACCAGATCTTATGCCAGACTTGAAAGAAGAGTTATTTCCAGTAGAACGGTTCGAGAAATTTCTAAAATCCCAAGAAATCAATGTCGGATACAATGCTTGTGCGAAACGGCATTCTTCTACTGGCAGATAAACTAACTTGGAAATATTACGATCTATTGCTTACAGCTGTTGTATCTAGTTGTCGAATCTCGATTGCTTGAGGCTTACACCCGTTTCCGAAGCAACGTCAAACTTGGTCAATACTTAGATAGGTGATCTCTTAGGAATATCATATGCTGTAAGCTTGGATTTACGGCTGGTGTAATGGCTAACGGCTCGAAATTTTTATTCGGAGAGCCAAGTTCCAATTCCTGTTGGTTTTGTTATATCCGGCTATGTATGTGCCATGCGTCATACATGCTTAGGCGATCATGTATCTTTTGATACATGACTGACGAGGCAGATTTTTCGGGCAGTAGGTTTCTATTTCTAGTAGACCAGTTGCCATCCAAGGCTATAGAAACCGGCCTGTCCTATTTACCCAAAATTTATGGTGGGGGTAGAATACGATTCACACCTTTCCCAAGGATATTAACACGTAAGTGAATGTAATGGATTCGACTGGAATTCGAACTCGAATCTCCGATTCCTCAATCCTAGCCGCTATCCATTACGCCATAAATATTTTAATAAAAAACAAGAAAATGCTTACAATCTACATTCTGGCATTAAATAACCTTAAATGTTTGATAAGCCGTAGAAAACAAATCAATCAATCGATTGCTTCAGGCAAATTTCTTTCAAATTACAAGGTTAAATGTTTTATTTCTTTTCACTGAGGAAGTTCCTTTCTATGTTTCTTGCTACTTGTTGAAGGAATTCTCTTCAGTTTAGATGAAATTATGAATATTTTTAACCTCATTGGGGATTTTTTCCCTTGACATCATTCTCGTATATATTTGAATGCGTGTTAGTATCTCTTTTTATTATTTCGAATAAGATCAAATTACAAAGTGTTATTTATTGGTGCTAAAATATCTAAACACCATATTTCCAATCGATAACAAAATATTGCACTGCTAGACTCATAATAAATTTATTTACTGGTTATTCACCCGGGGAAAGTGTGAAGAACAAGCGAGAAAAGAAACATCTGACAAATTATTCAAATTATTCTATCAAAGTTGTCGTTTTTCTTTTTTAAAGTTGAAAATCATTGGTTTTATATCACTGCAAGTCCGCAAGAAAGGAAAAGACAATGAAGTTTGGAAAATGTGAACACACACACACACATACACACACACACTGGTATATATCAACGACAAACAACTACACAGAAAATGAATCTTCACTTAGAAATATTATAAAGAAATACAATACCTCAACTGACACGAACAAAAAAAATCAAATTACTTATCTACTACGAAAATGTTATATGTAAGAAATTCACAAATCATATAACTAATACACGCATATATATATATATATATATATATATATATATACACAGCCACAACCCCCACACTATCTATCTATCTATCTATATATATATATATCTATATATATATATATATATATATATATATATATAAAGAGAGGAATATATCTATCTATCTATCAATCTATATATATTATATATGTATATATATTATATATATATATATATATATTATATATATATATATATATATATATATATGTATAAAGAGAGGAATATATTTATCTATCAATCTATCTATCTAGCTATATATCTAGCTATATATCTAGCTATCTCTCTCTCTGTCTCTCTCTCTCTATATATATAGAGAGAGAGAGAGAAAAAGTTGCAAATTAAAAAAATAATAATGTTTTATTTTATGAAAGTATTTATATATATATATATATATATATATATATATATATATATATATATATATATATATATATATATATTTGATATTTCAGATTGCCCTCAATCTTTCATCAGAAATAACTGTTTGTTACAAATAAATTAAAATTACTGTTTGTTAGCAAGTAGCGTCCTTCGTGAGACGCGGACGTCATGTGACATAGAATGTCTGTTCGGATATAACTTAAATCTAACTGTAATAAATATTTTAGATGTTGTTTAAAAAGTTAAAAAATAATAAATAATTTTTTTTTTTTAACTATATGTAAAAAAATGCTTAACTATTGAAATATTTATAAAGATTTAAAATACCTAAGTCTTTATTTAACCCTGGTTTATATGTGTTTAATTTTAAAATCCAATATTTTTCTTTTTTTCTGCTTGTTTATATGGAACTGAAATCAGAATCTATCAATAAACATTTACAGTTTTCTAATGAGCGTCCTGATTGATTAAAGTGTTCATCCCTGGGGAACAAGGATTGTTTTGACGTATGGTTTGTTTATGATTGTTGAAGCGAAATCTAAAATTATTTCCAGATTCACCAATATATCCACTATTAGGACATAAGGTGCAGAATAAATAATAGATTATGTTATGGCTATCGCAGGTGAGGTTAGGTGGGTGTAACTTGATATTAGTGTTGGGGACAGAAAATATATTATCTATTATTAAATGTTTGCAAACTAAGCAACGAGGTTTGTTATATTTGTAATTTCCTGATTGGTTTCTGTTGTTTAAATATTTGGTAGAGGTGAGGATAGCTGATAAGTTAGGTGTTTGTTTCTTTGCATTTATGGGTGGTTTATTGAAAATGTGTTTGATCTTTTTGTCTTGTAATCCTTTTTTAAATTGTGAATAAGTGTGTGGTGCGGCCCGTCAAAAATGTGTAAGTTTCTTTTCATTTTTCATTTCGACTTTTGGAAGTAAAGTCTGATGATCCAGAGCCCTGTAAAAGGGTTGTGGTGAAATAACTCATTACATGGAACCTTAAAGTGGTCTGTTTTTATTCAAACATATTTGCTCTGAATTACATTACATTGAGCTCTCCGGATATCATCCTCCTTGGGTCTACCCCTACAGATTACCTAGTTTTGCATAAACTATATATATATATATATATATATATATATATATATATATATATATATATATATATATATAGTAGATAAGGATTGTATATGTGTTCTGTTGTATCCGTAAAACGTTTACAAAGAGATAAAGTTGGTACTCGAGTGGAAGGAACAGCAACATGTGCGTAGATGGAAGAAAGATAGCTTTATTTTAAAAGAGAATACACTACTGAAAGACAGGGAGTCGACTAACACTTCCTGACGCCAGTCAGTCAGAGAGACAGACTGACTCCGGAATGTCCTACATATATTGCTGATATAGTCAGTCGACAATAGGTAATAGGGAGAGTGGAACATTCCATTACAACATGTTCTTAGAGAATTTAGGTATAGTAGGATTAGAGAAATTCGAAAGGATATAATAATGATAAGAAGAACTTTCAGACAAATATCATACATTTTTGTGGCCTTGTTGGGGCCAGAAATAAAGACACAAAGAGTGGAATTGAGTTAAACAAATATATCAACAGAAACAGTAATACAAACATATACAAACGATGGATTTACAGCAAGAATGTTCGGCTCGACTCTCAGAGCTGACTGCTGGAAACTTCCTTCACTTAAAGGCAGAACCTGCTCCTATTTATAGTTGGTAGAGTCCATGCGTGCGTGGGTAAATTACCATAGCATACATAATACTATGGATCTAAAATGCAGGTACTGCGACAAATATCAAACCATAGACCATCTAATCTCAGGATGTTCTGTACTTGCGCCAAATGAATATGATTCTTGTGGTTTTCCTTTTTTAGAATTGGGACAAGGCCGAAAAAACGGGGCACCCACTGAGGACCGAACTCACTACTCAGTCATAAATATTCTAGCGAGACAAGCTTGCTAACTGTTACTGCACGCCGAGGTGCCCAAGAATTTCTAAGCGCACCTTAGATATGACACAAGGCCGAAAGTAGGGGCACCCAGTGAGGATCTAACTATTTTCTCAGTCATAATTGTTCTAGCGAGACAAACTTGCTAGCCATTACACCGCCTCGAATATTATCGCGATAGAGTTACACTGGACAATATGCAAACACTTTGGAAAAGACGGTATGAACATCACCCAGCACCAGTTAGAAAAACAAAAGACATTACAATTCTATGGGATCGCAACATCTTTACAGAAAGGAAGATTGAAAAAAATAGGCCAAACTTAATTGTCCAAAACCGAAGAGAAAAAACATCCCGACTAATTGATATAGCTTGCCCAACAAACTGTAGCATAGCAACCAAGGAACTTGAAAATCTATGAAGGCCTGGAAATCGAAATAGAAAAAAAATGTAATAGTCATATTAGGAGCGCTTGGAATGATAAAAATAGGAATCTAACGACATATTTAAAAAGAAATATTCATGGAACTCTCAACTTAAGAGAAATACAAAAAATTGTTTTGATAATTACAGCCCACACACTAAGAACGTTGACCTTGTAACGCTAGTGATGTTTATGGGAGTTGGAAAAAAGTCATGAAATGTAGCCATAACAACATAGGTCTTCTACTTGTAGACCTGCTGGGTAGGGTGTAATCACTGCTGAAATTAAGATAATAATAATAATAATAATAATAATAATAATAATAATAATAAATGGTTACGTACTGCACGGTTAAAAGCTAAAATCGAAGCTTTTATTTTTGCAGCACATGACCAATGATTTCTAATTAGAAATTACCAAGCATAGATACTGAAAATTTTCAAATGCCAAATCTGTAATAAATATCCAGAAACAAGTGATCGTCTTGTATAAGGTTGCACAGGCTTAGCACCAACTGAATATAAAACATGGCATTACAGATTGGTCTAATAAACTCAAACGGTGGGTGTAAGTATGCTGGCGTTTTTCAGATTGTTGATCATGCTAGATAATACGTTCTCTCCCAAACTGTAACTAACGTCTGCTCAGCATAGTTGCAGTATAAACCACAGGTTGGCTCTGTCGGTGTTGAACAAACAGAAATGTGCCTGAGCGAGCGTCTGCAATATGGGTTTGTTAGCCGCCCTAATACACGGGTATCCTCAAATACGAGTAACCAGCTATTATTATTATTATACATGAGTGTATGAGCTATGGGCAAATAGCAGGACAGACTGGGTTCTATAGCCTTGTATGGCAACTGGTCTAGGAGAAGGATAACTGTGAATTCAAAACCTTTGGAGGGTCGTTTGGGGACCTTGTGGCATGTAGTGCACCAGGTCTCTGTATTCGGCCCTTCAAAAAGTGTGGATGGTCCTGCACGAAACCTTTACCTCTATAATCAAATCTCATGTGCTATACATGCAGGTTGGGGACTGCTTGTGAATTCCAAATTCCCATGAAACTCCAATATTGGAGCCGGCTCAACCCACCCCGGGAAAATGCCGTTACAGGTACAGGTACAGGTAGGATATGAGTGTATGTAGGTAATATGTTATCCAAAAATTATGAATTTATCATTGGAAATATCGCAATCAGTGCTATATATATTCAGAAATATCCTCCTTCTCATCATACGATTGAAACTAGTTGTAAATCTAATTTCGTTTTAAATAATTTTCCTATATACATCTCGTGAAAATTTGGATACCATCTTCTACGTGTTTGCAACTTTTAAATCTATCAGAAATTTGCAGTGTGAAATCATTTTTTTTTCTTTTTCATACCAAAGTAAAAAGTTAAATAACAGTAATGTTAGATGTATTCAAAAATAAATCTGAGGTTGGTGCAAAAATAATGATGTAATAATGTCGTTTTTTGACGTTAAAAAATACGTCAAAAAACGACATTATTACGTCATTATTTTTGCACCAACCTAATATATGTGAAGTAGACGAATTTATATATTTTGGTTAAATGTCTGTTTTATGTTAATGTATGAACGTTTTTTTTTTCCTTTTTTAAATCAAGATCTCATTGATGGAATTGAAAAGTTTATTGGTGCATGAGAAAATAAATGTAATTATTTTTGTATGTCACTAATAAGAACTCTGACTACGATATTTATATTTCTGTCTGTTTTATCGTCTACATCTGAGAATAATATTATTTTAATAATATCAATTTTAATTTCTGGGAGTATTTTTCTCCTTTTTATTGTTCTTTAAATATAAAAAAACAATTCAAATCAGTCTTTAAATGCTGATGACTATAGGCGAGCAATTTTCATTATTACTTGATCGCCCCAAAAATTCACAGATTATTTATTTTATATTATATATATATATTGTGGCATTTATCCGTGCGCTCATGTCGCTACAGAATGTTGGGTCGGAACAAAATTTTAATAGGTGTTTTAAAAACATAACTTCCTCGTATAAGTGAATTAAATTTATGACATTTTTTAAAAAAATTTATTGGTATCCCAGCATGCAAGTCAGTAAAGACACTAATGTATAAGAGGTTACACGGTATGAAAGAATTAGGAAAAGAAACATTAATAATGAGCGAGAAGAGGAGAGAGTAATCAGGAGGACAGTAGATAGCGATTGACATTGCATTTAAATTTTTACAAATAAAAGTTGGCTGGAAAGCATGGATCTGGGAGTTTCACATGCGAGAAAACAAACTGTTATTATATAATTTACGGTTACATCTAGCCAGCTTACACCCTTGTGCAAATTAATTTAAACAACCGCTTTAGTTTCCTTTCTTTCAACATACACTCAGTTTTACACCCACTGGAGCGACAGAGTGTAATCGATTTCTATTTTTTCCTCAGATGAGGTCCTTTTCAGTGTTGTGCAGAAATATGAATCTATTTACTGGGTGTATGAGGATATCTGTTTGCCCTTGAAAAATACTGCGTCATCCGTGATTGCATCAGATATTTATCACGCCCAGACGCTATTGTCTCGACTCTTGATTAGTTAGCCATTGTCTGCGATAGACGTTACTCCAAGGAAGCATAGGAAAATTGTAACGCTGCATGAACACACTGACAAGCCTTCTAATGAGCAAATCAAAGTACTATAGACTGGCCCGGAAACTCTCTTGAGTTAAATCTAATCGAGAATCTGTGATCAGCCTGCAAGGAACGACTTTGTGGAATCGACATATGAAGTAGTAACATGTGCACTAGGTTATGTTTCATTGAAAAAATACGAAAAAATTAAACAATAACGAAATTATTCGTTTTGTTTTAAGTAATTTGCACTTGGGTGTAACTGTAAATTGAAGTGATCTCAACGCCAGTCTAGTGCCGCGCTTAAATATTTACATATTCTGAAACAACATTTGAATGCGTCTTTTTCATACAATTGGTTGTACTTCGTGAAAATTAAATTTTTGTTTTTGCGTTAAAAATGACAGTAAATGAAAACGAGATGCATTTTCCTCATATGATAGTCTTTTATTTCTGGGAAGGAAATAACCCTACGAACAGAGCAAAAAGATATATGCCATTTATAGATATGCTGCCATCGCTGATAACACTTTTCGTAAACTGTTGTTGAGAATTTAGATCTGGAAGACCGAGATGTTCTGTCAGGTCTGCAGTCATTGATGATGAACAAATAGAATGGCTTGTTAAAATAATCCCAGTCACATGACAGGCTCGTCACATCCGCCCCTACAAAAATGCATTTGGCCAACATTTTAACGTATTGGCCCATTCCTTACCATTAATGAAGTCTGAGAAAAGCTTGCAGCCAACAAAGAAAGTTCACATACTGAGCAATTGTACGGTCATGACTATTTCGCCTCATGATCACCCAAGTCTATACGCGTAGAAGTGACTAATTTCTCATTAGGAGCCGTTATACATTACACCAATTACACATACACCTGATAATCCCAAGTGGTCAAACATCTAGGTACTGTCCAAGCTCGACGTTGCTTAACTTCGGTTGTCGGACAATGATGTATAGGAGTAAAGTGTCGCTGCCGACACTAGAGTTTGAACACAGATCATTAGAGTGAAAACACAGGCAATCCCATTTTGAATAAGTACATCACATTATCGCAAAGGAAATGTGTATATGGGAATTAACACGGCGTCTAATGAATCATCATTTCTATGCTATTCTCTATTACTATACGGATCAATATTTTTACACTATCCTCTATTACTATACGGATCGCTATTCTCTATATTATTCACTATAATATTTCTTTATACAGATCACTATAGTGATTACTATACGGATCACCCTTTCTACTCTCTCCTCTATTAATATACGGATCACTATTCTCTATACTATTCATTATAATATTTTTCTATACTGATCACTATACGGATTACTCTTCAGATCACTATTTCTACACTACCCTCTATTACTATACCTATCGCTATTCCTATACTGTTCACTATACTATTTCTCTGTACTGATCCCTATACTGATTACTATTCGGATGACTATTTCTACACTATCCTCTATTACTATACCGATCGCTATTCTATATACTATTCACTATAATATTTTTCTATACTGATCACTATACTGATTACTATTCGGATCACTATTTCTACACTATCTTCTATTACTATACGGATCGTTAATCTCTATACTATTCACTATACACTTTCTCTATACTGATCACTATACGGATTACTCTTCAGATCACTATTTCTACACTATCCTCTATTACTATACAGGTCGCTATTCTCTATAATATTCATTATAATATTTTTCTATACAGATCACTATACTGATTACTGTTCAGATCACTATTTCTACATTATCCTCTATTACTATACGGATCGCTAATCTCTATACTATTCACTATACACTTTCTCTATACTGATCACTATCCTGATTACTATTCGGATCACTATTTCTACACAAGCCTCTATTCCTATACAGACCGCTATTCTATGTACTATTCACTATACTATTTCTCTATACTGATCACTATTTGAATTACTATTGGAGCGAGTATTATCGAGCATGTACTATTAGATCGAGTGCTATTCGAAGGCGTCTGACACCAGTATTGTTCAACGGCCTTACTATAGTTGTATCTATGATTACAAAGTCTCTACTACAAAGAGCATTACAAAAGTGGCAACGAATATTCATCGACATCAAAAAAGACGAGGACCGGTGTTTCAACGTGATATGGCCATGAGCCCATTTCCAGTTAATTTTGTGTATTGGTGGCACATTTTTGTAGTGGGTGGGTATGGTTATGGATATGTATGTATATATACTTGTATGTATATAGATGAGCGGTTTATATATATATATATATATATATATATATATATATATATATATATATGTATATATATATATATATATATGGGTGTATATATGTGTATGTGTGAGTATGTGGGTACTTGTATATGTGTGGATGTGCATGTATACAATTTTTTATAATTTCTATATATGTATGAGTGGGTGTGGGTGTGTATATATAGATGCGTACATGTATGTCGTTCCATTGATAGTGTATGTATATATGTATCAATATAAGTAGTTGTAAGTTCATATGTATAATATGGTAGAATATAGATATATTAAAGTTATTAAGTATGGATTTTGATATGTTTTTTGCATGCACGCACATGTGGGGGTATATATGTATATGTATATTTGTGTGTATGTGTATATGTTTGTATATGTATATGTGTGTGTATATGTGTATATATGAGTATATGTATGTGCATATGTGTATATATATATGTGTGTGTATGTATATATGTGGGTATATATGTGTATATGTACGTGTATATGTATATATATATATATATGTGTGTATGTATGTGGATATATGTGTGTGTATATGTAAATGTGTATGTATGTATGTGTGTATATCTATATGTGAATGTGTGTATGTATGAGTATATACATGCATATATATGTGTGTGGGGGGTTGTGGGGGGTGTATGTGAATATATGGATATATATGGATATGTATATGTATGTGTGTATGTGTACGGATATGTGTGTAGATGTATATTTATGGATACATAGAATATTATAAAAGAATAACTTACTGTCCTGTTATTAGTGTTGTATCTCATTTTCTCATTTAATATTCTCCAATTGGAAGTGTGAGTTTAAAATTCTTTATAATAGAGAGAAAAAAATTTTAAATTGATAATTTAATTTAAATTGAAATATATTACCCTTTAATAATCATTATTGATGATAAAATATTTAAATTGGATTAATTTTTTATATTTAGTTAGATGTTAATACATGAAGTTACCTGTGTATATCGACACATGGGTACCTGTATGAGTGATTGAATATGTAAAGGAATGTGTGTATATGTGATATTTGCATGGGTGTGTATACAGTATATGACAGATCTTTAATATTACCTTCAAATATTACCCCATACTAACTTAACTAAAATTTAAGTATAAGAGATTACCTATCTAGAAACAGTCACGAGTTAAATTCATGAACAAAATTCAAGCGAATAGAGATGTCAACTTAATAATCAATAATAATATTTTTTAAAGAGATTTAAAAAAAAGATTACTAGACGTAAACTAATATTTTAAAATAAAATTTTGTACTTTCTATATATATTTTTCTAATCGACTATTTCATAGAAAATCCCCAAAATTTTAAAATAATTTAAATCACTAACAAACATCAAATTAAATTATTTGTAGACAGTCTAGAGACAATCAAATTTATATCAAACATTATAATCTTTATGAACCCCCAAAATAACACTTTCAAAGTAAAGCAAAATAACAGCGTCTGTTTCTAGCCTTTTTTTACAACGAAAATTATTGACATCACTTCTCTTCTCTTCTCTCTTAACTTCCTTCTCTCTTTTTTCTCTCTATGGGTTTTTCCTCTCTCCCCCTTCGATTTCAATATATAACTTCCGTTAAGCTAACCGTTTAAATGTGTCAATATCTGCTAACTCACTCATGTCTTATCTCTCTCCCCCCTCACTTCCTCACTTCGTTAATTTACATAAGTTTAATACGGCCCGTCAAAAATATGTAAATTTTCTTTTCATTTTTTGTTTGGAGTAAAGTCTGATGATCCGCAGACTTTTAAAAGGGCTGTGGTGAAATAATTTTTTTACATGGAACCTTAAAGTGGTCTGTTTTTATTTAATATGTATATATAGATAGATAGATATATATAAAGATATACTTTATATATATATAAAGATACCATATTACTATATATATATATATATATATATATATATATATATATATATATATATATATATATATATATATATATATATATATATATATATATATATATATATGTATGTATGTATGTATGTATGTATGTATGTATGTATATGCGTAAACAGAAGTGATACCTCCAACAAATCTTAATAAAAATTATACTCAGTGGACAGTCCTCCTGTCGGGATTGAAACATCATCGTCCTAATCCCAGAATTTTGGTTGCATTATTCACGATACTTGCAGACTTTCTTTGTTTTTCATCAAAGTGTGAGAATGACAGATCTGTTGAGATGCCACCTCGAGTCGAACTTGAGATCATTTAAAATATTTCCTCTTTCTCTAATAGTGACAATCCGAGGTCAGTGATTTACGATGAGGTCAAGTTGGCAATAAAACTCTCTCCCCACTTTCCATATCCGGATTTCGATACGAAATATATTGTTCATCCAGACGTTTCATTGCTCTCTCACATTTCTTCATACTATTTTTTTTTCAGGTTACGCTAATGTACCCAATCGATATTTTCCTCAAAAAGATATAGTTAAGTCAATCACGTACACCTTTTTTTTTTTACCAGAATTGACTGCCCAGATCAAAAGATCATACGCTGGACAGATAACACGATCTTAGCTGGGAAGGCGTTTCGAAATACCAAATTGACTGCGATGCTATACTCCTTACAGCCATGAAACATAAATTATACACACACACACACACACACACACACACACACACACACACACACACACACACACACATATATATATATATATATATATATATATATATATATATATATAGTAGTTCTTCTTTGAAGAAAATGTACTTTTATTTTCACTATCGATATTCTATTGGCAGTGTTGCAAAGTCGTTTTGTCAGTGAATTCTGGCATATGGTTGTATGTTCACGTGCCGTTTTTTGAGAGTAAAAAACCTTATACTCGCACACAAAAATGCACGCATATATACAAACGTAGCGTACACTTTCACATATACAAAAACACATACACACACACACACATACACACACACACACACACATATATATATATATATATATATATATATATATATATATATATATATATATATATATATATATTTACTTGTGCATTTGGTCAAAAATCACTATTTAATACATGTTTCTTTGATAGACTGACAGTATTATTTTTTACTTGTATACTACTTATATTTTTTTTTTTATTTAATGGATGTAAAAATTGTTAAACTTATTTGGTTCCGAGCGCTTTCCGGTAAACTTTCAACCTTTTTCAATAATTGTATACTATAATAAATAATGTAAACGTGTTACTTGTAACAACTGCTAAAAGTAGTCTTATTATTAATTTCCAAATACGGCCAGTACATTGTAGCCGTGTTCGTAATTAATGTTATTTAGCTTTGATTTCTTTTATTTAGTTATTTATTTTCACAATAAAGGCTTTCATCCCTTTTAAACGATTTCTGCAGTTGGACATTGGTGTTCCGTACGAGTAATTGCCTATTGGGGTCGGAATGATTGCAGGCTGGTTCATGTACAACATTTATTGTTAACTAACTTAAAAGACCAAGTGGATTTTTAAGCAATATCCTTCATAGGACTAATGGTCCTCTGGCTCAAAACTAAAGTGGTCTCTGGTCCAGCTTAGAAAACCGCAATGATAAGTTTAAAAAAAACTAAATTCTTCAAGTATCTCTAAGAAAATTCAAAACCTCACTTAAACTCTGATTTGGTCTATATGTCCAATTCCGTCAAAAAAACAGATTTGGGCCGGAAGTCCGATTTCAAATAAAAACTGTGAGGAACCTCTCGTTTTAACTCTGATTCAATAAGTCTTTGAAGAAATATAATTGATTTCCTCAATTCACAAAATTTTGAAGATATTTTAAACTGAATTTGAAACAAATAAGTTTAAATTCACAAAGTTTTTTGTTACTCTAAACTTAATATAAATTAAAAACTTTTAAAATCACTAATTTTTTTCAGTTACCTTAAACTTTTAATTTTTAACTGTTCCCTCTTCATCAAGGCACAAATCCCAATGCTCTATGGTCAAACACCAGATGATGGGCAGATTTTTAATCCCGGGACCATCATGATTCCAAAAAGTTATAACACGACGATGTAGATCAAGTGTGGCCGGAGTTAGATGGACTTCAGACACACTGACGAATAGACAGAATTTGCCGTTTATTTATCTCTATCCATAAAAGTGTGTGTGTGTGTGTAGGTGTGTGTAACGAATGCACGGCCGCAATTTTCGACGGATTTGCACCAAAATTTACATGCACATGCTCCAAGTTAGCGGTAAGGCCAAGACCGACTTTGCGTTTTTGCCAAATCCCATCGATAGTGGAAATAATCGATATTTTATGCTTCTACGGAAGTTTTCATGTAGTTTGCGGCCATTTTCTACTGGCCATAGTGAGAGCCTATAGCTGGCTGCCACGAATAGGCAGGAAGATTCTATTGGCCAGCGTGAGAGCCAACAGCTGACTGACACGAATGTTAACTAGCATGCCAAAAAAAATCGATAGCTTCATTTGTGACAAGTGGGAAAAATTTAAATCTGCATGGCACTTTACTCCAATTGGCTCATTCACTTGCTTAAACTCAACATTGATTCTGATTCGGCAAAACTGGGTTCGGTGTGAAAAAGTATTTGTTGTTAACATTCTTTTTTCATTCGGTTTTTCCAGTTACGAGTCCTTTTTTTAAACTGATCGTTTTGTGTTCATTTTGTTTAGTTCTTTTTTCGTAACAGATTTAATGTTTAGTATAGAGCTTAGAAAAAATTCGCAGTGTGAGATAGTAAGAAGTAAGGCATGTAACAACATCAGCACGGCAAAGAGTACTCCTTTAAAGGCAAGGAAAGGCAAAAATATTTTAAGTGAACTGATAGAGATTGTTGTATGAGTCGCACGGACAACGCCGGGCTATGCTGCTAGTTTAGATATAAAAAAAGACCGTAACTTGACACTGGCGTTTGTTTCCGTGCTGATTTCTGTTGTTTTTCTAGACTGGAACAAGAAAAGAAAATTTATGTACTATATGTAACATCCCTTCGGCGTTCTCTCGACTTATTCTTAAAACTGTTTCTATCTACAGTATCCGCACTCAAATACATACATATATCCACACACCGACAAGATCACATATTCAAATACAGTTACATATATGTAATGCCCAGTTCAGATAACAAAGATTTGATACATTTCAACAAATGTTTGTGTGCGGGCAGGCATGTTGTTTTAAATGCCTAAAAATGTTAGAGTTTTCATTCAAATTTGAATGAAAACTCAAACATTTTGAAGCATTATACATCAAACAGTTGAAACCCAATTGTAATTGTAATTTATTTGTAACAAACAGTTATTTCTGAATTTAAACAGTTATTTCTGAATTAAAGGTTAATTTCAAAGAAATGTATCCTGACATTTGGATTATCATTTAACTTAACTGAACTCATTGTATCACTGGACCTATTGGACATTTTACCTTGGATTACTTACCTGGATCACTATTGGACAAGCATTGGATTATTTACCAACTTCGGACAGTGTGTGACACAAGGTCAGTAAAAAAAAAATCCGCCTGTCAAGAAAACCAACGAATTGACTGTGTTTTGGCCAGAGTTCTAGGACAACCTAAACCGATAAGTTTTTCCTTTACTTTATTTTCAAATATCTTTTTATATTTCGTTTTTCTCTTGGTTTTCTTATTCCTTTTTGGTTGCACGGCATTTTTATTTCTTTCTCGTTTTTGCACCCCTCCCACTTTTTAATTAACCTTTTTACTTTTTTGTTGAAACTATTATTGTCTTTGGTTTGCTCCTTTCATTTTACATTTTTATTTTGTTCGTAAATAATTTTTGTCCTTTGTATGCCAAATCAAAAAACATTTAAGAGAAATTTAAGCCGTTAGACTGTGGTGGGTTTTCCACTATGGTCGATCATAATAACACTGATATCCCGGAGACACTGGTGTCACCTACTAAATCGGCCTGGTCTGAAAATAGGCCGCTTCAAAAAGATGGCATATTTTATGCCAACGAAAGAGACAAATTCGAGACAACCTTCAACGGTAACGAGTTCCTCACAATTAAGGAGGCCTTGAATGCGGTGGAACCGCGCACAATTTCCTTGCTGACTTCAGACGTTAAAACGCGGAAGTTAATGGGAGTCAACAGGGAAAGTATGGAAGATGCCCTAAAGGCCCTGCAGATCAACCCCAAAGTGCTAGCGAGAAGGACTAATGTCTTATGGGACATCCTTCTCCAGACTGAACAGCAAGCGAAGGACTTGGCAGGGAGAACCTTAAGCACAAAAAACTTGAGGCTTCAGACGGAGTACATGGGCACCCGCAGGACAAAAGTTACCGTCCACGGTGTGCCCGTAAATATCTCGGAGGACCGTATGGGGGCCTTCTTCACCAAATTTGGGGAAGTGAACGAAGTGAAGGCCCTTAGAAGTAAATCTGGCATCGAAACAGGGGACATGGAGTTACAGGTAACCCTGGACAGATCGGCCTTCAGGAACGTCCCCAACACATTTATCTGCCGTAACAGGAAGATGCTGTTGGTGGTGGAGGGCAGAAAGCCTTGGTGTTGGTCGTGTGGAGTGTCGGGCCACATGGCAAAGGAGTGCCCCAGCAAAAAGGGCACACAAGCTGCACCAAGACCGGCATTGTCAACAGCCAAAACAGTAGCACCTAGTAAACCGGAGGTGGGGACTTCAAAATCTGACAGAGACTGGAAAGAGGTGGTTAGAGGCCGGAAGTCTCCTAAAGTTTTTTCTCCACCCCCCAAAAAAGAGATACTTCACGAAATGAGGCAGTCACAGCCTGATAATGTAAAGGAGGTGCCAACACAGCAGGAAGGGCTGCAATTACCGAAGGAAGGCTAGCAGCCAAAACAACAACAGGAGAAGCAGCCGAAACGACAGGAGAAGGAGCCAAAACAACAGAAGAAGCAGCAAAAAGAGCAGCAGCAACAACAAAAACAAGAGCAGCAGCAGCGACAACAACAACAAGAGCAGCAGCAGCAAACAGAGATGGAGGTGGAAAGAGTGCCTCCACGTCGGGCTTCATCCCTGAAAAGGTGCAGGGAAGAAGACGATGACGTAGAAGACGAACAACAGCAAAGATATTCTGGCAGGAGTAGGGCGGAGGAAGGCATGGATAGATCCAGGTCGCTCTCCGTCCCTGCTTCACCAAGAGAATCGGTGGCTTCGACCAAACCTAGGAGCCACCCTCCCTCCCCATCTCGTGCTCCACCCCCATCTCCCTCCACTTCCTCCCTAGGCTCATCGGGCACCCCACCACACACATCTACCTCTTCCCCTCCCCACCCTTCCAGGGAGAAAAAGAAGAAGAAAAAGATGTTCGCAGGCCCCGAAACCATCTGTAAGGTGGACAGGGAGGACTTCAAATGGGGTCTGACCAATCAAAAAAAAAGCCATCTTAGGAGGACTCTACAAGATGGAATCCGTAGATGGGAAAAGCATCGAGGACCCCGAAACTTCCCACAGGCCCCAGGCGTAATAACCTGCGTGAGGGAGAAGGGGGCTTACTTAAAAGTGTGGAACCACATCTTCGAGGCTAAAGAAGCCTTCCCCGAGATCAGAGTCGTGGAAACAGAGAACTCCACCTTAAAAAAACTAAGGAACTTTTGTGCTGGGATGGTCCCCGTGTTACTCCATCCCTCCTTATATAGGGCGGTAAAACTAACATACCCCACGGACGTCGGCGGGATTGTCCTGGACGGTCGTATGACGACCGAATTAGGAACGGGGAATCTAGAACACGCCGTCGGGGTCCTTACCAGCGCAGATTTCCGCCCGGTATGTGAGTAGGCTTTTTGCTTTTCTCTTTTTCTTTTTTCTTTGCAGGCCTAAACCATGTCTGTCAAGATAGCGACGCTGAATGTGAATGGCTTGAGGGATCGGGGTAAGGCGGCCCGCCTGCTCCGGGACCTCTTGTCGTTCGGCGTGGATGTCGCCGCGATCGAAGAGACCCACTTTGTTTGCAGTTCCGATGCGTGTGTGCTGTCTAACGACTTTGTCGTCTATTCAGCATATGGGGACCGAGCTGCCGGAGGAGTGTCTTTGCTGGTGAAGCGGACTCTAGATGCGAAGGTGGACCTTGTGCATACCGATGCCGAGGGACGGTTGATCGTGGCCGATATTGCCGTGAAAAGTGGTTCGTTTCGGTTCGTTTTGGTTCGTTGCGGTTTATGCGCCCAACGACCAGGGGGAGCGGGTTTCGTTTTTTCGGCGATTGGAGGCTTTCCTGGTGGATTCGACGCGCTTAGCTCTAATGGGGGAGTGGAATGCCATCCTGGACCCCAAGTTAGATCGGCGGTGGTGTGCTAGCGGGAGAAAGGGCGATCGTAGCCTGGTCGATCTGATCGCCGACTTCGGTCTCGTCGATAGATACCGGGTCGATCACCCCGGGCGGAAAATGTGGACGTGGGCCCGTAGCTGGCCTTGTGACAAGGTGGTTAGCTACCTCGAAAGAATGTTAGTGAGAAGGGCCGACACAGATCTGTTAGATTGTCCCACGTTCCACTGGGTAGGCTACACGGACCACAAACTCGTTTGTGCCCGTGTGGCACTAGAACATAGGCCTAAAATGGCTGGCTACTGGAAGTTCAATCTGTCCTTACTGGACAGGCGGGACTTCCGGGAGCAGCTGACTAGCTTAGTGCAGCGGGAGCTAGTGGGGGCGGTTACCGGGAATAGGTGGTGGGACAGACTTAAATGTAGAATTAGGTCCTTCACCACTGACTTCAGCAAACGGCTCGCCCTAGATAAAGCTGATAAGGTGAGGACGCTTAAAGCTAGTCTTTCCCGGGCGGAGGCTGGGGGGGATCCCCTAGAGATAGCCTTAGCTAGGGAGGCCCTGGAGCGTTTGAATAGAGAGCGCTACATGGGCCAGGTAATTAGACATAGGTTAAGCAAGATGTCTTCCAAAGCCGTGAACATGGGCGCAGATCTGCGCCGGGAAGAGGTCCGTCGAGGTGACGATCGTTACATTCGTGAAGTCAAAAACCCGGAGGGGTGTACCCTTCGGGCCACCGACGACATGTGCGAGGCGTTTCGGCGGCATTTTGAGAGCCGCTTTACCAGGGAGCCTGGTCTTCGTGAGGACGAGTTTCGCAGCTATTTGGCTGACTTTCCTCGGCTTTCGCCGACTGAAGCGGCTAGCTGCGAGGGAGAGATTACCGAGGGTGAGGTCTACGCGGCTTAAAAGAAGGTCGGCAGAGGCAAGTCCCCCGGTCTGGATGGTCTGCCTTATGAAGTGTACTTGAGGCTGTCGCACATCTTTGTCCCGATTTTGACGGTTGTGTTCAACAACTGGTTCCGGCAGGGGTCCCTCCCCGACCGGTTCTCTAGGGGTGTGATCACGCTGTTGAAAAAGGGCAACGGTCTCGGGGGGAACATAGACGACTACAGGCCCATAACTCTGCTAAACAGTTAAAGATTTTGGCCATGATCCTGCAGGAGCGCTTGCACTCAGTTGCCGAGTCTCTGTTGGGTCTCGAGCAGACCTGTGCTGTGAGGGGTCGAACAATTCAGAGCAACCTGCATTTGATCCGCACGATCATAGAGGGAGTAAAAGACGACGAGATAGCCGCGCTGATCAATTTGGATCAGTCCAAGACATTTGATAGGGTTAACGATCGCTACCTGGCTGCTGTCCTGCAGGCCGCCGGATTCGCACCCGATTTCTGCCGTTGGATTAGCCTCCTGTATCGCTCCCCCAGTGCGGTGGTACAGGTAAACGGGAAGCTGTCGGGCCCTTTTGCGCTGTCTAGGTCGGTTCGTCAGGGTTTCCCGCTGTCGCCCCTACTTTACGCTTTGGCGTTGGAGCCGCTCCTTTGCCGGCTGAGGGACAGGGCGTGCAGTCCGGCCCTATGCAGAATCGCCGTTCCTGGCGGGGCTCGAGCCAGGGTTTCCACGTACGCCGATGAAGTATCTGCCTTCGTGTCGTCCCGCAGAGACATTAAGGCGGTGCTGAAGGCGCTTGATCGGTACGAAAAGTTGACAGGGGCCAAGATTAACCGCGACAAGTCGTCCGGCTTTCGGCTAGGTGCCTAGAAGGGGGTCGATCTTCCGGGGCCCTTCGGTTGGACGGACGGTCCTGTCCGCATTCTCGGAGTGTGGTTTGGGCCCGACCTCCGGCTGGAGAAGAATTGGTCTGAAATACGAGCAAAGGTTGACGCAGCCGGTCAGACTTGGCGCCGACGGAGGTTGTCCGTAAAGGACAGGGCGGAGGTGTGTGCTACATACATCTTCCCTCTGATCCTTTATCGATTGTCCGTACTTCCTCTCTGTGACGGCCATAGGGTGCCGCTCGAGCGCTCTCTATCCTCCATTTTGTGGAGGGGATGCGGGAATCGGGTCGACAGAGATGTCTGTGCACAACGTCCGTGTCATGGGGGGCTGGGAATGCCGCACTTGGTGAGCCACAAACGTGCCTCCAGGCTGGTTTTCCTACGCTGCGCGTTGACAGGAGATTCGGTTATGGCGGGGATTGTTAGGGACGCGTTCCCTTGCCTTACTATCACTCCCCCCATCTCGTGGGTTGAGCGCCGTCGTAAACCCCGGGAGCAATCGGTTTTCCTTCGCGAGTGTCAGTCGGCCTTGCGGGCCGTCCCTCGGTCCAGTGACCTTTCTCGGCCTAGGAAGGTCTTCTATCGTTTGTTCGTGGAGGGGTTCGCGAAGGATTCCCTGCGTGTGGATCTCGGCTTGTTGGAGGACGAGTTTCGGTCTTACTGGTCTTGGGCGCCAGCGGCGGATTACCTCAGTAACCCTGAGTTTTCGCTTACCTGGCGACTGGCTCGGAATCGGCTGCCTCTCAATGACAAGGTCTTCATATGGGGCTTGGCAGATTTGCCAGACTGCGAACGGTGCGGCCTTGGCTTAGAGGAAACGGCTTCGCACGCCTTCTACCATTGCTTCCGGGTCCGCCCCTTATGGGACCATGTCGGCGAGCTGACGGCTCGTCTCGCTCCCAAAAAGCTCGTGCCCATTGATCGCGCATACGCGTGTGACAATGTGTCGCCCGCGTATTCCGGGGTGAAACGGATGGTGTTTCTCACGCTGCTAGCCACGGCCCGAATGGTGATATGGACGACGCGACAGGAGGAAGTCTTGCGGGGTATCCGTCTTTCTCATCAGGATCTGTTCCGATTCTTTGAGCATCAGCTCAAGATGAAGATCAGAACTGATAGGAAACGCTTGCATTCGACAGTCTTCAGCGAAAGGTGGGTGACTGAGGCGAGCTTGGATCGCGTGAACGGGGCAAGCCTTGATTTTCTCTTTTAGGTCAAGCCTACGTTACATCGGGGTGGTTTCCTGTGGAGCCCTCCCCTTGGTTAAGTTAGACAGGCTTTTGTGTACCTAGTTAATGTGAGTGAGTGTTGTTCCCGGCCTGTATCCCGGCTGCTCTTTAGTTATGATCCAGCCTGAGATTCCCGACCTCCCCAGTTTGTTTTTGACCCCCCTTTATCTCGACTGGGTCAGCTTTATATTTTCCCATGCCCTTATGGTTTTTTTATCCTTTTCCCACTCCCTTAGCGAGAGAGCTGCTTGATTTTGTCCGTGGGGTAGAATACAGTGGCCTCTCTGTTTTAAGGGTTGGACGGGTCCTACTAACATCAGTTATGTTTAATTTTCACTGTGTTAATATATATTTTAGTTCGTTATTGGTTTCATCTCCCTCCCCTCTCATCTTTACATCATAGAATTTTGTATATATATCTTTTTAGTATCATTAAATTTTTATGACACGGGGCGCGTTTTGTAGGTCTGCCTAGTGTGGATGCGGTATTATGGTGCATGGAGGATCGATTGGTGACGGACGAGTTCTTGTGGTGAATGGGTAAATTGTAAAGTACGAATGGGTCGCGAATCAGATTAGCTAGGTATAAGATAGTGAAGACCAACCTTTACCCCTCCCCCTTCTTCGGCCTTGTGCCACAATTTTGTATTTTATACGAAATAAATATCAACAGTTGAAACCCAACCTAAATAAAATTAATTATGGCATCTCTACAAATATTCTTAGAAGCCATTGGTTTATACCAACGGCTTTCGATTCATACTTCTACAATTCAGTCTCGTGTGGTCATGTGTGACGTCATGAGATGCGGTGCGATTTTCGCTTCTAGCGTCTTATATGCGCGTGTTTATCGTTGCTTAGAAATCTTCTATATAAACATTGACAGACTATCATCACTGTCTCGTCCGTATATTGTTTAATATGTTGTAATTGACATCTTTGATAATGGCTTAAGTAAGCCGAAAGCTTAGATTGTATTAAAAAATATGGATCACTACTGTGAATTTCTTTCTTCTTTCAACGATAATGTTATTAAACTTATAAGAAGTTACGAAAAAAATTTACATAAAATAGACAACACTTGTCTATATTATTTAATGAAACGTGTATGACTGAAAAGATGCTGCCTAAATACAGACAATATATATATATATATATATATATATATATATATATATATATAATAAAATCCATTCATACTTACGAATAAACTTCCGTGTATTGATGTTAAAGCATAAGTGAAATGTGCTATAGCTGTTCAAATTTCTTTTATTTTCATTTCCCAAGGACTTTCGATCTTTTTCCAAGATCATCTTCAGGGGTGCAAGTAGTACAAAACAATATGTTGTTCATAAGTATAAGTATTTATATAAAGATGTGCGTTGTTTTCTATTACCGTAATTTTTTCCTTAGGCTTTTAAATGCAAAACAGTTGACAATATACGGTGCGTTCATTAGAACGTGAAAAAAATTATCCATTATGGAATTTATTCTTGTATGTTATAATGTTATGGTCACTTGCGCATTAAATTATGAAAAAAAAAACTGTTCCTTTACATGAATTTCACAACGTTACGGCAGTATTTATGAAACGAAAGATGAAATCATTGTTTGGAAATGATCCAGCGTCCCTTAAAAAGGGTCTGGTGAAATAAATTATTATAATGGAAACTTAAAGTGTTGTGTTTTTCTTTAAAATACATATGTATGTATATATATATATATATATATATATATATACATATATATATACATATATATATATATATATATATATATATATATATTACGTTGATGCAAAAATAATATCATTTTTTGACGTTAAAATACGTCAAAAAACGATATTATTTTTGCACCAACCTAATATATATATATTTTTTGTTTTTATCATATATGTTACATATGCTATATATATATATATATATATATATATATATATATATATATATAGAGAGAGAGAGAGAGAGAGATGCTGCCATACGTTTTTTGCATCAGACTGATTAATGATCTAGATCTGTTCATTCCCAACTACTCTTCAGAAATATTTTCCCACACTGCTTTAATCACATGATATGAAAAGATACTTTGTATTTTTTTATTCGTTATTTGGATGCTGTTTTCTGTGCATATGAATTCAACCGTGTTTATTTAGAAAGCTGTCATATAATGTAAATGCGTTTTACTGTGCCGAGGAACCAAGTAAATTATGCTTGCTAAACAGGCAAGAAAAAATACGCCATCTATTATATAGTAATTTAGTTTTTGTTACATTCTACATCTAACGTACATCAAGGAAATTATCCCTCAAAAGCTAACGCGAAAGAAATACTAATATAAAATTACTACTACTATTACAATATCAATAACCATTTCAATATTTCCATCATTGTTCTTTGTAAAATTATTATTACTAATACTATGAATGACAATGACAATAATAATAATATTACGAACAATAATAAATAGTACTAAATAAATAATGAATAATAAATAAATAAATAAATAAATATAAAAAAATAAATGCATAAATACAAAAAATAAATAGATTATTCTGGTCCAGTAACTGTTATCGATCTTACCAGTACTGAAGTAGTGTAAAACGTCAATATCTTCATTATACCTTCAGGATGTGATATTTTAGAAGTTGTTGTCTTAAAAGACAACAACATGTAAAATATTTATCACATCATATCTTAATATTTAGCGCTACTCTGTATTGAGCACTCTTTTAAATTAAATGTTAAGTACAGAAAAAATTTACTTCATTTGTCGTCATTTTACCTCTCTGTCTGTCTCTGTCTCTGTCTCTCTCAACATATATATATATATATATATATATATATATATATATATATATATATATATATATATATATATATATATATAATGGAGATTAGAGTCAACTGCCAGAGGCGACAGTCTATATAATACTTAACCAAAATTGTCAGGTCATGAACATTGAGGTTAAACCTGAAACAGACAGTCTTGTCTGGGTGTTGACTGTAATAACACTTTTATCTTTACAAGCTGTCTATTCCGGATATTGAGTTCCTTATCGCAGAAATATAGCATATATTAAAACAATAATTTGTCATATATATATATGTCTAATTGAATAAATTATAGACATTATGTTTCCTAATTTTTAACAAAATCCGTTCATATCTGTCTATATTTCTGAGATGAGGTATTATGCACACTATTTACATTGATCAAACTATCATCCTCATATCTGTTGCCATATTTATCACAACGTTTCGGAGGTTGTACGCTCCGGCCTTCTTCAGGTGGTTGGAATGTCGAACTCAACCCTTTATTTCGCTCGCTTGGGTAGACTGTTCTAGTTCCACGTCTAATGGATGTCAGTTATAAGTCATCTCCTGTTAATTAACCTCTCCAAGTTCTCCACCGACTTAACCAGATATTGAACTCACACTCTCTGGGTCCTGTCACTGGATCTAACTAACTTCTTTATCCACTGTGCCATGTGTCCTTGAGGACAAACGTTGTGATAAATATGGCAACAAAGATGAGGATGGTAGGATGTAAATCCGTTCATAATTACGATTTTAAAAGATGAAAGAAATGTGCTTTAGCTGTTTTAATTTCTTTTATTTTCATTTCCCAAGTACTTTCGTTCATTATCCAAGATCATCATCAGGGTTACAATACAAAACTATATGTTGTTTATTAATATATGTATTTATAATACGTTGTGCGTTGTTATCCATTCCCGAATTTTTACATGATGCTTTTAAATGAACAATATTTAACATCAATACACGGAAGGTTATTCGTAAGTATGACTGTATTTTGTTAAAAATTAGCAGACATAATGTCTGTAATTTGTTCAATCAGACATGCCTAAAAGAGAATTTGCTGTTAAATGCACAAATATATATATATATATATATATATATATATATATATATATATATATATAGAGAGAGAGAGAGAGATAGAGAGAGAGAGAGGGAGAGAGAGATGCAACAGGTAAATTAGGAATAACATTTATCTAGGAAACGTAATAATGAATAATCCTTGAAAGCAACTAGTATGGCAGCATTCACCAATTTAAACAAGGAGACTATTCAGAAGATTTGCAGGTGATTCCGATGTCGTCTGGAAGCCGTGGTTAAATCCGATGGCGATGTTACTGAATAAATTTACTTTTTCCCATTTCAAGATATTTTTGTGTAATTATGGTAAATATATCCGTTAAAATGAGATGTCAGTGTTTTCATATTAAACATCACTTGAAATAAAAAGAACGAAACCCTCCATCAACAATGACAAGAGAGATAACAGCTTTTACCCGAAAGATTGTTTTAAGAGGTTTGGTATGGTTAGGTTAGGTTAGGTTAGGTTAGGTTAGGTTAGGTTAGGTTAGGTTAGGTTAGGTTTGGTTTGGTTTGGTTTGGTTTGATTTGGTTTCGGTATATCAACCTCAATGTGTTATTTAATGCCGACAAAATATTTACTGCTGGTAATTTAAAAAAATATATATATTGCTGGTTTTTTCGTTTTAAAAGTATTTCTGGTAGTAAACCTATTTTTACACTTTCATAGTGTTTTGACCCCAGTCTGGGGGTTAACTATTTGCACATCGCTGGGACCGTAAGAGGTGCTACCACCCCTGGTCAAGCTGGACCTGGGAACACCAGCAATTTAGACGTGGTTCCACGCTTCTCTAACCCTCTTGATCAGAGGCCTTGCTGTTGGATGTAGTTTATCGTCTTACCCAGGACGCGGATGTAGTATATCGTCATATCAAGGACAGTGTTTTAAGGGAAATATTGTATGAATTACACCCAACTGTATTTGCTCAACAAATGACAAATATTTACTCAAAAGGAAATGATTGCTATTAACATTACCATTTATACATATTGTTCATTAAACATGACTAACAAGGTATTTCTTTTTTTGATTCTTCTGTACATACAAGAGTCTTCTTTTCTGGGGTGAATTAATTTAAAATTGCCCAAAGGTTGTTTTTTTTTTTTGTTCCTAGTCCTTTCGGTTAAACTGTTAACCAATTTCAAGGATTATTCTTTTTTTGTGTGGTACTACTATAATACATGGTGGAATGTGCTGTTACAGATGGTATATAGATGGTATATATGTTACAGACTGCAACACCCTTGATTATTATGTGTGGTGCACAGCTGAACGAGAGAATAACTAAACTCCTTTTTACACCAACTATGAACTGAAAGCAACTATTATGGCAGCATTCACCAATTTAAACAAGGAGACCGTCCAGAAGAGTTGCACGAGATTCCGAAGTCGTCTGGAAGCCTTGGTTAAAGCCAATGGCGATTTTACTGAATAAATTTATTCTTCAGTATTTCAAGATTTTTTTGTCTAATTTTGGTAATATATATCTGTTAAAATGAGATCTCAGTGTTTTTTTTTTTTCCATCTTGCGTAATTTAGCCGACAATTTATCCATCGCACATATATATATATATATATATATATATATATATATATATATATATAATGCATAAAAAGTTAACGGTCAGAGTTGAATCAAACCAGGAAACAGTAATATTAACACGTGGTCAATACACGTGTGAAAAAATAAAACAAAAATAAAATAATATGTAGAGTATTTAGCTTTAAAAATCAGGAGGTCACTTGAATTCGCTACATTGGTTTCAAACTTACGGAAGCCTCAGGCAAAAGAAAAGCAAGAGGATTTTAAATGTATCGGTGAAAGGAGGTGGGGTGAATGTATATTACTTTTTTTTTATTTTTATATGTGTTTAAGGAGAATTTTGTAAGCAATGAATTAAGACTTCGGATTTCTGGGGGTTTTTTTTTCTCAAGATTTGGCTTATATATGAGGGTGGATAAAATTTTTTTTTACAATTTCAGTTAACCGCCTCACCGATATATTTACCTTCTTCTTCTTCTTCTTCTTCTTCTTCTTCTTCTTCTTCTTCTTCTTCACATCCTTCTCCTCATTTTCTCTTACACCCGACGTCACACGTTTCTTTATTTAATTTTGGAAATAATAATAATAATAATAAAGGGTTCATTATTTCTTTAAAAAATAAACTGTTAAGAGTTGATCCGATAAAAATCGCCTGAGTATACCGTAAGGTTGAAACCAAGGTATCGAATTCATCTGACCTCCTGTTCTGTTTCTGATTACATGGAAGATTTCCAAGCAACGAAAATTGCACCGCAACACATGACCACGCGAGAGTGAATTCGAGAAGTATTAAGTATATGCACGAGTTTGTCGTTGCTTGGAAATATCCCATGTAAACAGAAACAGACTATCATCACTGTCTTGTCCGCGTATTGACTAATATATTGTACAGTCATTGTCATCTTTGATAATGGCTTATATAAGCCGAAAGCTTAGATAGGATTAAAAAAATATGTATCAATATTGTGATTTTCTTTCATCGTTTAATGATAATGTTATTAAGCTTATCAGAAGATATGAAAAGAATTTACATAGCATAAATAAACACTTACCTATATTATTTAACGAAACATGTATCAATGAAAAAATGCTACCTATATATATATATATATATATATATATATATATATATATATATATATATACACACACATTTATTCCAAATACAGCTGTAGTATATTATCTGTTTGCTGAACACAGATGAGAAATACCAAAACAGCGTCTGATTATTGCAGCTTGTCACGCCATATTCCATTTTTACTTATTACCAACTAGACTGCTAAGCTACATTAACTGCACGTCACATAACCGCCAATATTAAAACTTCCTCGCTGTCAAAATTTGACTTATTAATATATCGCTTTCTTAGATGACTGTCAATAATTCGGAATGCATAAGTCAGTAATATTGTGATTGATATTAAATGTGTCAGAAAAGAAGCAATGGTAGATTGATTATGAAAGGAAAGAAACGGCTGTTTGTATTATCTATGTATTATCTATCTATCTATCTATCTATCTATATATATATATATATATATATATATATATATATATATATATATATATATATACACGCAGACACGCGCATATATATATATATATATATATATATATATATATATATATATATATATATATATATATATATATATATATAATCACACACAAATATATATATATATATATATATATATGCAGCGTGCAAAAGAATACCTTTACAAATTTTGGGGGCGGGTTCAAGGCACCAAAACAACGGCAAAATTCCATATAGACTTATTTTCGAAAGACCATCGTTGTACCGCAAGGCAGCAACTGATAGCAAATATTCAAAATGTCCACCGCATGCTTCTGCACCGTCGGATCATTGACTGGCGGATCCTTTCATATACTCCCACACAGTGTCGAATAAAACAGGCCCCAATGACATGCTGATGCTAATACCCTTGGTATTAGCATCAACATGCTAATACCAACGTGATAATACCCTTGGGAAAGGTGTGAATTCTCTTCTCCCTCCAGCTATGAGTAAATAGCAGGACAGACTGTGTTCTATAGCCTTGGATGGCAACGGGTCGAGGAGAAGGAAAACTCTGAATTCAAAACCTGCGGAGGCTCGTTTGGGGACCTTGTGGCACGTAGTTCACTAAGTCTCTGTAATCGGCCCTTCAAAAAGTGTGGATGGTCCTGCACGAAACTTTTATTACTATAATCAAATCTCATGTGCTGTACATGCGAGTTGGGGACCGCTTGTGAATTCCAAATTCCCATGAAACACCATTATTGGAGCCGGCTCAACCTACGCCGGGTGAACGCAATTACAGGTACAGGGGGAACATGCTGATGAGTCTCTGCATTATTAACGCCTGCTGCATAAACCAATTGTTTTACGTGGCCACAAAGAAGAAAACCCACATCCATGACGATTCACAAATAATACACTTAACGGTTCCCTATGCCCTTAAGGTATTTAGAACCAAATATTTCTCCACAATATATTGACGGTAAGTCATTTTAATATACAATGTGCCAGTTTTTGATTTGTAAATTGTAAATTTCCAAGGCGCGTATTATACGCTCCGGCCTTCTTCAGGTGGTTGGAATGTCGAACTGAACCCTTTATTTCGCTCATTGGAGTAGACTGTTCTAGTTCCACGTGCCATATTTAATGAATGTCAGTTGTCAGTTATCTCCTGTTAATTTCCTTCTCCAAGTTCTCACACTCTTTAGGTCCTGTCACTGGATCTAACCAACGTTTTTATCCACTGTGCCATGTGTCCTTGAGGACATCTGGGTATAAATTTCTGGGTATTATAAACCTAATGTCTTCAGCAACCATTTTTACCAGTGCTCATATTGCAATTTTGCTGTTATCATTCATATTTTTACCAGAGCTCATATTGCAACTTTATTGTTATCATTGCTTTTTCTCTGGTACACATTATTACTGGCTCCCATATTGTATTTATTTCTATGCTTGGTCAGCTCAGGAGATTTTTGTGGCCTAGCATATGTGCTGATTCCTTAAGTTTACGAATTTTCCAATGGTGTACCTTGTCTATGATGAGGACAATAATCCGAATAAAGTAAATAATGTACATAATACCTCATCTCAGAAATATACAGACTCTGACGGATACAGGAGCTGGCCTTGAAGTACCCTCCATGCTGTACTAGGAGAGGTAAGACATACTAGGAACATTTGACTTATGCTGATACCTCTTCCGTCTCCGACTGCCTGTAAGATGTGTCTTTCGTGGCGAGACGTACAAGGGGATCTCGATTTTCCTCCATCCATATTTTCTAGTGCCATAGATCATGTCTCAGCAATACGTCGATAAACAGCAGCAAACGATCGATGATTCGACTGTCCTCGGTCTAGGAACACAGTCTGGTAAACCGTGTAGCCTCGCGTTTATTACCATTCGGACGGTCGTATGTAAAAATCATATCTGCCTGTTCACGTTATGGATATGCCATTGTTAAACGGAACACTTCTCAGTTAACTCACTACTGCACACGTTAAACGTTGAAGGCAGACTAGCTAATGTACAGATTCTATACGTTTTTGTTGCCGTAATACCTATCATAACATCTGTATTTTATTCTGAACCTTCGAAATGTTTTATTGCGTCTTCTACTAACAAAAAAGTGACACGTGTTTATAAAAAGTGAATTATTAGGTTGGCCAGGAAACAGAACAAAACTTTATCTTTGTCTGGTGGAATTTCCAAAGTGTACTGCATTTTGAGCTTGTTCCATATGGTAGCATCATCAACACTAAACTGTATTGCCAGCAGCTAGGCCACATGTATTACAAACTAAAGGTGTATACTGCTTTAGTCAATTGAAGTCAGGCTTTGTTTCAGCAAGACAATGTGAGTCCACACATCCTGCCAGGTTGACTAAGGAGAAGTTCAAACAGATGGACGGTGTTGAGGCTCTTCCACATCCACCATTCAGTCCCGATGCTGCTCCAAGTGACTATGGCCTATTCCACTCAATGGCACACTTCCTCCGCTACCAGTAATTCAAAATTTTCGATGACGTGAAGGAAGCTTGTTTACAGTTTTTTTTTAATCAATTCTAGCAGAATGGAATCTGGGACAGATTCAGATGCTGGTTGATCGCTGACAGAAGATAGTCAAGAATGATGAACTTTATGAAGAATAAATGTTGGTGTTGCTCCATAAAATTTTGTTATTTTCTTTCTGCTTTCTAAATGAGTCATGACTTTTTGGCCAACTTAATTATTTAAGTGATATTTAATTTTAAAATATATTATTTTTTGGTTAAATCTTAAATGTTACAACCTGATACATCATTGTTGTAATAACTTTTAGCACTCTGTAGGTGATTATTTTTGCCAAGCAAAATATTAGTCCTGCTAATGCAAATTGAATTTGGATTTCTTGGTTGTGTAGTTATATTCTTCTAGAGCAACCTCTAAAACAATCTTGACTGAAATTGAGAGCCAGGCTACTGCAATTTCAAATATATAGAACTAATATATAAAACACTATAATTTGAGGAGATTCCATAAAGAGGAAATAATATTTATAAATGATTCTCAGTGCTAAGTGTTTTCATAAACCAACATTAAGCTGTTGTTTTTTTGTTTTTTTTTTCATAAAATAAAAATTATTATATTTAGTTATCTAATATAAACTGTTATTTAGGACGTGTGTATTCAGATTACATAAATATAAATGTTTTTTTGGCAAAAAGTCTACGTGATCTTTTATTGAAACCCAATAAATAATGAATCAGTGGCTTTGTTAAAAGAAGGATCACAATTTTCTTCACTTTAATCTGTTATTACTTAATTCCACTTGAAAAAGTATTAACTATGGGAAAAAAGGTTTTTGTTGTTTTCCTCATTATAATAAAGGTTTTAAACCTTAAGTACTGTCTAGACATTACTCAGATTAAAATAAATCTCATATATATATATATATATATATATATATATATATATATATATATATATATATATATATATATATATATATAACCTGCAACTGTCAATGTCAAAATTACTCATAGTGATAAAGGTTAGCATGAATATTGTAACAGAAAATATGTCCATTTCTTGCTTATAATACAAGATTTAGTAATAATAATAATAATAAAATATTTCCAACTAGGTACAATCACCTACAAAAGTATAAGTGTAAGTATATTCTTTTTTTACATTGAAATACATTTGTGGGTAGAAATAGAAAAGAAGTAGCCCTAAAAATATCATTAAATTGTTTATCTGTTTACAAGAGACAATATAATTAAGCAAGTGACACATGTTTGTAAACAATGGATGAGTTGACACAGACCTGTAGATATTCATGGTCATAGGCATAAATGCACGTAAACATAGTTTGAAAGAAACAAAACGATGTCTAACTTCAATACACAGGAGGAACGAGGAAAACGCTTGACAGTCAGAAGGAAACAAGTATATTTCTCTAGTCAGAAGAATTCGCTGAAACATATATAATTAGTCTCGAAATACACAGCGTTAGAGATTCGTTCACGAAGATATAATGAAGCTGACGCCAAAGATAGGAAACAAACAGGGGAAACAAACATAAAAAAGAAAAGTTGTTTTATCGGATCGAGCTCACCCCACGAGTCGCCCTGGTGAGTCGACATTTTCTTTTCATGACTAATATATTTCACTTGGGAGATCAGTAAACACGGGAAGCATTAGCGGAAGATAGCAAATGACACTTCGTTAGTCGAAAGAAAAAAAAACGCAAGGCATTTAGACCATGTCTCTTTTTTTTTCAAATTCTTTTTACCTTCCATAATGTGTAGCCAATCACGTGTCGGGCAATTTTAACTCTGCCTACTATTTTATGAACATAACCCAAAACACATGATATAATGGAATATGCGTACACCTGTATTCCCCTTCACTAGAATATGATAGACTGGTGTCCGTCATAAATTCATTGACACTATTTACATTATTCGGACTATTGTCCTCATCTTTGTCGCCATATTTATTACGTTTCGGCCCTTCAGTATATGTCTATATTTCTGAGATGTGGTATTATGTACACTATTTACATTATTCGGACTATTGTCTTCATCTTTGTCGCAATATTTATAACAACGTTTCGGTATTTCAGTATCTGTCTATATTTCTGAGATGAGGTATTATGTACACTATTTACATTATTCGGATTATTGTCCTCATCTTTGTCTCCATATTTTATTAAAACGTTTCGGCCGTTGTATGCTCCGGCCTTCTTCAGGTGGTTTCAATGTCGAACTGAACCCTGGGGAGACTGTTCTAGTTCCACGTGCCATGTTTAATGGATGTCAGTTATCAATTATCTCCTGTTAATTTCTCTCTGAAAGCTATCCACTGCCTTAACAGGGTATTGAATTCACGCTCTTTGGGTCCTGTCACTGGATCCTCAAGGACACATGGCGCAGTGGATAAAGGCATTGGTTAGATAAACTAATTCTAAATACTTTCATGGTAAGTGTTTTGATAAGTTCTTCGCTATGTTACCTAGATTATGAATTTATTCACAGTTTACAGTTGTGCTGGCCATATCTCGCTTGTAAAACTCCCTTCCGTCTCCATACTTTCCAGCCAACTTTAATCTAAAAAAAATTAAATGCAATATCCTTGACTATCTACTCCCCTCCTGTTTACTCTATTCTCTTTACGTTCATCATTAATGTTTATATTCCTAATTCCTCCGCACTGTATGTTGCTTCTGTGCTGTTGGATCATTGTCTGGCGGATCCTTTCAAATACTCCCACACGGTGTCGAATGGAACAGGCCCCCATGACATGTTGTTGAAGCATAGAATATCTGCATTATTAACGCCTGCTGCATAAATCAATTGTTTTACGTGGCCACAAAGAAGAAAATCGACAATATTGAGTTAGCCGCTGCATCGTGAACAATGTGGATAAAATGTGCTCGATCCCAGTCATGCCTGAACTACATTTGTCTTCGGCTGTACGTCTTCTAGGGGCTCTACATCTTTTACAAGGTCGGAAAGTGTGTTCGAAATAAAGTATCTGTAGACAGCTCCTGTAAGATGTGCTGGAGGAACATGCAGGCCTACCAGGCAGTCACCTACAATTCCAGTTCAATCATTAATCGTAAACCGATGCTTGTATCTAGCTCACAAAACCGATCCGCTCACAAAAACTGTAAATTTGTTATTCCATCTCTTCCAAATGTTACCTCATCCGTAAACATGACTGAAAAGACAGATAACGGATCGGCAGTCTGTGCAATAAACCATCGGCAAAACTTCTCCCATGATGAGTGATCAGAGGGCGAATGTCCTTGCACAGGTTGCAAATGATACGGATACAGAAGCTGGACTCAGTCTTAGTGGATTTACTGCCTTGAATGGAGTGATATCGATTTAAAAAAAAACAATTCGTTCATCATTACAATTTTAACTGTAATACATTGAGCAGCTCGATGAAGCATAGTAAAAATAGATGTGATTTCTCAAGTAGCCATGACGATTCACAAATGCCCTTAAGGTATTTAGAACAAAATATTTCTCCCCAATATATTGACGGTAAGTCATTTTAATATACAACGTGCCAGTTTTTGATTTGTAAATTGTAAATGTTCTAAAGCGCGTATTACCACCGACCCAAGCTTGGTTGAGAGCCCCGGGCAGTGTTTCAGATTATCGTTATCTTAAAATTTGCTTTTTTCTCCTTACATTTAAATACATCACAAATTAAACAAAGCAAAACTGACTAATAAAAAATCATAAATTTTCGTGGATTTTGACGTTATTCTGGCGTTTTGTTTTTTCGTCCAAATCCTTGAATTTGTTTTACTCATGCTAAGTCTAGAAAAACACTTTTATAAAATTCTTTATTTTCATCCATAATGTTTATTGTGTAAATTATTCAAATTTCTAATAAAAAAATTATCAAGTTGGTGTTAAAAATTGTTACAAAACAATGTTGATTTAAAGATGAACAGAAGACAAGAATTATGGCAGCATTCACCAACTTAAACAAGGAGACTGTCCAGAAGAGTTGCAGGAGATTCCGAAGTCGTCTGTAGGCCGTAGCTGAAGCCCGTGGCAATTTTATTGAGTAAATTTACTCTTTATTATTTCAAGTTATTATTGTGTCATTATAGTTAAAATGAGATGTCAGTGTTATTTTCATTTTTGCTTCATTTAGACGAGAATATATCCATCGCACCCTGTACGCCAGCCGGCAAGCTAGCTAGCTAGCTAGCTAGCTAGATAGATAGATAGATAGATAGATAGATAGATAGATAGATAGATAGATGCAAAGTAACAGACCAAAATGGGATAGATAGATAGATAGATAGATAGATAGATAGATAGATAGATAGATAGATAGATAGATAGATGCAAAGTAACAGACCAAAATGGGATAGAGAGATAGATAGATAGATAGATAGATAGATAGATAGATAGATAGATAGATAGATAGATAGATAGATGCAAAGTAACAGATCAAAATGGGATAGATAGATAGATAGATAGATAGATAGATAGATAGATAGATGCAAAGTAACAGACCAAAATGGGATAGATAGTGTTGAAACTTGACTAATGCATGGAATAATAATGCAACACAAAATGTACTTAGAACAAAATGTATTGAAACAAGAAAGTGTACACAAAATTTACATATAGTCTTTTGTATATTCCTGGGAAGACCGTTCCTGGAGAATGTGTTGACTGAGTCGCAGTCGGGCAGAGTCTCTGGTTGAATCTCTTGATTTCTCCCCTCTCTTCCCGGTACCAACCATATTTATATACCGATAGATAGAGAGAGAGAGAGAGAGAGAGAGAGAGAGAGAGAGAGAGAGAGAGAGAGATATGCGAACTATATCAGACAGATAGATAGCTGAGAAAATATGAGTTAGATAGATATATGCATACATAGTAATTTTCCAAGCGTAGCTTAGATCCGGCACAAGACCGAAAGTATGGGGCACCCAGTGAGGATCGAGATACATACATGCATACATACTCTGCGTGACTTGCCATTTGTTATCAAGTTTTTATGGCTTTTATGCTGATTTTTAAGGCACATCTACCATAATTTTTCAGCGACTGGGAACAAAACACAGAAGCGAAACATTTTATAATTGTTTTGTTTTCTCTTTGTAATATTTTTTTCGCATGAGTGTTGCTTCCAATGGCGGCATGATGACAAGGAAAAATTTACGAAAAATATGGAAACCAGACTACGAAAAAATGTCTTCCAACAGATTCACAAAGACATATCTTCCATCAGAATCACAGGGAAGCTTTTGCATATCTATTGACATATGTGAGTAGAGTTGAGTGTGAATCTGAACGAATAGTCGTTATATAAGAGAATTTTGCCAATTTTATTCAGACATGTTTCACCAATGAACTGGCTTCTTCAGAAAAAGAAATTTCTATGACCGGTATTTTATAAAAAATGTTTTACCATACAATATATGTACATTGTAGCTATATAGGCACAAAAAAAACGGGACAGATTTCAAAGACATAATTTCGTTACGTAACGATTTGAACGGCTGACCATTTCTCATTGCTTGTTGCGATCTCTCGAAGAGATTTCTCAGTTTTTCTGTCCTTGATGCATTAAATTAAGTTATTGACATTTAGAATATAAATAAATGTACTTATTTTGAATCAGTCCGGTTTAGTTTAGCCTCACCAAAATTCAGAGGTTTTAAAGATGGCGACGAATAGCAAGAAAAGATGTCCGAAGACTATTTCATTTTCATTTAGAATTCAACGACGGAAAAACAAAATGAAGCAAAGGTTAACTAACATTCCATTTTGAATTGTCCTAAGCCTCTTGTGATAAAGAACAATATCATCTTCTTCGATGACCCGTATCAGTTCGGGTTGTGGTCGGACATGACTCTCCATAACCTCCTATCTTTGCAGACTTTAAGAACGTTTGAACCTCTGCTAAGTATCTCACCCCCAGTCCACCGTCTATTCATAGATGATCGTCAGGTAGATAATCTGGTGACTTACAATGCCCTTCTTACCACCAATATGTTCCCTTGAGTGCAACGTACTTCGCGCCGTCCAAGAAATGTTTACTGTTTTTGCAATTATGAGTATAATTGTCTTCATTGTCTCCGTTTTTCTTAAGACGTCTTCATTGTTTACGGGATCCGTCCGTCAAATTCTCAGCATCCTCTAGTAGACAGAATGTGCTGCTGCCTCCAAGTTTCTCGTCACCTGTAAGTAGATCGTCCAGCATTCACTGCAATACAAGATGATTGATATTAAATAACATTTCAGTTATCTTTTCACCGTTTCTAATGGGATTTTCCTGTTTTTTTTTTTAATATTTTGGCTTTTGGAATGCACTTTTCGCTATAATAATGCTTGGTCGAATTAGGGTGTTTCATTTTCCATCCTCTGTTAAAACATTTCACAGATATTGAAATTTCTATTCTTGTTTGATGATCACATCCCCAATTCGTATTTCGAATCTTGGGCTTTTTTTCTCTTCGTAACAAGCAATGTGTTTTATTGTAGTTTATTGTTAGTCCCTTCTTCTCGCTTTTTTCCACTGCCCTGTTAAGGAGGTCGTGCATGCCTTTTTTTGCCGTGCCAACGATCGACAGACTGTCATCTGCGTATCTCATACTGCTAAGAGAACACCCACCGATTATATATCCTGGTAGGGACTCCAAATCTCAAATTCAATGCCGATGTTGAATAAATCCCGTAAATAAGAGGGTCATTCAATAAATAGATAGAAGCTTACTTTTTCTATTTATTTATTTATTTATTTTTTTTTTGTTGTTTTACTTCTTTTTCACGTGGATTTAATTTCTTTTGCAGATTAAAAAAAAAACTTTCAGAGTTTTGGCGATTAACAAAGATGGCCGACCAAGAAGCATGCTCCAGGATTGAACAGCGGTCAGTTATCAAGTTTTTGGTTGCTGAAGGGTGCAAACCAGTTGAAATTCATAGGAGAATGTCAACTGTGTATGGTGTCACATGTTTCAGCCAAAAAATGTCTACAAGTGGGCTAAATTGTTTAAAGAAGGACGGAGCTGTGTTGAGGATGAAGACAGGCCTACAGAAGTGAGGTCTCCTGAGGTGATCGAATCAGTCAATGAACTCATTCAGTCTGACAGAAGAACTGCTGTGAACTGCTGAGGCAGCTCAAGAAAGACATAATGAACAAACGCGGGGGTCATCAGTCAGAAGGAGTCATCTTGCATCATGACAACGCAAGGTCTCACACAGCAGCCCAAACGGTGCAGACCATCAACGAGCTGGGCTGGGAACTGCGCCCTCATCCCCCTTACAGCCCAGACCTTGCCCCTTCAGACTTTCACCTGTTTGGTCCCTTGAAAGTGTTCACGAGAGGCACGAAGTTTAAAAATGACGATGAAATCAAAAGTGTTGTGAGCGACTGGCTGAGACATCAGTCCAAAGATTTTTACGCTGAGGGAATACAGAAGCTTGTGCACAGATGGGAAAAGTGTGTGATAGTGTTGGGAGATTACGTTAAAAAAGCTTCTATCTGTATTAGATGTCCTTATACCGAAAAATTCATCTTATTTATTGAATGACCCTCGTCGTTATAAGTATATAACATAGGTCGGTCTCAAGAGACCATCGATCTGTTCCCAAAGTGTTATGCTTCAGCTGCTGATAGTAGCGCGGCATCTGTTAGGTTTGTACAGGCCCACACGTGATTGACAGTCTTGATTGTAACGAAAGCACTGGTAACTGGTCCGGGGTGACAACTACGGCATTGATGACCCGGTCAGACTATTTCATACCTATAATCCTCCTCAGACAACGAAGATGAAATGCGCTGAGGGGTCGCTCCTGTCTGGAACAGATATTCCAAGTCTCGATTCCGCTGGTAATATGTCCTCTCCAGGGCGGAGGCGTGGGCAGTGTGTGATTAGAGATTGGTATTGTCCATGCAACACGCCTCTACATCTGCAGGCCACCCATATTGCCCAAGGGAAAGTTAAAGGCCAATGCAGTTCGGCATCACAAGAGTTCTCAGAACGAAGATGAACATAACATCAGACTTTTTTTATATTTAAGAAAAGGAGTAGTTGGAGACATTTGTAAACTTTAAATAATGAAGTTAACACCAACAATCAGGCCGAAGCTGCCAATCGACATTTACAATATGAGCTAGGAATGCATCATCCATCAATCTGGGAATTTATTGATCCCTTACAGAAAATTCAGAAAGGACGTGATGCGTTTCTTGAAAAGTTAATCGCTGGATATACACCCCCGACCAAAAAATAAGCTAAAATAGAAATAGAGAGATGCTGGCGGATGAACCAAAAAAGTCATAATGGAAGTTGAATCATTCGATCCTATTGAATTCAAAAAGGGGGTTGCTCATAATTACGAAATGAAGATGTAATTTCTTAGATTAAATCGCTTTACTAAGTGTTTTTTTTTTTTTTACTTTTTTTGAAATACAATATTTTTCATTTAAGTTTTTAATTCAAATTATTCCATCAGTGCTTAAAGAGAATCCTTAATTACTTAAATTAATAAAAAGTCATATTGAAAGTTAGGTATTTTCAATGGCTTTTATCTTTTTTGGGGGGGTTGCTCCGGTCAAAGACAGTGACGTCTAAAGAATCTGACGCCTAACCGGCTGCACCGGATAATCCAATTATTTTTCTGACGCCGAAACAGCGACGCCAAATTGTCTACGCCGAAACGTACCAAACCCGACTGGCTTAGGGGCTCCGTCTCCAGATTTATTCCCGATGACTTTCCCTTGATTGGATATGACCACAAAGCGGCGGAGTTTTCCTTCTCTTACATGGACTACTGTTTTGTTTTTTGTTTTTTTTTTTGAATGAGTAATATAAACGATAGAAAATATTTTAAAATACGAATTATTAAAAACAATTTCATATAGATCGAACGTAATTTCTTTTCGAATTTCTTAAAAATATAAATATTATTTACTTCTTGATTTAAATCGTGAAGAAAGGACATCAATTATAAAAATGACAAAATATCAGCAAAAACAAGAATTAAGACGACAGAAGATAATGGCTGATATTGCATCTAACAAATCAAAGTTGCCTGGGAAATAAAAAGCCAAAAGATAACTACGAATCAGAGACTCTAAAATGAAGGACAACAATTTAAATATTTCATGAAGTATTGTAATAATGAACAGAAAATGCGATACCAAAATCCGAACACATATCGGAATACTAAAAATACCTTCTAAATAGACAGCAAAGTATTAAGAAACAGGAATTTTAGTTAGATACAAAGAACTTAACTGTTATTCAAAACTGAGGGAACAGAAATTTGGATCTACAGACTGATGCCGAAAATTCCACAGACTGAATATGGGAACAACGGCTTATTTTTCACCAAAATACAACAACCTGGACACTAATACTTAGAATCCGAAAGATACAGTTAATATCTTTAGAGTACATAAAAGAGAATTTAAAGAAATTTGACATCCTATAACAATTGGTTATTTAATGCCGACCAGATTTTTAATGCTAGTAATATTTCTTTTTTCAAAAAATATATTGCTGGTAATATTTCTTTTCAAAAATGAATTGATGCTAATATTTTTTACCAAAATTATATTGCTGGTGCAGTGTAACCCGGATATAAGAGAGTTGTCGGGACCGGAGAAGAAGTCTCTTATATACGGGTTTCTCTTATATCCGGGTTTGGTCCACATTTGTTTAGGTAAGTATGGCTCTAATTTGGGACCAGATAAAATCTCTCTTATATCCTAGTTTCTCTTATATCCGGGTCTCTTATATCCGGGTTACACTGTAATATTTTTTTCAAAAATGTATTGCTGGTAATATTTTTTTCTAAAATATACTACTGGAAATATTTTTTCCAAATGTGTATTGCTGGTAATGTTTTACCAAAAATGTATTGCTGGTAATAATGTATTTTTGATAATTTTCTCTTCAAAAATTAATTGCTGGTAAGAATTTTTTCCCAAAAAGTATTACTGGTACTAAAACCTATATTTAAACTTTCATAGTGTTTTAATCAGAGTTTGGAGGTTAACTAGTTGCCCATATTTGGGACCCTAACAGGTGCAACCAGCCCGTGTCAGGGTGGACTTGAAATACCAGCAACTAAGAGGTGGTTCCACTCTCCGCAAAGCCTCCTGATCAGATACCTTCCTGTTGGATTTAGTTTATCGTCTTACCCAAGACGCGGATTTCGTTTATTGTCATATCCAGGATTGTCTAACAAGTTTGGTTCTCGTGATTTCTAAAGGCTGTGTCATAATGTATTCTATCCCTCCTCTATTAATTCAATTTGAAATGTTTACACCTACTGACAAAACAGAATGTTTTGCTCGAACATTCTCATCAAATTCTACTGAGTGTCTTTCTGACATTCTACTAAGAACTGACTATTGAGTGGCATACATATAACTCTGTCCATGGCTTCTGTTATCATCTCTAATCTGGATCCCCGCAAAGCATGTAGACTTAACGGTATCCTTGCAATCGTCCTTAAGAAATGTTCTCTCTGGAGTCTACAATAAATGCCTAGTTTTACTAATTGTTGGAAATCTTCTTTTATAGTTCCAATCATTAAAAACTCGGGCGAACTGTGGGATCCTTCTATCAGTCTATCAGCCTTCTATTTATTTTTAAGAAAGTACGGGGGAGATCTAACTAACTGTGAATTGGTTGAGCATCTCACATCGCAGGGTCGTCTTTAATATAAGCAACATGGCTTTCTCATCTCTTGATCAACGGCTGACTTAATAGAGATTATTGATGAAAGAATCTATCAAAATTTCAATAAGACTGCTGAAGTTTGTGCTGTTAATCGCGAAGGCATTTGACAAGTTTTGGCATGCTGGTCCTCCGCACAAGTTGAAAGTTTATGGCATTTCTGGGCAAAGTTTTTAACCGATTCAATCTTACTTATCAATTCGCGAAATGAATGTCGTCTTGAATTGGTCGTTTGAAAATGACTTGTGTTATCAGCATAGGTATATATTCAAGAGCTGATGCCGACAGGAGGGCTGTACATTAATGTTGTCGATTCCGAGATGAATTCGGTCTCCAAAAAATGACAAACGCAATAATTAAATATAAGAAATAAAATGTATTTACACAATAATACAAAGAGTAATACTGTTAGTAAGTCCAGGAACGTGATTAGTAGACAATACAGATAGATAGATATCTATAGTCTCGAAGTAAGACTTCCTTAGAGTCTAAGTGCATGTAACTGACTTCTACAAGAGGTTACCTCACACTATCTCCGTTCGTATATTCTCACACTCTTCGACTACGACTGCTGACTCTGGGTATTTAACGGCAGCAGTCCAGGTATACTTGGTAGAGTCCACTTATATGAAAAAGGGGTGAACCCCATAACAATTAAGAACAAAATAGGTATAAGGATGGAGCCTTGGAGATACCAACATTATTTACAAAAGATCTAGAACAGTTGCTAAAATGGTTAGATGTGACCGTAAATTCTATGCTAACCGTTTCTTCTTTTGCACTTCTCATTTCTGGAAATGTCTTCTGGCTTTTTGCTTCCCAGTAAATTTTGATCTTTTAAATGCAATAGCAATCATTTTTTTGTTGTCTTAATTCCTCTTCTTTTATTATTCTCTCTCCATAATAGTATTTTTATTTTCATATTCACTCAAAATCAGTAACCCCTGACGATATAGTGTATTTATTGCTTTGCTTGGGGTGAAATAAACCAAAATTGATTAACCGGAATTTTCGGACAGTGGAAGACGACGCATAACCTAACTAAATGAACTCATGTAATTATTTAGCAGAACAGAGCCTAGAAGTGATAGCAAAAAAGCCATAGAAAAAGAAGACGCTGGTTTTTAATAAAAAACAAAATATATTTAAAATTGCTGTCTGTATTTCTAGTTATATTTGTAATAACCTAGATTGATTTTTTGTTTTTCGTTTAGTCTGCACACACAAACACACACAGACAAACAGAAAGACTCACAAATGCACACACGCACGCACACATAAACGCAAACATACACGACGTTGTTTACTGATAAATGTCTTCTGTTTTGGAGAATTTGTGAAAGATGAAATGTCTACCAGACAATGAAAGAAACAAATCGGGGAAAAGAGACAATGTATGCCGAATTTGATGAAGTGGACAAGCGCTTTATATAATATAATACTCAAATCCCAAACAGATAGATAGATAGATAGATAGATAGATAGATAGATAGATAGATAGATAGAAGAAACCGCTGTAGATAGATAGACATGAATGAACCGAGATAGATAGATAGATAGATAGATAGAAGAAACCGCTGTAGATAGATAGACATGAATGAACCGAGATAGATAGATAGATAGATAGATAGATAGATAGATAGATAGATCATATGTTTCCCCCGTTTTTTGGCAGGAGATATCTAATACCTTCAGTGACGCATTCTGGGACTTCACTGAAATTAATAATAAGTATTGATAAAGTTTGTGGAAGAGATTTATGGATAGATAGGAACAGATGAAACAGATAGATAGATAGATAGATAGATAGATAGATAGATAGATAGATAGATAGATAGATAGATAGATAGATATGTGAATGCACCAAGATGCAAGTCCATCGAAAAATTCGTTATATTCAGATATCTTTGAACGATACAAATTCCCATATCCAAATTCGAAAGGTTATTTTTTCTACTGACAAATTTGTTACTTTTTTATGTCGATATACGTGTATTCAAAAGCAGCAGTTTTGGGGGTTTTTTTGGGGTTTTTTATGCAACATTATTTTCTATTTCCGTGTAAAATCGGATGTTTCAACGACCAACTATCAGCATTATGTACAGATGAGGCAAAATGTGCGCTGAACAAAACAAAGCCAAAAAAAAAAAATATATAACTTATTTCGCAAAAAATGGTTGCCTGCGTAGTTTGGGATTTGCTTTTAACAAAGCTCGAATCACTTCGTCATTCCCAACCAATCATTCCCAAGTAAATTACTCGATGGCCACTTCTGATAAAATCCGTTTTCTGGCTCCAACAGGTGCAGTTAGAAAGATTAAGTCCCGACATATATTTTTTTTAGTTCTTCGGCGCGTGCTTTCTCTCCCACACTTCTCCCTCTCTTTTTCACTCTTTATCGTTTACTTTCACTCTCTCGTTTCTCGTTCTCGCTGCTCTTCTTTCAAGTTATTTTTTAATATTGCAGATAAGCCTTTTCTCCGTTCTCTTCCCATATGAATATGACTAATGCCAATAACAGTCTTATAATTGGATGACGTTTTAATATTTATTTAAGTCTCTTGGTGTTTGTATTTTTTAATAGTGGAACATGCCACGATTTTGTTTTCGCGCCTTTTATTTGTATTCATTTGGTTATTGAAGAATTTAACCCGTTAATACCATATATGGTAAAACCGACAATTGATCAAGCTTCAAGGACTCTTAACTGACTACAATGTCGCTTTCAGGTTTATCTATGAAAACCATCATCTGGTTGTCGGGCGAATGACAAATTCTAAATGCCACCACATTAGCTGTAATCTGTCCCGTTATGCTGCAACTACAAGCAGGCATACCGTAATCTGCTCACTACTAAATATTGTCGGAGGTCGTATGATTTGATGGAGAGCACCTAAAATGCATGAGCTCCGGTTGAAAACAGAAAACTGTAGGACAAGAAAGACTAATAATAATAATAATAATAATAATAATAATAATAATAATAATAATAACGAAGGAGATGGTATACAACATATCCAAATGAAAGACAAGGTAAGAAAGGAGTACTACAGACGTCTGGTACTAAGTATCGAGCAGAACTCAAAAAACAGAATATCAGCCATAAACACCTTGGCTGTCCTTGTGGTGCAATACAGCTTTAACATCCTTAATTGAACCATCGCAGTCATTAAGCGAATGGACGCCAAAACGAGAAAGCTTCTCACTTGCTACCGCATGCATCAACCCAAAGCTGATGTTGATCGTCTGTATGTGCCCAGATCCGAAGGAGGCAGAGGATAGTTCAACTAGAACTGTCCTACAAAACTACAACAATTGACTTTCGAAGATACCTGGAAACTACAGAAAAGTGGATGATGATATGTGTCAAAGAACATGAAAGTAGTAATCATCTTTATACCATAATAAAAGAAGTCAACAAGTTCAAAATGGAGTTTCAAACGGGTTCATAAATACAAGTAAATCACAATACACCGACTGAAGCTGCGAAATACATAAAAAAAGCAACAACAAATGCAACCGACCAGATACAGAAACAATGGCCAATACTCTGCCCGTACCAAACAAGCTGATGTAGACAAGCCCTGTACTCATCAGTGGCTACATAGTGCAAAGGTAAAAGCTGAAACGGAAGGTTTTATCCTTGCTGCATAATATCAGTGCTTGTTAACGAGAAATTATCAAGCACACATACTAAAATAATGTGTTAGCCCAAAATGCAGGTTCTGTGATAATTACCCAGAAACAATTGATCACCTTGCATCAGGTTGCACGATATTGGCACCCAATGAATGTAAAACGCATCATGACAAAGTTGGCCAATATCTGCACTGGAAAATCTGCAACTTCTACGCGAAGGAAACTGAAAGAAATTGGTATGAACATCACCCAGATCCGGTTGAGGAGATAGGACCTGTTACAATTTTATGGGACTACACAATACACACAGACAGAATAAAAGCTCACCGCCCAGATATTGTTTTTAGAGACCGCAAACAAAACAAGTGCCTCCTTATTGATATGGCTGTCACTGGAGACTGCAATGTATCTCACTAGTACAGCCCTCACCTTACGAAGGGCTTTATGTAAAATAATGTTTTTGTTTTTGTTTTTTTTTTTTAATTTTGTTTTTTTTTTGCAGTGGAAAATGTCATGATGCCATTTCTAAACTTAGGTCTCTGGGCTAGACTCGGAAAGAAACGTGTACACACCAGAAATTAAAGGAAATTAAAAAAAAGTAATATTAGATAGAATCCTGTCCATTTGACACGGGCTTTGATGACAACGCCAGAGAAAATCGGAAACTTCAGAGTATGAAATTCTTCAATTTGGGAGAGAACTTAGTTTGAATCAGTTTCAAATTTAATTATTTTTATTCTTCAGACATTACAAATCTACTTGTTCTTGTAATAGTTCTACCATATTCAAACAATCCAAGCACATCATCAAACTTTTTTTTTTCCATAAAAACAATGTTAAAAGCATTTCATGCATAATTCTGGATCAATTCTGGAAAAAAAATCTTTCAGTTATAAAAGCTTTCAGATCTGTTTCCCCCCACACACACACACCTGTAAGTTACAAGAAAAATAATAGACAACGACAAAAGATTCTGTATAGATTCAATAAATCCTTTGGGAAGACACATCCTTGTCTTATGTCCCTTTCTTTTTCTGTCCCTTATCCAGGAATTTTGCTACCAGTTTAAAATCTGGATTTGACTTTCCTACTGACATAATTTTATTTTTCAAATTGGACAGAAATATTTTGCAAATTACACGCGCCGTAAATAAAAGCTTGATAGCCGGAAAAATGGTGTGATTATTTACGCATAAATCGGAACTTCGGCCTCGGACAAAAGTCAATTATTGACATTTATGCCTCGGATCAGTTTAATATCTATGTGCTCTATTGAAAGCGTTACACACATAATATATAGAATCAAATTTATTTAACTTTTACAGTGAGGCAAGTCTAATAGAAGCAGAGTTTCTTATTTGTTTCTTTGTTTAGCGGCATATCTACTCTTTATGTATCATTTAATGTAAAATTTAATTTTCTTGGGAGCACTGATAATTTTTTTTAGAAAAATATATTGTTCTATTTTTTTTACTATGAAACAGAGAACTTTAGTTAGATACAATGAAAAAAGTATTGAACAGATCTTTCCCTTTGCCAATATGCCTACAAATTTCAGTATTGTATTTTTTACCCTCAGATAATATGCTTTTCAGATATTTAAATTTTTGCACTTGTTTGATTTTGGCATTTCCAAATTTTATTTTGAATGTTGTGCTGTTCTTTTTGCTGACAACCACGAATCCTATTTTCTTGCAATTGAAGTTTAGTTCTTTCTTCTCGCTTTTCTACACTACTTTATGTACGAGTTCTTGTAGTGTAGTTTCTTTATCATGTCTGCTATCAACACAGTGTCATCGGCATATCTTATGTTGATAAGATTCTTTTTTCAGCTGTTAGTTCTGCTGCTATATGAGTCAGTCGCCAAATCGTGGTTTCGCCGTCTTCTTCAACTCTACTGCTGACTGTTTAGCTATCAGATCATGATGCTGAAGCTTGGGCTGTTGCTTTCGATATCACAAAAGCTCGGGCTATTGCTTTCGATATCACAAAGGCTCGGGCTGTTGCTTTCAATATCACAAAAGCTCGGGCTGTTGCTTTCGATATCACAAAAGCTCAGACTGTTGCTTTCTATATTACAAAAGCTCAGACTGTTGCTTTCGGTATCACAAAAGCTCGGGCTGCTGCTTTCTATATTACAAAAGCTCGGGTAGTTGCTTTCGATATCACAAAAGCTCGGGATGTAGTTTTCAATATCTTAAAGTTCGCTCTGTTGCTTTCGATATCACAAAAGCTCGGGCTGTTGCTTTCGATATCACAAAAGCTCAGACTGTTGCTTTCTATATTACAAAAGCTCAGACTGTTGCTTTCGGTATCACAAAAGCTCGGGTTGCTGCTTACTATATCACAAAAGCTCGGACAGTTGCTTTGGATATCACAAAGCCTCGTACTGTTGCTTTCAATATCACAAAAGCTCACTCTGTTGCTTTCGATATCACAAAAGCTCGGGCTGTTGCTTTCGATAACACAAAGTTTCGCATACCGGTCTTCACAAGATGAAAAGTTTTAGCGTCTCTGAGCAAAGTTTTGAACTGATTTAGTTTTTTTATCAAATAGCCAAAAGAAAGTCGCTCAGAAGCGTCACTCTTCTACATACTTTCGTATTAATGAAAGGGTCCCTCTGTATTTTATCGTTGGTCCTGAGTTTTTCATAATTTTCATCAACTTTCCTGATGTCATCAGCTCTCAACTTAGTGGATATGGTGATGATGCAATCATTTACTCATGTCTCCACCGTAAGTCTGATTAAATTGATAAGCTCCAATAAGCGTTTGATTTCGAAAGCAACAGAGCGAGATTTTCAATAATGACCTACAGTCTGTTATCAATATTACAAAAGCTCGTTCTGTTGCTTTCGATATCATAAAACCTCGGACTGTTGCTTTCATTTTCAAAAAAATTCCAGCCTGTTGCTTTCGATATCACAAAAGCTCGGACTGTTGCTTTCTATATCACAAAAGCTTGCCCTGTTGCTTTCGATATCACAAAAGCTCGGACTGTTGCTTTCTTTATCACAAAAGCTCACACTGTTGCTTTCGATATCACAAAGTTTCGCATAACGGTCTTCACAAGATGAAAGGTTTTAGCGTCTCCGGCAAAGTTTTGAACTGATTCAGTTTTTCTTATCAAATAAATTAAATTGATAAGCTCCAATAAGCGCCTGATCTCAATAATGACCTACAGACCAAGACAAAACTGTTCTCTGTTAATCGTCTTTCTGCATTCCATCAGCATGGCTTATGCTAACCTCCAGAAGAATGACTTGTTGCCCCTTCTCTGACTAACAGTATCGGCTGACATGAAATTGAAGGACTTCATTGAACCCACTGCTAAGCCTGTTGCTAATAAAATTGGTTCACTGTGTAATGTTAGACAATTTTTTTATTTCCTGAATCTATCTTACATATTGATAAGTCTTCGAGTCGTCCATGCCCCGCTGCTCTCAAATATGGCCTGGTTCTCCTGCTATATATCTAGAGATTCTCGATAAAATCCAAAGACGAATCAGAAATATTATTGTACCTAAGATCCATCCACTATCCTGCCGGCGAAAAATTCTTTCCAGTGACCATTTCTATAAATTCTTTCTAGTGACCATTTCTATAAATTCTTTCATGGTAATTGTTCGGACGAGTTCTTTGATATGGCGTCTTGGCTCTATGAATTTAAGCGCGGTACAACAAGCTCTCATCAATTTACATTTGAACCGGCTAGATGTAACTGTAAGTTCGATGCTAACAGTTTCATTTCTTTTACTTTCTTTGTAGTTTTTTGCGTTCCAGACAAGTCTTATCTCCAAAAATTTAAATGCAATGTCGGTCGTTGTCTATTGTCTTCCTGATTGCTCTTTCATTCTATGTGTTCCTTAATCATGCTTCTGTTTTTTTAATTCTTTCACGCCCCATAGCCCTTTGTATCTTAATGGCTTGCGATGAATTCGATTTAAAAAAATGATCAGTCTAACCGCAAGCACTCCAGCATATACACATATACTATAAAATCATCTGTACCTGCTTTCGACTTGGTCGAAGGTTCTGTATTTTGAGTTATCAAAAGCATATCCTACTAACACCGCCAATTTGTTGGTAGGTCCAAACTTAAACCCCGTGACATAAAAAGGGTATAACGTGTTACTAATGGTATGTAGAAAGCCAGTCTGGGAATTATGTTTGCTGCTTACATATACAACTTCTTTTCCCTCTGGACAACTTATATTCAGACACTTCGCAATCATTCTTATTTCCAAGATTCTTTAGAGGCGTTTCTAAACACGCCATTAATTACTGAAAAAACAGCATGCATTACCTGGCAAAATCTGATCGTCATTCTTAAAATGAATCTCTTAAAATTTAAAACTCGCATATTTTTTTCTCTTTTTCAGGGTCTCGCCTGTTCTGTGTATAGACGATGAAATTCTATTCCCAATGGATGACCGCGCCTGTGTCAATTTGCGTACGCCTTTCAGACTATTGCATTCAATTATCAACTTAACGATTTCATTGCTGAAATGTATGGTTGTGCTATGTATCTCCCAATAGACAGGGCAAAGATTCAATTCGTTTTTTGCGGCCACTTCCAATTACCTAATGGCCTAATGCTAATTAGTTAATTAATAAATAATCAAAAAAATAAACCAAAAAAAACATTTCACTTCTTCCTTCTTTATTATGCACTCATTGCAATTAAAGCGTTGATAATTACAATTATTGAGAATGTCTAGGCTCATATAGCAACATATTATGGGCACTTCGATTAGAACAATTACCACTGAATAATGATTTCGATCCTCACCGGGTGCCCCATACTTCTGCCGTTGTAGCACATTTAAGTTATGGTAAGATGACTAACGTATAGTCAAATATGGTTATTAACATAATACGAATCAAATATATGTCATCAAACATTGGTTCAAACTTGCAAAACATTATTACGTATTTACGTAATATCAATCCCTGTCATTCATATATATATATATATATATATATATATATATATATATATATATATATATATATATTAGGTTGCTGCGAAAATAATATCGTTTTTTGACGTTAAAAAATACATCAAAAACGATATTACTTTTGCACTAACCTAATATATATAGAAACTATTAGGAGGATTTGATAATTATATTTAATTAATTCATCGAGTCTGCTAGAAACCTCAACAGAATGCAGAAAGCACTGGACGGATGTTTCGTCCTATATTTGGGAATCATCGGCAGCGCGCACTTCTGATGAGTCCCAAATATAGGACGAAACGGCCTTCCAGTGCCTTCTGCATTCTGTTGAGATTTCTTTCGGACTCGATGAATTAATTAAATATATATATATTGTCTTTTCATGGCGGCCATATATATATATATATATATATATATATATATATATATATATATATATATATATATATATATATATATATATATATATATATATGGCCGCCATGAAAAGATAAAATTTATATTTATTATCACTCATGATGATAATAGGTAAACGGTAAAACTGGAAAAAAAAAAGAACAACCATAACCGATTTCGAACCTCGCTCAACGGAGCTAAATCGAGGTTAAAAATATAGAATTATCCCTAACAGGAGATGGGCAATATGTATTGAAAAAAAAATTCTTACATGATAATTATTTGGATTCCCAGGACGAAAACCCTTCGTTTACACAGAGAAAGACAAAATATAAATGGCCCCCTACACTTTTAAGTCGTAAATCGAGTTGGACTTGCTAGTAAATAAGTCCACAGTAAAATTAGCGGCACAAATATGGCTGTTTATTAGATTATCTGCGATTGAAGACCCGTATGTATTGGTCAGAATGACTGAAGACGTATAAGATTGTGTATCTTTGTTGGGACGTGTTGCTTTATTCTGACATCCAGCATTTGGTTCGATTCCTGTCGGAGGACGCATATTTTCTATGACAATTTCTCGGACATTCAGGCCGGTAAATGTTGTTAATACTGTTTATTATAAACAGAGCATTTACTTAAATATCTGTATCTATAAAAAAGAATGTATAAACATAAAGATATATATATATATATATATATATATATATATATATATATATATATATATATATATATATATATATATATATATATATTCTACGGGTGCAACTGGTACTACCGGTTTACCGACGACTAAATCTTTTCTGATTAGCAATACTGTTATAAAACCCCGCAGCCTCAAATGGACTGAATAACCCTTTTATGAGATCAACGGACAATTATCTTTTATGTGTAGTAATAGAAATAACAAGGTTCATGTCTAGACATTCAGTAACTCCTAGATGTATGCGTGCGAAATTGGTGTTTTCTTCGCCCTAGACTATCATGATAGAATAGAATTTACTCTCAATATCACAACAGACCATCAAGGTCACAACATGAAGCGTTTCCCTGATATTAACTCCCGGCCGCCGAATGCTGAATCACGTGACCTCACAGAGCATTTCACTCACTACCCTGGGAATAGGTGGGATGCCTAAGACAGATAGATAGATAGATAGATAATGAAACAAAAAAGAAAAGGGTGGATAGATAGATAGATAGATAGATAGATAGATAGATAGATAGATAGATAGATAGATAGATAGATATCCACTACAGCTATAAAGGTAGTCTCTCTTTCATCGCGGAACCAAAATCGTATTGTCCACATTTCGATGAAGAGCTCCATTGCCGCGCACGAAGAACACTCTGGCTACGACTAACAGGTGAATTAATGTAAAATTAATTATGGGAGATTGGAACTCGCCTTATCATTTGTATTATACTACGTATTATAATTATACACAGCGGGTCGATCCTTCTTTAGAACCACATCTCCGTAGTCTCGAGTCTATTTTTCATCCTTGTGAATATCGTCTAGCATACGCTGCCGAAAAGAAGGCCGTCTGTTTTATCGTTAATCTTTCCATGGTTGACGTTGCTAAAGATTTAAGTTGTTAAATTTGAAAGAAAAAGAAAAAATATATATATATCATTAGACGCTTAAGTTAATTCACATTTAAAATCGCTCAATATATTATTATTATCATAGTTAATTTCGTTTTCTTATTTTTTATAATCACATGCTGTGTCATGACCAATGACCGAAGGCCATTAATAAATGTCATTTGTTCTTGTTTCCACTTAATTTAATTAAAAGACAGCTATTAACAAAATCTTTAAATGAGTGGTTGCCAAACGATGCGTCGCGTTTCATATGTGAGGCGGAAGAGGATAGCAGGTGAGGCGGATGTTTAAAAGGTAATCAATGATTTAGAAAAAGATTTAAAAATTCATATATTAAAAGTAAACATGATTTCCCAAACTGAAAATATTATTATGGATTAATTGTAATTGCATGCATGAGTCCCAGTATAAATAGTTATAAAGAATTGAACGATGTTATCATTGTAATATTTTTGCTTTATACCAACTATTAAGAATATAATAACTAGACTCTGCAAATTGGAGGTGAGAGTTATCAATGATAATGTTCTGACTTCGAATCCGTGGTTATCTCCCTTTAAAATTATCTCTACTCTCTATTTTTAAATTTTGTACTTTTTATCACATAAAATATCGTAAGACGGGAGCAAATATTAATTCCGAGAAAGCGGTTCAGAGAAAAAAAAAACGTTTAGGAATCATTGCTTTAAATGGACATAGCTCTACGTAAGATATGTGTTGTTCTTGCTAGAATTATTTTTCGGATTTCTTGAAGCGGTGATGGATTAGGAAAGTTGCTGATTTGTTGTTGAGTTCCTTTCTTTATGAGGCCCAAAGTTCCAACTGTAACATAGTCGGTTTTATCTTTTAAGTGCATCATTTATTTTCTATTTCCATCTCTAAGTCGTTATATGAGCTTCGTTTTTTCACAACCCCAGCAGAAATATTTTTCCCACTCGGTACACTCATGTTTTTATTTATTTTATCTTTTTTCTAATTTTGAAATTAATACCAGGTCGATTTGCTTATAACGTTTATCTGTGTTTAAAAAAGAAAATCATAGAAGATGGTAATCTCTACTGTTTCGAGTACAGATCCAGGTTGATGTTCATACCAGTTTGAAGCAGTTTTTATTCCGTCGTAATGGTCTTATATTGCAGATATGTACCTATCCTGTCATTAGTGCTGTTATACTCATTGGATGTTATTATTTAGCATCCTGGCATAAGGTGACCAATATTTTCCATGTATTAGTCACAGAACCTACGTTTTAGGTTCTTACTATTCTGCAAGATATTAGTTTGGCAGTTGCATGTAAGCAGATCCTGGTCCTATGTAGCAAGAATAAACATTTCAGTCCCGGCCTGAGGTCCTGAACTCCATCCCCACCGGGTGGGTTGCGAATTGATTTTCATCAGAATTTTTTACTTCTATTGATTTGGTTGATTCGTTTTCTATGCCTTAGCAATTCCTATTTTTACTTCAGAGAAGAAACAAGCTCTGTAGAGGCTTTCAGCACCAGCTTTCTTCTCTTTTAATTTGCCTTAGTTTTTTGACGGCCCATTTTCTTGCTGGCGTCGTGGAAGCTAAATCAATTCATCGCTATTTTCAAGATTTATTCCGAATTCTCTTGTATATTCATAGACTTTTTCTTGTTCCCGAATAAATCTTTTTACTTTTTTTTTCATACTCTATTACGAGTTATAACATCCAATCTCGTATAGCTGCAACATGTAATGTTAAACTGCTTAAATTTATTTTTTTGATTTTTATTGTTTTTATTTCCTTTGATTTCTTGCCTGTACACATTTCTTTCTGGGTCGCGACGAGAGATCTAAGGTTAGAAATGGCATCATGACACTTTCCACTGACAAAAAATATTTTACATCGATAAAGCCCTTTGTAAAGTGTGGGCTGTACTTCTGAGAACAATGTTTTGCATTTCTTTGAGGTATGGGATTCCAAGAATCCCTTCACTTACTCTAGTGGAATCTTTTCCCACCAATCCTAGGGCTACAACTAGAACGGGGATTGTTGATGTTCCCATATGCCGCATTTCGGAGATTTCGATTTCAATTATTATTATTATTATTATTATTATTATTATTATTATTATTATTATTATTATTATTATTTTCTTCAATTTCTGTAGAATATTCATTTCTTTCGGGATTCCAAAAAGAGACCAAAGTTTAGAAATGTCATCAGGACATTTTTGTAAGGAAAAACAAACCAAAAAAACACACTCCTAAGATCACACATATTTTACATAGAGTACTTCGTAAGGCTGTATATGTGAGTACAATTTTTGTATTTCTTTAAGACATGGGCTACCAGGGATCCATTCGATGAGTCTATTGGAATCTTTTCGAACCAATCCAAGTAGCTGCTGATGTCATCGTGCGCCACATTTTCAAGATTTTGATTCCAAGATCCTTGTATTTCAATAGTTTTTGAAATGAAAAAAAAAGTAAAAAGATTTATTCGAGAACCAGAAGAAGTCTATGAATATGCAAGAGAATTCGGAATAAATCTTGAAAATAGCGATGAATTGATTTAGCTTCCACAACGCCAGCAAGAAAAGTAAAATGGGCCGTCAAAAAACTAAGGCAAATTAAAAGAGAAGAAAGCTGGTGCTGAAAGCCTCTACAGAGCTTGTTTCTTCTCTGAAGTAAAAATAGGAATTGCTAAGGCATAGAAAACGAATCAACCAAATGAATGGAAGTAAAAAATTCTGATGCAAATCAATTCGCAACCCACCCGGTGGGGATGAGGTTCAGGACCTCAGGCCGAGACTGACATGTTTATTCTTGCTACATAGGACCAGGATCTGCTTACATGCAACTGCCAAACTAATATCTTGCAGAATAGTAAGAACCTAAAACGTAGGTTGTGTGACTAATACATGGAAAATATTGGTCACCTTATGCCAGGATGCTAAATAATAACATCCAATGAGTATAACAGCACTAATGACAGGATAGGTACATATCTGCAATATAAGACCATTACGACGGAATAAAAACTGCTTCAAACTGGTATGAACAACAAGCTGGATCTGGATCTGGATCTCGAAACAGTACATCACAAGAACATTTTGACAAAAGACGATTTCATACAAACTTCTTTATGAACTTTCTTCTTGCAATTATTGAGGTAAATTTATTTTTGACTTGCACTAACGAACATGAGATATTTCTACTAGCATATTCTCCAAGACATCAACTTTGCTCACATAGTCGTTATTATAATACTAGCAGCCATACACTGATGGTCGATTCTCCTGTAGAACCACATCTCCGTCGCCTGTACGGCACATTTTCTTTTTTGCGGTTTGTGATCATAATGTAGGGGCGATTAGATTTGATTGTTCTGTATGTGTGTCTACTAAAGTCAAAAAATTCATACTGATCCTTTCTGTATCTGAGATGAGGTATTATGTACATTATTTACATTATTCGGACTATTGTCCTCATCTTTGTCGCCATATTTATTACAACGTTTCGGCTTTTCAGTATCTGTCTATATTTCTGAGATGAGGTGTTATGTACACTACTTACACTATTCGGACTATTGTCCTCATCTTTGTCGCCATATTTATTACAACGTCTCGGCCTTTCAGTATCTGTCTATATTTCTGAGATGAGGTGTTATGTACATTATTTACATTATTCGGACTATTGTCCTCATCTTTGTCGCCATAGTTATTAAACCATATAGACAGATATTGAAAGGCCGTTTCGGCCTTTCAATATCTGTCTATATTTCTGAGATGAGGTGTTATGTACACTATTTACATTATTCGGACTATTGTCCTCATCTTTGTCGCCATATTTATTACAACGTTTCGGCCTTTCAATATCTGTCTATATTTCTGAGATGAGGTGTTATGTACACTATTTACATTATTCGGACTATTGTCCTCATCTTTGTTGCCATATTTATTACAACGTTTCGTCCTTTCAGTATCTGTCTATATTTCTGAGATGAGGTATTATGTACACTATTTACATTATTCGGTCTATTGTCCTCATCTTTGTTGCCCAAAGAACAAATGGCACAGTGAATAAAAGTAACAGGACACAAAGAGTGTGAGTTCAATACATGGTTAGGGCGGTGGAGAACTTAGAGAGGGGAATTAACAGGAGGTAACTGAAAACTAACATCCATTATACATGGCACGTGAAACTAGAACAGTCTACCCCAGTGAGAAAAATAAACGTTTCAGTTCGACATTCCAACCACCTGCAGAAGGCCGGAGCGTACAACGGCCGAAACGTTGTAATAAATATGTCAACTAAGATGAGGACAATAGTCCGAATAATGTAAATAGTTTACAGGTCTTTTTTCTTTAGCCAACGCTTGGTAGTATTCATAACAATTTCTTGCAGTTTTCGTTCATTAAAAGTTGTAGTTTTTCCAATGCAGATATTGGTAGACTCTGTCATGCCGGGTTTTATATTCAATGGGTGCCAATACCGTGCAACCTGATACAAGGTGAGCAGCTGTTTCTGGATATTTGGCACAAAATCTGCATTTTGAGCTAACATAATTTTTCAGTGTTGATTCGTCATGTTAAGCAAGTATTTTCACAAGCCTTGGTTCTTAGTACATAATTTCTGATGGGTACTGAGTTTGTCTAGATCAGCTTGTTTAGAACGGGTTAAATATAGAAAGCGAAGACGGTGATCCTACTATCTTTTCTGTATCTGGTCGATTACATTTGCCTTTTTATGGATTTGGCATTAGGTATATCATTTTTACTTGCATTTCTTCACCCACTTGAGACTCCATTTTGAACTTGCCGTCTTCCTTTATTACGGAATGAAGTTTCTTACTTCTTTCATGTTCTTTGACACAGATCAACATCCAGTATTTTGTAGCTTCCAGGAATCTTCAAAAACCGATTGTTGTTGTTTTGTTAGACAGTTCTACTTGAACTAATCCTCTGCCTCTTTTGGATCTGGACACACACTGACGATTAATATCAGCTTTGAGATGATGCATGCTGTGACAAGTGAAAATCTTTCACGTTTTGGCATCCATTCGCTTAATGTCAACTATGGTCCAATTAATTTGAAACTGTATTGCATCACGGTGACAGACAATATGTTTATGGCTGATATTCTGTTTTTTTTTGTTACTTGAGCTCGATATTCAATAACGGATGCACAGACATGTGGTATTCTTTTCTTACTCTCTCCTTCATTTGGATTTACTGTATTCCATTTCCTTCGCTAATACCTACGAACCTATAGGCTTCTTTTTGTTCTAGTTCCCTAATCTTTATGATAAAATCTAAATCTATTGAAGTTGTTTCTCTAATTCTCCCTTTCTTGAATGTTACTTTTGCAAATTTATCTAATCCGAAATACATACCTATTCCGTTACTGAGACATTTTACAGTATTGAGGAGACCGTTCAACTCATTGTCGTCTTCGGTAAAGATTTTGAGAACATCCATATAGAAGAGGTGATTGAATGCTTACTTGTTTACTTTGTATCGATTGCTATTATTGTTTACTTCGTGCATAAGGAGGATTAAAGGGAGACAAACTGAAAGGGTGACAGAGAATTTCCTTGAAAGATTCCTCGTCGGATATTCAGACGGTTGGAAGTGGCAGTTCTTTTGGTGATATTTAGGTCTAATGTGGTTTTCCACATTCCCAGACTGTGTTTAAGGAAATTTACTATCACCAAGGAGACTTTGTATATTTCCAAAGTCTTAAGGATGTAACAGTGTGGCACACAATGAAAGGATTTACGGTAATCTGTCCATATTCTGCTGAGATTTCTACCTCTTTTCCAGCAGTTTTACAGGATATATTAGTTTCTCAATAGTTGATCTTTACAAACATATGAAACTCTTCTGTATCCCTTCTGTTCCAGAGACAGAATGTTGTTTTATTCGAGAAAAGAGTAAGTACAGTTCGCCAGGGCAGACGTAATGAATTTATACGTGGTGGACAGATATGGTAGTGACCTGTAATTTTTCGAATCATATGTTTCACCCGTTTTTGGCAGGAGATATGTAATACCTTCAGTGACGCATTCTGGGACTTCACTGACATTAATAATAAGCATTGATAAAGTTTGTGGAAGAGATTTATGGATAGATAGGAACATATGAAACAGATAGATATTAGGTTGGTGCAAAATAATGACGTAATAATGTCGTTTTTTGACTTAAAAAATACGTCAAAAAACGAAATTATTACGTCATTATTTTTGCACCAACCTAATAGATAGATAGATAGATAGATAGATAAACAAAAAAGAAAATGGAGGATAGATAGATAGATAGATAGATAGATAGATAGATAAACAAAAAAGAAAAGGGAGGATAGATAGATAGATAGATAGATAGATAGATAGATAGATAGATAGATAGATAGATTCAAATAAATAAAGAAACAAAAAAGAGAAGGGAGGATAGATAGATAGATAGATAGATAGATAGATAGATTCAAATAAATAAAGAAACAAAAAAGAGAAGGGAGGATAGATAGATAGATAGATAGATAGATAGATAGATAGATAGATAGATAGATAGATAAAAAACAAAAAAAAAGAAGGGAGGATAGATAGATAGATAGATAGATAGATAGATAGATAGATAGATAGATAGATAGATAGCTAATCCTTCACCTTTTCTTTTTAAGTATTTATTCCTTCTCTTCAGTGTTTTCTCCTGAAATGAAAATTTATTGAATGTTATTATGCATAACTCTAATCTTGTCAGATTCCCATTGTGGATAATTAAACATTATTTTCACATACATTCCTGAACTCTCTGGCGTTTCACTGATCAAAGTAACCAAATATTAAATTTAGTGAAGACACTGACATATATTTCTATCGATTTAAACGCAGTTTACATGTTCTACTTTCAAAGTTATTGTTAACGATGTAGCTTGAAGTATATTCTCGTAAAAATTACAATTCAGCACTTCTTTGGTATCCTAGTCTTCTCAAAATCTCTTATAGACACATTCTCTTCCAATTTGATTTCCAAAAGTGATAGTTCGATATGCTATGAAAAAATCTGATTCCAGAAGGCAACATGTAAAGATTATGAAATACGCATGCGTCGCAAAAATTTGTGTTCACTATGTTAAATTATTAGGTTGGTGCAAAAATAATGACGTACTAATGTCGTTTTTTGACGTTAAAAATACGTCAAAAAACGACATTATTACGTCATTATTTTTGCACAACATAATACATTCAAAATTTTTTGGGCTTAAATGTAGCAGTAAGTGCTTACCAAGATATTTTATGATCTTTCAGCGCTAGAAAAGAAGTTACTACTTTTTCGTTAACGCTGCATGTTTGATGATAGACCATCTTAAGCATAGTAATGTAAAAAAATGGCATGATAAATACTGAACCGTCAATGAAGATTTTGACTTGATAGCTACAATTCATTAGATATATGAGTTTTCTAAATAAGTTAAATCTTAACACCCCCACCCCTAAAATAAAAAAAGATGGAATTCACCTTAACCCTAATATCTCAAAATATCAAATTTGTCTGAATTTAAAAATTAAATCAATTTCTAAAAAGTTATTCTTAGCATCGCTTCATAATGGAACGGAACTTTGTATTTTAAGTTTATTTGTATGATTGAATTTAAATTGAAGTTTCAGTTTTTAAACATGACAATTTCGGTGTTGCAATGATTATGTATTAAAAAAAACAATTATAATATTATGCTCTATGCTTGTATTGAGCAGTGTTTCTTAAAAATAAAATAAATTCTAAGAACTCTGAATTATAAATCTCATTGTTCTTTCCTTTTATTTTAATATATCATACTTATTATAAAACCCATGTTGTGTGTGTGTGTGTGTGTCTGTTCGTTTATATATTGGATCGGATTTCCTACATTTTTCAACCGATTTCAACAAAACTTCACAGGACTACGTAAAATTACCTTGCGGTGGTTTTGACAGCGCCAAAAATTGGAAAAGTACAATTGTTTTTGCAAGAAATCAATTTGAAAACACGATTAAGAGGAATCGCGAGAATGAAAGGCGGACAACTCATATCGAGTTATACTTATTATAAAACCCAGGTTGTTTGTTTGTGTGTGTGTGTGTGTGTGTGTGTGTGTGTGTGTGTGTGTGTGTGTGTGTGTGTGTGTGTGCGTTCGTTTATATATGGGATCGGATTTCCTACATTTTTCAACCGATTTCAACAAAACTTCATTTTTTTTTTGGCAGGTAGTGTTTCTTATAGTCTTGCACACTTTTTTTCTTTATTTTTACATTCAGAATGCTTTAAAAATTTTATTTATAAGACAATTGTTTATAATAAAATTATATTCAATCGGTAGACTCATAACGATTGAAACAATGTTTTTGTTTGAGTTTGGGTTTGACCAATTCGTAAAAAAACAAAACAAAAAAAAATAATGAGGAAATGCGTGTCCGTCAACCTTAAACAATAATCTTTGTCAATTTTAATTTTCAGTCTTTATGATGGTCGATACTTGATCTATCAGTTACTGTTACATCCCAAGGCAACGCCGGGCTCTACTACTATATACATATATATATATATATATATATATATATATATATATATATATATATATATATATGTGTGTGTGTGTGTGTGTGTGTGTTCGTGTATGTATGGGTGTATTGATGTTATAGGAAAGAATAGTTAGATTGGTAATCCAAAGTTCCTTAGTATTTTTATTTTATTTTTAAATAACACTGCTCGATACACAAGTAGAGCTTAAAATTTTAATTATTTTTCAAAAAATACGATTCCGTTGCAACACAGAAATGACTATGTTTCGAAACTGGTCCACAAGTTTTAAAGTTTAATTTAGGGGTTTCGTGCAGACACCACCAAAAAGTGGACAGTTTTGAAACATAGTCATTTCTGTGTCTAGATGAAATCATATTTTTTTTAAAATAATATATATATATATAATATATATATATATATATATATATATATATATATATATATATATATATATGAGGTACGGTGGGGTAATGGATAGCGGCTTGGATTGAGAAATCGGAGAGCAAGAGAGACTGGTTCTATAGCCTTGGTTGTCAACTGGTCTAGGAAAAGGACAACTCTGAATTCAAAACCTTTCAACTTTTGTGGACCCTGTGGCACGTAGAGCACCAAGTCTCAGTTTTCGGCCCTTCAAAATCTCATGTGCTGGTGTCGGGCTGTCAATTTCGAAGGAACTGATCGGCTTGACCTTCATACGTCAAATTCGACGGGAGAGTCGAATATATTAGGTTGGTGTAAAAATAATGACGTAATAATATCGTTTTTTGCCGTTAAAAAATACGTCAAAAACGACATTATTACATCATTATTTTTGCACCAACCTAATATATATATATATATATATATATATATATATATATATATATATATATATATATATATTGCAAAAAGTGATCTCTATCATTATAGTAAGTACAAGACATCAAGGTATCGTGTTTATAATAAGTGTTGCTTGTTTAGGATTAAATATCTAGATTCGATGTTCCATTGAATGGAACAACGTCCAGATATTCTCTTAGAGATTTTCCCATTCTTGGCAGTAACCCAAAGCTCTTTTCGTTGGAACATCTGTTTGTTGGTTTCCCTGCCACAAGGCTTAACCTATATTGAGAGGAGAACTCTGTTCTGGTTAGTCGTGTAAATGTTGAACATCTTCATCCACAAGAAAAGCATTTGCTGCACGTTATTTGTGGCAAGGAGCCAGGTCGTACTGAGAATTTCATCGTCGTCTGGCAGAAGATCTTACTTCAAGGAACTTTTTTTTGCTGTTAACACTTCTATCAAGATTTATTATACAAATGTTCTTTTACCATCGTTTTTCATGCAAAATTCCAGACCATTACGCATGCACCACAAAAGCCGACGATCTTTGCATTGTTTCTTTCTTCCTTTCGTCTTCTGGCATATTCTCTTCCATTAGAATATAGAATGTAAATATATTTTCAATTGATCACTAAAAGAAAACTACATTTTGTCACTTTCCACCATGACATGTTACTTGTTCGTTTGAGTAATTTCATCTTCTATTCCGATTTTTCTTTGGTTAAAATTTTCTTTTTCGTCTTCTTTCTTACTTACCTTCCTTCCTTTTTTTCCTTCCTCCTTTTTCCTTCTTTCCTTCTTTCTTTCCTTCCTTCCTTCTTTCCTTCCTTCCTTCTTTCCTTCCTTCTTTCATTCTTTTTTTCCTGCCTTTCTTCCTTACTTCCTTCCTTCCTTCCTTCCTTCTTTCCTTCCTTCTTTCCTTCCTGCCTTCCTTCTTTCCTTCCTTCCTTCCTTCTTTCCTTCTTTCTTTACTTCCTTCCTTCTTTCTTTCCTTCTTTCTTTCCTTCCTTCCTTCTTTCCTTCCTTCTTTCCTTCCTGCCTTCCTTCTTTCCTTCCTTCCTTCTTTCCTTCTTTCATTCCTTCCTTCCTTCCTTCTTTCCTTCCTGCCTTTCTTCCTTCCTTCCTTCCTTCCTTCCTCCCTTCCTTCTTTCCTTCCTTCTTTCCTTCCTGCCTTCCTTCTTTCCTTCCTTCTTTCCTTCCTTCTTTCCTTCCTGCCTTTCTTCCTTACTTCCTTCCTTCCTTCTTTCCTTCCTTCCTTCCTTCCTTCTTTCCTTCCTTCCTTCCTTCCTTCTTTCCTCCCTTCCCCCCTTCCTTCTTTCCTTCTTTCTTTACTTCATTCTTCCATTCTTTCTTCATTCGTTCTCTCTCTGAAACCAAAGATCTGGCTTATCATAATAATGAATGGAAAACTATCAGATTCCTCTGGATTATTTTTTTCTCCCATGCAAACAAAATACATTTCCTGACAATAATTGTTTTATTTTACTGCTTGCTAGATCGGCTGATAGTTTGACATAAAGACAGCACAAACCAAAAAGTTTAGTCTGACAGAAAAGTAAACTAGGTTTCCTTTTTATCGCTTCTCTCACCCTCCAAATGCAAAGTAGAGGAAACGAAATCATAAAACAAGAAGAAAAAGAACACAATAAATAAATATCTAAAAACTGAAATGGAAGCGTGCCTAAGAATAAGCAAGAATATTTAGCTGAGATCCAACTTTCAAATTTCAATAAAATGATTACCTACATTGCTGCCTTACAACATTGATGTCTCCATTCATTAACACATTTCTACTGAACACTTTCATATTCCCTTGGCGTAGTAGTCATGTTGAGGAATGAAATGTCAGATCTTTTTTAACTTCAGTATATAATACGCAGATGACGCTGTGATGATGGCAGACTCAGAAAATAAGCCGCAATATCTTCTGAACAAGGTCGTAAATCAAAGAAAAATGACTAACTTTCAACTGTTAAAAGACACAATGTACAGTTGTTAGAAAGAGGGGATTTCAAGAACTACGAAAATGGTGACATTAGAATCAAGACCTTAACAACCGCGTCTACAGGACACACGTCATGTAAAAGAAAAAAAAATGTATATATTCCGGAAATGTTTCGACGCCGCGATTTGATGTTCATGCATTATGAAGTTATTTACCGTATTTAACGGCATATAAGACGCACAGATGTATAAGACGTACGGGAGTATAAGGCGCACGGTGTATAAGATGCACCCCAATTTCAGCAGGGCAAATCAAGAAAGAATTAGTAATTATTAAAACTAGTAAAATTATTAGTAAATGTTACAGCCTAAGTTATATCTATGGGGTTTTATTTTGGCTAAAGAAACCATTATTATAATTAAACAAAAAATAATAGGAAAAAACAATACGAGCCTATAAAAACTGTATTATATCTTTATATGATCTGTACAACCTGCGTCTTGTAAACGTCTTAGTGGAATAATTAGGATATAAAAATTCTGATTGTAATTATGCAAATGCAAACGGAAGTTATCGCAAGAAAAATATTAATGAAACAAATATATTTTACAAATATATAATTTGAATTTATTGCATATAATTTTAGTGAAACGAATTACTAATATTATACGTGATGAAATTAATATAATGAATATTATCAATAATGTTATTTTAATCTGTATAATAGCCTTTTAAATAATGACAATAGGTATATGAAAGTTACTCTAAAGTGTAAGTTAATAGGAGTTGCCAGGTAGCTAATTTCGGCTGACTATCACGAATTTTAAACCTATATATGGCATATAAGACGCAGGCGAATTTTAAAAGATATTTTTAGTAAAATAGTGCACCTTATATACCGTCAAATACGGTAATCAACAGCTGAGTCAGTAGTTACACAATAGAATCAACTAATTTTAATCATTTTAATTACATAGGTAGTTGTGTAACAAAAAAACGGACATTGAGAGAAGTTCCAAAGTATTAAGAGAGAAGAAAACAAGAAAATTATAAACGAAAAAAGAATGCTGAACTGGAATATCAATTGTCCTAGATGGCAGTGGAAGCTGAAGAATTTCCTCTCAGGTAAAGACGACACTTTATTGATTTTCTTTTCTTTTTTTTTTATCAACTCTTTGCAAGTTTTTAAAGCCAAAAATATTTTTATAGTAAAAAGTAATAATTATTTTTTTTGCGGAAAAATAATAATTTAATAATATCAATCCTTTGCTTTTATATGATCTGTACAACCTGCGTCTTGTAAACGTCTTATTGGAATAATTAAGATATAAAAATTCTGATTATATTTATACCAATTAAACCGGAAGTTTTCGCAATAAAAATAGTTTTTGAGGAAAAACGATAATTTCATAATATATATCTTACTAATTAATCTTTTACCTGTACAACATATCTTCATGAGTGCTATCAATATTGACTTGTGCATCACATATGATTCGCAGACAGGCAAAGATTTAACCCATAGCCGGGGGTGAAAAGGTGGATTCATACGTTTCCCTAATTTATTTGCGCGTAAGGATATATAAAAAACCAAATGGGAATTGGAACTCTACTCACCAATTAACAATTCAAAATCTCCATCCAGTACACCACTCGTACAACCAAGCAGCTGCTATTCCCAAGCAGTCACTGATCTAGGTAATGACTAGGCACAATATTGCTTAACTTTGGAGATGAGAGGAGACTTAGGATGTTGTTCTACAGTAGAATGATGATAATCTCATGGACAGAACATGTGAGACACGTGGAAGATTTAAGAAAGGTAGGAACATAAAGAAAACTGAGAAGTGGTGGTTGAAATATCTGGGATGCACAATGAGAAAGGAGGGTTTGGTGAATTTAACACTCGCAAGACATATTGAAGGCAAAGAGAGAGAAAAAGCGAGTTACCTACCAAGCAAGCTTTTGTAAATAGATTGCGGAACAGGTAATGATAGGTACTATAAGAGGATACATATTGGTTAGATCTACAAAAAAAAAACAATCTGTGACGACCCAGGGGGTGCAGCGGCAGGGAACACGTCATATATAAAAAGACATATATGAATTTTAGAACTTTTCTGATGGTGTGTTTTAACGTTTATACGTTATGATGTTATTTAACCCTGGAAATGAAGGAATTGTCACACAGTAAAATCAATTAATTTTAATATGTCTACATGTTATTGTGATTTTCTAAGCGTAGTTTAGATGTAGCAGAATCCCGAAAGTCTGTGGCACCTAGTGAGGATTTCAGTTGTACTTGATCAGGCGAGATAAGCTTGCTATTTATTACACCACGTTGATGTGCCCTAAATGATTTTCTCATCGTAGTGTGCCAAAAGTGTGGATCGAACTGACTTTTCAGTCGTAATTAATCTAGAGAGACAAGCTTGTTAACCATTACACTATTTGAAGTGTCCCATGGTGATTTTCTAACGGTTCTTAGATGTGACACATTGCTGAAAGATCGGCGAGAGATGTCTTCCGAAAGCTGATCAAGGTATGAATAAACAGTTTGAAATCGTTAGAAACACGGAAAAAGTACTAAACTCTCATTTAATATTGGCGAAATATCCCTACCAAACCTGAGAAAAGTATTATGTAGCAGGAAGCTTCCTTTAGAAACAAAAAAAAAATTACAGAAATGTTATGTAGTATCAGTCCTCCTATATGGTATATAGATATTTACATTTTGTACATGGTTGCTTTGGGAGGTTTGCATATATATTGTCTTCTTACAATTAATGTGAAGTACGTTCTTATTGTTTTCTTTTACTTGCTTTACTGGTTCTAGGAGTTTACTATCTCTGCCTCTTATCAACATCTCCCTAAGTTTTCTGCTAATGTTATTCTAAGATTGTGGCCGCCAATAATAAATCCTGGTAGAACTTCTAATTTTCTCAAGATCGCCTCGTTTTAATCCGGTAAGAAGATACCTTCTCGTCTTAACTATCCTTTGTTCAAAGTTATATTTTGGTAACTAAATTCAAATGTAATATTGTAAGTTTTTGTTTATCTGTAGCTTTTATCTCTGGTAGGTAACACTCTGGTATTCATTATAGCATCAAAAGAAAATACCTGTTCACCAAATATGAACATGTGATTTGTTGCTATAACAATGGGATATCTCAATAATTTATAGACAATGACTGATATTTCATAGTAGGTTAATTCACCTTTCTTGGATTCTAATGAAATTTTGATGTTGTCTAAATACTTTGATTAGATTTTGGAAAGTAGCAATACACATCGAGTATCCTTTATCCGAGATACCTTAAACTGAAAAACCTCCCAAATCCGAAAGTTTTTCAGGTGCTGACATGACTTCCTACAAATGGAAAATTACAGAAAGCCCAGCTAACTTGCCGCCAGATATTTTTTATTAGCTATCGTCATCTCAACACCTTCGTTCAAGGATTACTTACCAGGTGTTTCGTGCTCAGTAAAGATATTATCCAAGTTCTGCATTTATGTATATATATATATTTTTTTTTTGTAAGTATTGATCGATTTTTTTGTACACGTACAGAAATCAAATTATTTTGATGTGAAATATTAATTTCATCACTTGAAAACTAGCGTCATTATTTATATCTGTATGTAAACACAATTTATTGATTTTATATAAAAAAATACTTTCAGGGTATATTTTATTTGTATAAAACTACATTCAGTGTATACGTATAAGCTGTTTTATAAAACGTAAAGAGATATCATGTTTATGCTTGTGTTTCCCAAGCAGCGACATTTCATAGATGCTATATACAAACTAAATAACCTGTATTCCAAGATCCGAAAAATTCGGAAAACCGAAGCACTTGCAGTCCAAATAATTTAAAATAAAGGCTTCTCAATCTGTACTATATGCCTTCGGATTTGGTTGGGACATTTTCCAGTCTCTGTTAAAAAAAAAAAAGATCCCCAGATGAACTTCTGTAATTGCTTCATTTCGACAAATCCAATTCATTGCTCGAATCTTTGGCAATTTCCCTCTAATACATTGTCTTCACACAAGCAATGGTTAGTATCTGTCTATATTTCTGGGATGAGGTGTTATATACATTATTTACATTATTCAGACTATTGCAGTATTTAAATTTTTATGTTAAACACTTCCTAAACCTTTGCTTTCCTTCTCTTCTCCCGTCCTGTGTATGACGATAAACTATATCCGCGTAAAGGGTCCCACAGCAAGGCCTCTGATCAGAAGGCTTTGAGGAGCGTGGAACCATCTCTTAATTGCTGGCGTTCCCAAGTCAACTTTGACCCAGGGTGATAGCACCTGTTAGGGTCCCAGCTGTGGGTAAATAGTCAACGCCGAGGCTGAAGTAAAAAGCATTATGAATATATAAAAATAGGTTTTAATACAAGAAAAACTTTGTAAAAAAATGATTACAGTGTAACCTGGATATAAGAGAAACCCGGATATAAGAGAAACCCGGATATAAGAGAGATTTTATCTGGTCCCAAATTAGCGTCTGTGTTAATGTATATAAAATAGACCAAACCCTGATATAAAAGACTTATCCGGTGTGGACAACTCTCTTATATCCGGGTTACACTGTACCAGGAATAAATTTTTGAAGAAAAAAACTATTACCAGCAATACGTTTTTTGTTTTTTTTAAATTACCAGCTGTACATGTTTTTAAATAATATTACCAGATATAAATTTTTGAGGAGAAAAATATTAACGGAACTATTAAGTTGGTGCAAAATAATGACGTAATAATGTCGTTTTTTGACGTATTTTTAACGTCAAAAAACGACATTATTACGTCATTATTTTTGCACCAACCTAATAGATTTTTGACAAAACCAAATATTACCAGGAAAAAAAAAGTTGTTGGCATTAAATGACCCATTGAGGCTGATAAACTAAACCAAACCAAAAACCTTCTCTTCTTTTTTGCTGCCTTTTTCTCTGTGTTTCCTATTCATGTTTTTTTTGTTTTTTTTTAAGCTTTCTTGTTTTCTTCTTTGTCCTTATTTCCAGACGTTTTGTCTTCCAGACTTTAAGAATTTTTACTTGATTTTTTTATTTCTTTTCTGTTATTTATTAAATTTTGTGCACTGTATTCTTTGCTCTCCCCTTTCTTCTTTAACATAACGTTTGATTCTAATCGATATTTCACGTCGTCTTTGCTAACATCTCAACTTCAAATATTAAACGGACGTCAGACGAGTTACGTCTCCTCAGAGAAACGGCGCTTACTCAAAACGAATCATACATTAAATTTATTGAACCCAGCCAGCATGAAAGCGTTCAGTGAATAATGAAAAGTGGCACCAGAATTCCAGACCTTATTTTCATTTGGTTTGGTTTGGTTTGGTTTGGTATGGTTTGGTTTGTTTTACGGCATATCAAGCTCAATGAGCTATTTAAGGCTGACAATTTTTATTGCTGGTAATATTTTTCCCATAAGGTATTGCTGGTAATATTATTTTTCCAATAAAGTATTGTTGGCAATATTTTTCCTTCATAATTAATCTATTTCTGCTAATATTTTTTTCAATATATATATATATATATATATATATATATATATATATATATATATTCAAAAATGTATAGTTGATAAGATTTTTTTTTTAAAGTATTGCTGGTAAGGATTTTTCCTTCAAAAAAAATATTGCTGGTAATGATTTTTCGTTCAAAAAAGTATTGCTGGTAATGATTTTTCCTTCAAAAAATTATTGCCGGTAATAATTTTTGTTAGAAAGTATTTCTGGTTAGGGTGGACCTAGGAACACCAGCAATTAAGAGGTCGTTCCACGCTCCTAAAACCTCCTGATCAGAAGTGTTGCTGTTGAATGCAGTTTACCGTCTCACCCGGAACGTAGATTATCGTCATACCCAGGATAGTTCAGACGTGAATTGTAAACTTTCAAAGAAATGCCGTTATCTGTAAAAACGGATATATAAAAATGGACGTAAAATAAAATTTCGTTGCGTAATTAGATTTTTGCCAATGTATAAATTGTTTTGTGGATCAAGTTATCTGACTAGCAAAAGTAATTGCATACATCAAGAGAAATACAAGCAGCAAAGAAAATAATGGATTCATAGAGAAATTCTAAAAAATTCATAGAGAAATTCCTAGAGAAATTCTAAGAAAAACAGGAAAGCATCAGAAGGAAAATATTTAAACAAAAGCTACAATTGATTTTTTTAATATAGTTTGCATAAGCGCTAACTGAGTATCGGAAAGAGAGAATTGAAATTTCTTGGGCACATGGTAAGGGAAGAGAGCTTAGAAAATATAGTCTATATATCGATAAAAAAGATACCTACATGAAGAAATATAATTATATAGCGATAAAAAACACTACGTTACTTAAAAATCGAAAACCGAAAAGAATAAATAAAAATATACAGTATAATAAATAAATAAATAATAAAAAAACAAGTTAAATAAATTAATCTAAATTAATCCAAATAAATAAATAAACTAACAAACCGATCCCGATAAATTAACCGTTAGAAAAATCAAATGAAGATAATCAATACAAATAAATACATGAAGTACTAAACAAATTAAAAACTGCTCCCGACAAAATAATAGTTAGAATAAACTACAACAATGAACCCCAAAATTGAATAAATAGCTTTATCTTCCCAAACCCAAACAAATCTATTAAATAATCGATATAAACAATTTTTTACTACGTTAATAAAAACACCGATTAAAATGAAAAATAAAAAAAATATATAAGACAAGAAATAAAAATAGAAAATAAAAATAAAAAATAAAAATAAATAATGACACGCAAAATAATTTAACCCAAATAAATAAATAAACAAATAAATGACTCCAGGAAAAATAACCGCCAAAATAGACTACCCACAATGCACCACTGACCTGTATATGCAAATAGCCGAGAAAAAAAAATCAGCACTCGTAGCCTGACGATTGCGTCTATCATGAAACAGACTGTCGCTTCTTAGTGTTGACTGCAATGTTCACTCATATATATATATATATATATATATATATATGTATATATATATATATATATATATATATATATATATATATATATATTCCCAAGAGGAATAGAACTCAACGTGCAGGACATAGTAAGAATGTAACATGAAAGGCTCAAACACTAATATTCCACGTTTATTATTTATTACATTGGAATCGTCATCACACTCCAATTCTTCAGACCTACAAATTCAAAAAGAAACTTTTCTTTCTGAATTTGTCGATCTGATGAATTGGATCGTGATTACGATTCCAATGTAATAAATTATAACCATGGAATATTAGTGTTTGACCCTGTTATATATATATGTATATATATATATACTAGCAGTAGAGCCATGCGTTGCTCGGGGATGTAACAGTAAGAGGTAGATAAGTATCGACCATCATAAAGACTGAAAAATAAAATTGACAAATATTATTGTTTAAGGATGATGGACACTCATGTCTTAATTATTTTATTTTTGTTTTGTTTTGTTTTTTTACGAATTGGTTAAACCCAAACTCAAACAAAAACATTGTTTCAATCGTTATGAGTCTACGGATTGAATAGATTTTGTTATAAACAATTGTCTTGTAAATGGAATTTTGAAAGCATTCTGAATGTAAAAATAAAGAAGAAAGTGTGCAAGACAATAAGAAACACTACCTGCCAAATAAAAAGTGAACTTTTGTTGAATTCGGTTGAAAAATGTAGGAAATTCGATCCCATATATAAAGGAACACACACACACATACACAAACAAATAACGTGGGTTTTATAATAAGTATAATTCGATGTGAGTTGTCCCCGTTTCATTAATGTCTCTTAATCGTCTTTTCAAATTGATTTCGTGCAAAAACAATTTTGTTTTTCCCATTTTTGACGCTGTTTGAACCACCGCAAGGTAATTTTACGTTGTCCTGTGAAGTTTTGTTTCAATCGTTTGAAAAATGTAGGAAATCCGATCCAATATATAAACGTTACAGACACACACACACAATCTGCGTTTTATAATATATATATATATATATATATATATATATATATATATATATATATATATATATATTGAATATACGCTCTTTTAGCGCTAGAGGGCGTCGTCAGTGATGTTCTGGAGATGGATTATTGGGCAGTTTCGGGTCTTTCAAACATCATACTGACCTCACCAAATCGACCCCTTCAGAGCTGATCAGACTCTGAAACGCCCTCTAAAAAATGCTCGTAGACACTGAGTTCTATAAATATACCCAGTTATCGCACATTTGATTAGAGATTGACCAACAGCCAATCACAACGGTGCGAATTCTATTTAAGCTGTTTACGGGTAATTTTTTTTTCTTTTTTTCTTGTGGACAACCCTTCATCGGATACTTAGAAGGTAATTATGTTTTCCGTTTTTACCCATTTCCCATCACGTTTCATTTCACCAGTTAATAATTACTATTTACAGAGATAAGACAATACGGCCATTAAAATTAGTAAATAAATTACAGCGAATTAAGCCGAGAGTGCTTATAAATATAATAATACGTTTAAACTGTTTACGAATAAATAAACATAAAATAAAATAAATAAATTACACCTAGTTAAAACCGTGAGATCTTATAAATTACATAATAAAACATTTAAAACATATTGACGAATAAAAAATAAATTAACATAAAAATAAACAATTAATAAGTTACGGCGAGTTAAAACCATTCTAATGAGTAAAAAAAAATATAATCTCGTTTATGCGATTAAAATGAATAAATACAACGAATTAAACCAAGAATCCTAATAAATATCTTAAAACGTTTAAAACATGTTGGCGATAGAATATAAAATTAAATTTGTTTCTATTTTTTTTTTTTGTAAAAGAAAAAAAATATTGGTGAGAGATTCGTGATCAATCATGCTTTTCATAAAGTCAAATAGTTGGGGAGAAAGAAAAAAAAGGAAAACGGAAAATAAAGTCAGTCAAAACACAGGAGATTTCTAATCAGTAATAAAGGACGAAAATGGTGGAAAAGACTAAAAGACGAAAATGGACATCTTTTGAACGTTACGACGTTATGCAATAATTCTCGATGCTGGGGTAACGGGATAATAATGGTCATGTGAAAAAGAAAAAAAACAAATTCAACATTTACGCCAACTTGAATAAAATAATAACAAAAAAAAGATAAGTAAAATAAAAATAAATAAGTAGAATAGGATATAGAATGAAACGAAAACGCTTTCCTTCCTCCTTTCCTTTGAAGGATCGTATGTATTATTTACAATGGCTGACAAACGAACCGTGTAAAAAAAAAAACAACAAAAAATACGACTGTTTTCGATTATACGTATTTACAAACCGATTACGGCATATTTAGTTAGTTAAAAGTTGTGGCATATCTTTACATTATTTACATTTAATATACAATGATAAAAAAAAAATTACACTTTTACATTAATTTAGGCTTTCCCCAATTTACACGACCATACACTTGCCCGTTTTAGCCATAGCCATTTAGCTGTTCTTTCTGCAGTCTCGGTAATGGTTTGGATGGCTTTAAGTTTTTTTGTTCCTACTATCCCTATCTCTGTTTAGGCGCTGACCAGTGATCTTGCCACAAAACACCTTGTGCCTACTTCGATTGGTTTGCAGCTTGCCTTCCATCCATTATTCCTACAACTTTCCACTAATTCATCGTTTTTTAGTGTTTTTTTCCTTTCACTGGCTTCTTCTGCGTTATCCTCATAACAGACGGTTAGTTCCCACATGATGACTTTCTTTAGTTTATTAGAAAAAAGAACTAGGTCTGGACGCAATCAGGTTTTGGAAATGTGATCGGGAAAATTTAGCCTTTTACCTAAATCCACTCTGAGTTCCCAGTCTGTTGCACATGATAAACAGTTGGGTGCGGTCATTTTCTTAGGGTTCGGTTTCGCGCCAGCTTTAATAAAATTTATAAAATTCAATATTGAATTCGGTTTGTTTGTAAGGATGGCTGTGCTAACGACTTCCGCAATTACTTTTAGTATTTGATCATGGCGCCATCTATACCTACCGTCTGCTAGGGCTGATTTGCAGTTACTAAGTATGTATTTTAAAGAACCTATTTGACCGCATAGGGGGCATGAGGGCGATTCTGATTTAGTGCATAATTGAAGGTTAACGGGGCTTGGTAGAAGGTCATAAACAGATCAGATCAAAAAGTTCAAGCCCAATTCGTTACGCCATAGATCTGACCATCCAACTTTCCTAGGTATCATAGTCTCCCATTTTGTCCATGATCCTTGTTGTTTAAACCCGATCATCTTTGCCACTCTCATTTCCTCTTCCCCTGCGCGAATTTCGTCCAGTAAGAGTTGGTGCCTTTCCTTACCTATGGCTTTGTCAATTCTAGCAGTAGGAAAGAAACCTAGCCCTGCCCGACCCGTGGCGACACTGCCCAGCACCACTTTTTCGCGAAGACGCTCTTCTGCCATTTTCAAATCCTTTACAGCTTTCCATTTCCTCCCAGTGTAAACCTCAATATTTGCTCCTGTCACATTTGGGTCCTTGGAGAACTTGTATTGAATTATTGTTCGCACCTTAGAGACTTTATATTCTTCCACGATGCTTTTAATGGGTAGTTGAAGAATGTTGGAGTTACCGTAAAGGGCAGCGCTACTTAGACACTTTGGTAGACCTAGCCATCTCCGTAATCGGGAGTTGATGTTTTATTCCATGTGTTCTACGGTGGAGGTAGTAAACTCATAGATAGACAAAGGACACAATATTTTGGGAAGGATAACATGTTGGTAAATCCAAGCTTTGTATCAACCGGGTAAGCCAGACTTGTCTACTTTATCTAACCAGGCTTTCAGGTTATCCTTTGTTTCTTGGATTGCGACAGAGTCCTTCAGGGTATTATCAAAACGCTTACCCAAGTTCTTGATTGGGTTTTGCTTTATAGTCGGGATATACTCGCCAGACAATTTAAAGCAATCCCTCTCTGAAGTTTTCCCTTTTTTCACCACTAATGACCTCGATTTGGCGGCGTTGAAACTCATTCTTGCTCATAAAATTAGTTTCTCCAAGCCTTTTAGGAACCACCTCGCACCAATCACAGACGAAGATGTTATAGTCATATCGTCCATGTATGACCTTATTAACGGTAGCCGATGGCCAGATCTTGTTAACGGACCTCTGCAGTCTATTTCCGCCGCTTTTATTAACATATTCATGGCCAAGGAAAAGAGGGTAGCTGAGATGGTGCAGCCTGTAATAATGCCTTTTTCCAGTGTGTGCCATTCAGATGTTGTATTTCCTGCTGCTGTTCTCATTTTGAATATATATATATATATATATATATATATATATATATATATATATATATATATATACATACATACATACATACATATATATATATATATATATATATATATATATATATATATATATATATATATATAAATATATATATATATATATATAACAGTGCAATTACATAAATAAAGAAACGAAGTTATAAGTAAGAATACAGAAGCTTTGTAGAAATGGAGTCGGGCGAAATGTCAATTACACAAATTATCGTGAACTGCCAATTTCCTTCTGAAAACGAGATTTTATTCGTTAACAATTAAATTGTATATATTCACAAATGTCTTCAAACTGGTACACGATTGCATCGTGTTCCAGACAACAATGTGCAATGTTTCAGCCTGCCTACATAATCGTGCCCCACCTACAGCCTCAAAAAGAAACCCGTTTCTAATTATTTGACAATCTCTATTGTTTCCCGCTCGTAAAACTGACAAATATCGTGGTTCTTTGCGACAGAAGATCACGACCATCAACGACTTGATACGGATACTGAATAGTTTTAAACAGTAAGATACAATAATATCGCCGCTTAAATGGACAGTTTCGAATTTACTGCAAGCTGGAATTGTTGCCTCGGTATTAACCTTATTGCGCAATTCGTGTTCAACCTGAGCTTGCTGCTGCGATGTAGGGGAACGCGTAGATTTCATAGTCTGCAAAAAGTAATTTATTTCGTGACGCTGTTAAAGACACAATTGAACTACATCCAGATAACACAGTATTGATAGCAGATACCGAAAGAATATCTCCTACAGGTGCTGAAAAACAAAACCAAAAAGACATAGACGGAATGTATGCTTGCCCCCGTCCAACATGCAAAATACAAAGTGTAGATAGGAAAATCAAGCAAGTACAATACTTAAGAAGTGTTTTCAATAGAGGACGAAAATGTGACACCCAAATTCGAAATCTCATTCCGATAGCTTATGAAGCATTTCAAAAGTTATGCTATCGTTACCTGTTGATAATTGTAACAAAGGAAAAAAATGATTTACCACAACACAGAGCTAAATCACAAACAAATATTTAATTTACTAAAACTAAAACACAACATAAAATATATACAAGATAAACATTTGTGGCCTACAAAACAGAAAACACAGAGTTACTGGCGAAGTGTTACGAGGGAGAAGGAAAGGGAGTCAAATATCTTTATCACTTTAGGGCTAGTGAAGTAATCTAAGTGCTATATTTGGAAATCCACTAAGGTGTGGAAATAAATATTAATTTTTAGTTTGGTAAATGAAAATTATTCAAAATTCTATTTACCAAATTTGTTCCATGAAATTCTCTTTTGGGTTTTGGTTGGTCGGCAACTTTTTATAGAGATTCTTTCGGCTGGTTATAATAGTCCTTGAATCAAAAGCCGGGGTTGATAACAGCAGAAATTCCCTTTCATCAACTGACAACCCTTTTCCAAAATTCCATTTTTATAGGGGCTAACACCTAATTTGCATATTTCTAGATGTTTCTCGAATCATCTAGATTTTTCTCGAATATACTAAAATGATCTAGAATCTTCCAATCATTCTATTTCTAATTTCTCTATTTTACAACTGCTTCATGAATGAAAACTTTTTTTGTAATAATAAGTAGAACTCAGTGGAATCCCTTATTATAGAAATGCATTCTCGTAACACTATGAAGAAACAGAAAAACAAAAATGTTCGTTAAAGAGAAAGAAAAGACTTCTGCATTGTTACATATTCCTCCTATATGGCAGTGAATGCTGGACAATCTCCTCACAGATTAAGAATGATTAAAAGTAACAGAAATGTGGTTCTATACACGAATGTTTGAATATAGCATGGACCAAGACAAATTTTAGAGAAAACAAAATAAAAGGGAGACTTATACTTAAAATCAGAAAGAAACCGTTGAAATTTCTAAAGTAGATAATGATGTAAAACGGCTTCGAAAATCTGATACAAACAGGAAAGATCGGAGAACACAGCCCATGAGTTACTTAGTTGAATCCATTGCTAAATCTGCAGCTAAGAAAGTTGTGTCATTGTGTCGTGCTAGATAATTTTGATCTCCAGAATCTATCTTGCATATTTATAAGTTACCATTCGTTCATGCTTTGAATATTTCAGCCATATCTTGTCCAGTGCTCCCGCTCTATATTTAGAGATTCTTGATAAAATCCAAATGAGAATCAGCGATATTATTAGTCCTGACCTGGCGTCTCACCTTCAGTCAATTTCCTACCGCCTTAATGTAGCTTTCCTGTGCATTTTCTATGAATACTTTCATGGTAATTGATCAGAAGAAATCTTCGCTTTACATTCTTGCATACGAGATAATGCTGACGACGATATTGGCATCATGGTCTCACTAATTTACAGTGGAATTGTTTAGTTGTAACTATATACACTTTTGCAAAGTAATTGAAACAAAACAATTCAGTTTATTATCTACTACGCATTTTTTCAATGAAACATGGCCCAGTGCACATGTTAATACTTCGTATGTCCATTCCACGAAGTCGTTCCTTGCAGATTGACCACAGATTCTCGATTGGATTTAAATCAGGAGAATTTCCGGTCCAGTCTAAAGTACTTTGATTTGCTCACTGGTAAGGCTTGCCATTGTATTCGTGTAATCTTACAATTTTCATACACCTCCTTGGAGTGACGTCTATCGTAGACAATGGCCGTAGGACAACTAATCGACTGTCGAAACAATAGTGTGTGGGCGTTATAAAAATCTGATGCACCCATGGATGACGCAATATTTTTCAAGGCCAATTAAATTTCATCATAAATGTCGAATATAGCTGTAAATAAGCTAATCTGAAGAAAAAATAGAAATCGATTACACCCTGCCACATCAGTGGTTCTAGAATTGACTGTATGTTTAAAAAAAGGAAACTGAAGCTGTTGTTTCAATTAATTTGCACAAGGCTGTAATAGTATTTGTAATCATTCTCATCGAAAAAAAGTTGTTAATGAAGTATTCATTGACAAAAATATTATCCTTACAATACAAAGTATGTTCTGACTGAATTTCTAGGATGGACAGTTATTCTTATTTACACTATTTATATGCGTACAACTGTCCTATTGTTGTTGCTGTTGTTGCTGTGACTGCTGCTGCTGCTGCTGCTGCTGCTATAAAAACGTTTCGTTCGTTGTGCGTCTTCGAGTGTATATCGATCTGGCTAATCTAAATGCAATTCTGAATGGAACCTTTTATTCAATCTAGCGAGGTAGACTGTTCTCATTCCAATGCCCTGAAAATAGATACTGAACGTAAGAACCACAAAATATCCATAGACATCTAGGGATATTCTCTAATTCTTATTGTACACCACTGCAAATGACCTCAATGAATTTTCACAAAGGTGTATTTCTCTCAAACCTATAATATTGCTTATTATAATTCGTTGAAGATACTTCGAGATAAAGAAGACATTTTAAAGGCACATCTTTCTTTCGTGTGCTGTTAGCATGTTGTTTTCAGCTTTGAGACACAAAAATGGATGAATTTTATGCCACCAGATGAAGTAGATATTAAATTAATATTAAGTTAAAACAAATAATTCCCGTTCTTGGTTATCAATTCTATTCTTCAGAAAATACAGCTCACTCACATTTTATTCAATTATATATTCACCATTATTTTCAATGACATTTTGGCGCTTATTGAGCAACTCTTCCATGTGAAAACCTTTCAACGAATTCTTAAAAGAAAGCTTTCCCCATCAAAGCATTTTGCAGCAATAGAAAAATATGATAATCGCTGGTGCAAAGTCAGGTGAAAATGGCGGGTTGTGTAGAATAGAGCAATCGAATTCTAAAATGGTCTTCCTGTATCTTTCTTCCTCTATTATTATTACTGGATGTCGCGTTGGGTTATCCGGAAGAACAGTCTTACTTTCTAAAAATGGACAATACATATAACAGGAGGCACGATGGAGTAATAGATAGCGGCTCAGATTAAGGAATCGGAAAGCCAAGTTCGAATTCCAGTCGAATCAATTCACTTACGTGCTAATACCCTTGAGAAATGTATGAATCCTCTTCTCCCCCAACCAGCTATGGGTAAATTAAATCGCAGGACATACCGGGTGCTATAGCTTTGGATGGCAAATCAGAAAGAAATAGCAACCTACTGCAGGAAAAATCTGCCTTGTCAGTCATGTATCGAAAGATACATGATTGCCTAAGCGTGTATCACGCATGGCATATAACTGACTAACATATAAGTATAAGAGAAAATAACATAATCAAGATGCTAACTTTCCAAACTAATTTAAACAAAGGTTAAAGACCTTACCATTACTAGAAGGAACGATAACAGTAGAGGGAACAAATAAACACTTTTTAAGAGAAACATTTTATAGAGTTTGATACCATTTAGGTTGCTAGAAAGAAAAAAGAAAAAAAGAAAGAAAAAGGCGAGAATTAAATTTAGGTGATAAGAAGCCATCACGAAAAGGACACTGAACGATGTTATTTTTTTTCTAACAAAGTGCTAATGGTTATATCCTCATTAGCGAGGAAAGTAAGGTCGCGGATGTGTCGGATTTGATTTGATTCATGACGGCACACCGAATGGTGAAAATTTCAGGTCGTTCAGGTGACCTACAGGGCAGAATTCTAAAGAGATAAAAAATAATTGGCTCACAGAAAAATGTCCGTTGGAACAACCGCAGAATTACAAAAACAAAAGACTGAGCCATTGGCTATCTACGAAGATCTTTGAAAAAGGTATCTGTTTTGTGCCAGGAGCTGGCTATGATAAGAACATTATTTTATCAGGAATAATTAACGCCAGAATGCGGTCTCATCGGATGACCACCCACTTATTTGGCGAAGGTCCCGGGTGATGAATTCCAGGTGACATTTAGGATAAGAATTGCGATTAAGGGACCACACTACGAAAGAAAAGAAAGAAAAAAACAAAAAAGGAGTAATTTCTTTTTCTTTGAGCAAGATTTTTTAAAACCGAGGCCAGTCTGGCCACACCCACACTGCTGGGGTGACGTCACAATTGGCGCAGTGACACCGGGGGACGTCACAATTTTAATCGATATTAACAGTGACTTCTCGGGCAACAAATGTCGAATGTTTCCTTGTATGCAAGCGGTTACACTGACCATTACCCTGACCATGATCTGCCATGTTCAAAGTGGGTTACAGCATATAAAAGTTGGCTTGTCGGTAATGTTTTAAACGCTATAATATTTATAGATAAATGCTTCAAATTTCTGTAGCACATTTGGTCCAGTCCTCTGGCAAGTTCCATAATTATCAATCCATATCGATTTCCCCATGTAATTACCTTGAGAACTCAAACTGCCCCTTCGATGTCAGATAGCTTCCTTTTGTAGTTTCCGGTTGTTGGTTCCAGTCTGTTGGGCTTGTTTTGAGGATCCCCTTGAATTTCAGTGTCCTGAAGAAATTTAATTCTTAAGTTCTCTAGGATAACTTCGATTTCGTCCATAATCGTCATTCCTTCTCCCGATGACGTTTCTATATTTGTAATCATCTCGCTTATTTTATGTTTGACGCATTCATCTCTTCCTCCTGAAGATAATATTCAATATTCCGTTTTCATGTTTATTTAAATGTAGTTTGTTTTTATACAATTCTTCTGGACGCAGTTATTACAGGTCCTGAGTATTTCTTTTATGTTTCGTTTATGTTGGAATGTCAATGAATGTCGACATTACATTTTACCTTCTAAAGTCTAAGAGAAGCTGTTACTCTTCAAAATACTACTTTATTTCCCTTGGACATTTCTAACGTAAGAAATTTAATCATATTTATTTATTTATTTTGGTTTTGTTTCTTTGGTGGTAATTCTTTCTTTATTCTTGCACGCTGAATCATCAAATCATTTTTTACAGCTGTAGCAACAGATTATTCACTATTAATTGAGTCAATCCTACCTCGAAATCAAAAGTCTGTAAGCATCATCTTCATATATCCTTAATATGTCTTCTACGAAAATATGTCAATGCACGTCTCTGCGATTCCATTTCTCTGAAGCTTGAAATATCCTTGCAAGTTCTTATTTCAAGCTTACCCTTCTACAGTTTTCTTATGCTGACTCAGTTAAATTACCAGTTCTTCATTTTTATCACCAATGTCTCATCGGTCTGCTTTTAATTTTTAAATACCACCCCTTCATGACATAGTCGATCATAATTCGCCACAGATTTACACTATTTACATTATTCGGATTATTGTCCTCATCTTTGTCGCCATATTTATTACATTTCGGTCCTTCAGTATCTGTCTATATTTCTGAGACGAGGTATTATGTACGTTATTCGGACTATTGTCCTCATGTTTGTCGCCATATTTATTACAACGTTTCGGCTGTTGTACGCTACGACCGTCTTCAGGTGGTTGGAATGTCGAACTGAACCCTCTATTTCGATCACTGATAAGACTTTTCTAGTCCAACGTGCCATATTTAGTGGATGTCAGTTATCACTTATCTCCTATTAATTCCCATCTCCACGTTCTTCAATGCCTTAATCGTGTATTGAACTCACAGTCTTTTGGGTTCTCACTGGATCAAACTAACGCCTTTATCCACTGTGCCATGTGTCCTTGATGTCGTAATAAATATGGAAATAAAGATGAGGACAATAGCCCGATTAATGTAAATAGCGTACATAATACCTCATCTCAGAATTATAGACAGATTTTTTTTTTTTTGTTAATATTTCTGAATCTCCAAGATTTCTATGATATTACAATGGTGTGCTTCTTACTTTCTACAAGCTTTTGCAAACAGCGTTGTCATTTTCCTACACCCTTTTGTAAATTAATTGAAACAACCTCTTAAGTTTCCTTACATTCACAATACGGTCAGTTTTAGACCCACTTGAGTGGAAGGGTGTAATCAATTTTTATTTTTCCTCAGATTAGGTCATTTGAAGTAGTCTGCAGTAATCTGAATCTGTTTTCGGGTTGTATGATGAAATTTGTTTGGCCTTGCAAAATATTGCGTCATCCGTGATTGCATCAGATTTTCATCACGCCCAGACACTAATGTCTCGAATGTCGATTAGTTGTCCTACGGCAATTGTCTGCGTTGGACGTTACTCCAAGGAAGCGTATGAAAAATTGTAACGGTGTAGGAACAAATTGGCAAGCCTTACCAGTGAGCAAATCAAAGTACTATAAGTTAGAACGGAAACTCTCCTGATTTAAATCCAATCGAGAATCTGTGATCAATCTGAAAGGAATGCCTTCGTGGAGTGAACATACGAAGTACTAACATGGGCACAGGGTAATGTTCCATTGGAAAATACGAAAGAAATTTAAATAATAACGGAATTATTCGTTTTGTTTCATTTAATTTGTACAAAAGGCCCGAGAGTTCATTCAGTCCAATTTAAACCACGGGAAGAAGAGACGAATTAAAGTTTTTCTCACGGGGCATTCAGTAGGAATTTATTAGTTAAACAATCTATCAGAATTTGAACTTGACTCGCCGATTCAACTCTGTATGACCCATACAATTTTAGAAATATATCTATTCCACCGGGAATCATTATGCCACATTCGAATTCTGATAACAGGCGTTTCCTTGCCGTCAGCAGCTTAGTGACGTATAGGTAAGATGCGAACGTACGGGTGTTGGTCTAATAGATAGCGGCTAGGAATGAAAAACCCGAGAGACAAAATCGAATTTAAGTCGAATTTGTTACATTCACTTACACGCAAACACACTTGGGAAAGATATGAATTTATTTCTTCTCTCCCCGAGCTATAGGTTAAATACCAAGACGGACTGGTTTTTATAGCCTTGGTTGGTAACCATTCTAAAGAGCGCGATTGTATAAAAAAGACTGTCTCCCAGAGAACTGGATTACTTGCGTGGATGCATCGGGCCCTAAATACCTATGCTGACTGATATTCTCCAGACGCGTAAGTTGAAAAATCATTTCTCGTTATTAGGTATCCTGCGCTACCGATCGCCACTTTTACAAACGTCTATATATTGGCATCTAAGTATACATCATTCTGTTATATGCAGTTCCAATATAGATGACTCGATACAGACAGAAATACTTTTTACATATCTTTTTCTTTTTATGTACTATGTCCTTTCAGGAAGTAGAAGATCATGGCTCTCCACAGTACTCTATCCCTTGCAGCTCTGAATAAGTCCCTACCCTTCGCTATCTCTCCCAGACTGCTCAAGCCCACCAGGAATGTCATGCGTTGTTTTCCCTTGTCTCTCATTCCCTCTATTCGACCCGTGAGTATCAGATTTTCCAGGCCCTCCTTCCTCATTATGTGTCACAGAAACTTCAGCTGCCTCTTCCTGATGTTAAGCATGATCCTCCTCCTTGTCTGTATTTTATCTCACACACTCGTTCCATGAAATCCTCAACATCCTTTTGTAGAACATCTCCGTCGGCTCGAGTCTCTTCTTCATCGTTGAGGAAATCGTCCAGCATTCAAAGCCGTAAAAAGGACAGGTGTCACGTAAGAGCTCAGTATTCTGTTCTTTGTTACCAAACAAACGTCTCAGAAATACATTGCGCACAATGAGAAGACATGTTGTAGAATTATGTAAGATGTATTTTAGAAGTGGGAGATATTTCTGCTGTATCCTCCATTAACAAATCACATGTCAAATACTGTTTTTTACATAGAGTGTGTTAACGTAATCTGTGAAAAAACTTCCATCATTATTATAATACTAGCAGCCCTACCCACCCGGTCGATCAGAAAAAGCGTTCAATTAGAATGGAGCAAAAGACACACACCACCGTGAAAAATTACGATTTTTATAAATCGTAATTTTTCGCGGGGGTGGGTGTTACTATGTCGGTGGACTCAATTATCAAGTTAAATTAAATAATAATGACTGAATAATGAGTTCGATCCTCACTGGGTATCCCATACTTTCGGCCTTGTGTCACATCTAAGCTATGCTTTGAAAATCATTTGAGCACTTTCATGTTGTGTAATGGTTAGCAAGCTTGTCTCGCTAGTTCAATAACGACTGAATAGTGAGTTCGATGCTCACTATGTGTCTACGCTTTCTACTTGTTCCACGCCTCAGCTACGCTTAGAAAATCACAATATTCCGATGTTTTCTTAGTCCTAATATATGACACATTTGTTTTTCTACATTTTCGATTTCTTTTGTCTTCAACCTATGGTCTGCTGGTACGACCATACTGACACCCTGCCCGTTCCTCTTTTCCTTACAACTGATTATCAGAACTGGATTTATTCACTTCATTTTTAGTGGGGGGGGGCTTTTCATGTAGAACAGTCGTTTGAGTAAATTTAATTATAAAATCTTAAATGACATTTTCCTGGAGGATAATAACATATGAAAAAAAGATGATTAAGACTAGTTTTATATTACTCTTCAGTCAATAATAGACCCAAGAGTCTCTCAAGCTAGACGGTTACTGAATGAAGGTTCTGTAGGATCGTACAGTGAAGGAGCAAGAAGTGCACGTTAGGGGGATAGATAACGACAGGACTTCAAGAGATTACCTGTATATTTATCGAAGATGTATTTTCACATGTGTATGTTCCACAGCGTAACAGTTTTAGAGAAGAGGCTGTATAAGTCGGACATCTTCCTTACAAATGTAATACAAAGGGAATGAAGATGAGCTAACTTAGTAGTATGGCGGGTCATAACGGTAAAGGCCTGAACTGGTGGAACTGACGGTTTTTGATGGTCTGAATATTTGCCTAGAAAAGAGCGATAGAGTAGCAAGAGGCTAGCAATGTTTCGTCTGTGAGGAAAAGAGTTGTAAGGTGGAAAATACTTCATCACTCATAAGGCCGCTAAATCGCTTTTAAGTACTGTTGGGACTTGGCATTGGGGGACTGGGCATCACCTGCCCAAATATGTCAACAAATACTCCATTTTCGGTATGATATGACTATTGCAAAGATAGATCATACCAGTTGAGCATTCGAGTAGGAGTGGTTCTCTGGAGTGGTCGCAAAGGGCCGGCCACTCGTCCAGATTTCTACCGAGGGTACAAATATGCTCCCCTTGAAGTCTATAGTCAACCTGAGTTTCAATACACTCAAGATTATCCTTAAAAATTCAACTGATCGTCAGGACTGGATAAAATTTAGGATCCGATCGGTGGTGATGAAAGGTTATTAGCTTTGTTTTGGCAGTAAAATCTAGACTTAGAAGGTAGGGCTTCTCTTTAGTTAAATGTTATTTGCCTTCGTTGTTGGAAATTTTAGGTACATTTTAGTACTAGTGGGCTAGCCAAAATGAGCTGACTCATTTTATAGTCCACCAAGAGAAGGGTTAACCAATCAGAAAGCTCAAAATATTCAATCCGA